>CM033472.1:73819372-74261034 GCA_019447015.1 Hymenochirus boettgeri
GCTACAGCTAAGTCTGTTATCTACCAGAACCCCCAAATCTTTTTCCATTACAGATGAACTTAACACAGAGTTTTTTATGGTGTAGATGGCACAGGGATTATTAAATCCAAAATGCATCACCATTTATCTACATTGAATCTCATCTGCCATTCTGCTGCCCATTTTGATAATCTATCTAGGTCTGCTTGCAGCACTTGCACATCATTGGAAGTTTCCAAAGCTCTGCATAATTTAGTGTCATCAGCAAACACAGAGACCTTGCTCTCAATGCCCCCTTCTAAGTCATTTATAAACAGATTAAACAGAAACGGCCCCAGTACAGAACTCTGAGGCACTCCGCTTAGAACTTTAGCCCACATAGATGTAGCTCCATTAACCACCACTCTCTGTTTTGTGGTCCAATAACCAGTTCTCTATCCATGAACAAATGTTTTCTTCAAGGCCAACAGTCCTCAGTTTATACAGTAGTCGCCTATGTGGCACAGTATCAAAAGCTTTTGCAAAATCCAAATATACCACATCCACTGCTTACTCACTTCTTCATAAAAAACAATTAAATTTGTCTGGCATGATCTATTTCTCATAAATCCATGCTGTGTTGTGTACCCTTTGCACTTTATGGTATTCCAGCTTTACTATTTACATATATGTGCACTTTATACATACCCCATTTGTGCATGGCTGTCTGATCCCCATACCTCGGCCGTGTGTGCGGTTCCCACAGCATGTGTGGTGTCTTATTGTCCGTTATGGCTTGCTGCATACATAATCATTTTTTGCAGGTATATGGCATTGGAGTGCCTTGGAATAATTTGTCCAAGTATAGTCAGTTTCCTTGCTAGCCATCTGTGCTAATTTAGTTTGTTGTTGCACTGGATTGGGACCTTTTGGACCTTGATACTGACAGCACCCACCTAATATTGAGGTTCAGCCTTGACCTATTACGGGGTATTTTGTGGCACTCTATTTGTATGATAGTTAATTAATTCAGCAGGCATTCTTAGTGTGCTTTAAAAATCTCAAGATTAATTATATGTAAAATACTTACTATTACAAGAAACAATAGTTTGTTGGACATTTTTTGTAGCTTACTACAGTAGTGTATAGGTTAACCTTAACATTTCTTAAACAAACCTTTTCCTTTCCCCTTTTTAAGGAAATGCATCAGATCTTTTTCCTTTGCCTAATTAAAATTGAGTTTAAAAAATGTGCTTGTGTCATGTCAACGTGTAGGAAATATTAATGGTGTAAGCAATAACAGTTGAAGGGCCGTGTTCTCGCTGTGATGTTGATTTAGGCAGGTTCCAAACAAAATATAGGAAACTGACATGGGAAAAATTACAAAGCACATCAGGAAATTGTTCTTTAAAACACTGTAAAAACAGGTAGGAAGCAATGTTTTTAACTATATCATAAAGAGGGACAGAAATGCCCCATGTGAACAAGTCACTTAATAAAAAAAGTCACAAGGCACAGAAAGTTCCACGGAACTAATTGTAGGTCCGATCATTTCAAAAATTCTATTCAAATTTCATTTTTTAATATTACATTCAAAACTCAGAGGAGTTTTGGAAATTTTAAAAAATCATTTGGATCCAAAGGTTTAAAAAAAACAGCAATTCCAAATTAATAGTGAATAGTGAATAACCAGGATTATTCACTATTCCTAACTAACCGATAGCTGTAACTTTTACCTCTGAAAGCAGCCCTCCTTCCTGTCATATCAGATTGAATTACAGTTTTTATTTTTTTTTCTACTAAAAAGAAATACCCCCACCCCACTTTGAACTTCTAGAATTCATACAGACTTATTTATATATAAATTCCTTTTCCAGCAAGAAGTTGGTGGCTAAAAGTCTGGATAATGGTCCTTTGCACTTTTCCTTTTTAGAATTACCACTAGAGATGGACAATCTTTTGAAAATTTCGAAAAATCTGAAATCGGAACCATTAAAGTCAATGGGGACAAATAGAAGTTGAATTAAAATAAGGTTAAAATAGCAATGGTAACTTACTGTATATGCCTCTGGGACCTGGAAAATAGTCTGGGGAACATGTACAAATACCCAGAAGTTGAAATTAACTTCCTTCACACATGGACTACTTTTGGGCTTCCACATTCGACATTATTCCGAAAATTCAATATTTTTTGATAATGTCTTTGAATCTCTTTAAAAGGAAGAATTATGCCCAGCATGAAGTGGCAATGCTTCCTTGTTGCATACCTCAATAAACAGGGGTAAAAATTATAAAAACTCTGTCATAGCCCCTTCTACTTTTTACTATTGTGCAAAGTCTGACTTTTTATAAAAACATTTATAGAAAGAGGGATCAGAGTGTTGTGCTCACAGCTTAGGTTTGGGAAAAATTTCTAAACTAACTTATGAATAGAGATGGACTAGAACTCGAACTTGAACCCGAGTTCGAGCCGAACTATTTGAACGAATTCGGACTTCTCGAACTATCTCGGACTCCGATTTTCGATATTTTCGGACTTTCGATAAATATCGAATGTTCGACCGTTCGAATGTGCGAGTAAAATGCCTATTATACCTATACGCAAGCATCAAATCCACGAGTAAAGGGTCCATTAAAACCTATACGCGAGCATGGAATCCGCGAGTAAAATGTCCATGGTATCTAGGCGCGAACGTGAGCATCGAATCCGCGAGTAAAGTGTCCATTAAAACCTATATGCGAGCATCGAATCCGTGAGTAAAATGTCCATGGTATCTAGGCGCGAACATCGAATCTACGAGTAAAGTGTCCATTAAAACCTATACGCGAGCATCGAATCCGCGAGTAAAATGTCCATGGTACCTAGGCGCGAACAAGCTCGAAAATAGCGCGAGTGACAGTAAAATTGATTTTTCGAATGTCCTGGATATTCGAACATGTTCCCAAGACCATTTCCCAGGTCCCACAGCCATTTACATTAAGTTACCATTGATATTTTAATTGTATTTCATTAGAGCTTTTCGAACTATTTGACTCCCATTGACTTTAATGGGTCCGTTTTCAAACTTTCCATATAGTTCGAAAGTTCGAAAACGGACCGAACTTTCGAACTTTTTTGGCCATCTCTACTTATGAACATAAATTTTTTTAGCATGTTAATTTTGTTAGGATTCAATATTATATTAATTAGCTCTTCTTTTATTTTTGCATACTTTATCTAAATGCTACAATAGCATTTCTTTGAAACATGCTATGAGATATACAAGGCTGAAGTATTTGTCCCACTAAAAAAACAATGCTTGCATTTCATTAGAACCTTCAAAGCCCACTATGAGACATATGATTGGTGTTGATTTTCAGCTGTTTCTTCTTCTGTCAATGCTTTGTAGAAAGATGCAGAGTCGCCCAAGGCAGTTCTGGAGCCTTTGAGACAACATTTCTAGGAACACTTGCCTTTAGTTTGACCACATTTTTACTGATAGTGCACAAACACCTGCCTCATTTCAGCAGCTGTTATCTTAATGTTGTGCTCTAAAGCAGAAGATGCCTGTTCCAAAATGCTCATTGGTTCAATTGATCGTTTTATGAGTGGGTTGCTGTTTAAAATTATTTTGTAGGTAAACTTACAGAGAAGCAAAGCTGTCATGTTAACTAAAAATATATTTTAAGAGCAATAACCTTCAATATCAGTACACTTTTCCCATTTTTTTTGTAGCACTGCTACTTGGTTCCTATTGTCTTAGAATAATACTGCCTAACACCAAATAATAAAAGTTAATTTTGTGATACACTTTTAAAGGGTAACTCCACTGAGGAAAAAGACGTTTTTTAGGGGGGTTATTTTAAAATACACCATCCCCCAACCCTTTCCTACTTTTTTCCCCCAGAATTCCCCTTTGTTTGATTTCTGCTGCATGGGAAAGTTGTGCTGGTTCCTGGGTGTGTGTCCTCCCCTGTGCTGGGGGTGCTGTCACCCAATGTGCATCATCATGGTAGCAGGCACACCCACTTGGCTGCAGTAAAGAAATCCTTTCCTCCTGACTCTGTAAGGCCATTTTTACAGCTGATCATGCAGAGAGGGACAGGGAAGGAAAAGTTAAAGGTTTTTTTGTGTCTAACTCTGAGAGGAGTGGTTGAAAAAGTGATCTAAGATTAATTTTATAGGGTATGCTGGGAATATGAGGCAATCTGGTATGGGAGGGGGTGGGAGAGAAACACAAGCAGATGTGAGAGGGTGTATTGGGAGACAGAAAAAGGTAGTACCTGATTATTCCTCCATTAATTAGTGAACTCAGCAAGCTGCCATGATGGTCATGTGAATATTCCTTCATTAATCAGTGAAGTGTGTGTGTGTATAGAAACGACCAAAAGTGGGCAGCCACAGCGTTCAGGGAGAAACTAATTGTTTTTTTTTCTAAACTACTGCTCAAAGACACAGGATACTGCAGGTACATTTCCACCTTACACATATCTATCCTTACAACCCAGGTGACTTTTAACAGTGGAGATACCCTTTAAAGCTTATATAAATGATTTTAAGTTCAACTTAAGATATAAATTCCATCCTACTAATAATAAGTTGATGAAAAAAATTGTCTTGATTAAGTGGCAATTAACAAATAGCAGGGAATAAAAAGTGTGAGAGCGGCACAGAAGTACAGACCCCTAGTTGCAGGCAGGTTGGGCACCCTTGCACTATACATATAAATGTATAGATAGCATTGCTCAAAATTATGGACCATATTTATAAATGTGATTGTACCTGTGATCGTACATTTACAACCGTGGGGGTAAAATTATAATCGTAGTCATGACCTATACAATACCATTGCAGTAGTCTACTACCGTATGTTATAGTATGGCCGATACTGTGAGTTTTCATAATAGTAATGCTGCAGCTGAAGATTTATGGCCACTGTCATACTTTTACAAAAACTTAATGGGGCATCACTCAAACTGATATTTAAGCGCTTTAATATACAGACCAAACTAGCCTAGTCTACACTGACAAGACTCCAGTCTACAGATGGGGATCTGATTATGTACTGTGTGTAATATTCTAAGTCCAACAGAGGGTGCTATATTCAGTGTAAAAGTGGCCATAAACACAAACAATAATGGGTAAATCCCTTTGGGGAACAATGGGACTTAGCCATTATCGTCAGTGTGTAAGGGCTGTTCCCGACCAGCCGAAGTACTGACGAACGTCCGTAGTTGGCATTATGGTCTGCATTACGTTGGTATCGGATCACTTTACTTTAAGTAAAGGAGCCAATCCGATCGTAATGTGTATGGACGCACAGCCAACCGATCCCCACACCGCGTATGGGTATCAGTTGGGTCCGTATATGTCATTCCTACAGCACACATGCTGTGGAAATCGCATGTGTATGTCTACTTTTACAGGAGCTAACTTCAGATTTGGTTTGGATTTGGGTTGGGTCAGTTAAGGTGGCCATACACACTAACATTAATGGGTAAATCCCATTATTCTCCAAATGTAGGATCTGTTCTCAACTGACCAGAGTGCCAACAAAATTACCATAGTCAGCATTACGGTCGGTTGGGAACGACAGAACATTTTCGTCAGCCGGTGTCAGCTCCCTGTACCTTAAGTAAGGGGAGCCAATCATACTGTATATGGCTGCATAGCTGGCTGATCCCCATACCACGGCCTGGTCCATGTGTGCAGTTCCCACAGCATGTGCCGACAGATACCAATGTGAACCTTAAGAATAACTCATATTCTGTCGACTTTAGTTTTTACGTCACTGTGCAATTATTTTTTATTATGCACATTCCTTCATTCTATCCAGACCCAAATTAGTGTTCACTTTGGTCATGTAATAAAACTGTGTGTTTCCACTGGTCTCATAATGAATATTTTGCAAGGAGACTTGTTATTCACTTCTTGCTTTAATAAATGTAAACTTGGATATACTGCTCATCTTCTCCTTTCTTTCTAATCCAATGCCAACTCTAAGTACTTTTTTTCTATGCGTTGTATATAAACCATTGGGTGTTGGGGGTGTGGCCAGCTACCTAGGAGTCAGATGCATGTTCTGAAAGTTCTGGTTCGTGCTACCAAATATAGCAACTTAAAGCTACTATAAAGAGCTTCTAAATGCTTCCATACCAATGTGAACAAAACAGGGCAGCCAAAATATAAAACAAAAAGATTACACTTTCTTGAACACAAGCTTTGGTTGCTGCAATGCAGAAATCCAAGATGGCAGAGTCCATGCAGAACGTGTGAGTATTCCGAACGAGAAAGAGACTGCAAAAAATATAGCAGGCATAAATACAAAAGATAATGGGAAACACGAGCAATATGGATAAAAGCTCTGTCTTAAACTAATAAGAAATTGAAAACCTCACAAATGAAGTCTCAATACAGAAAGGAATGTCTCCACAAACCAAGATTAATCTCACTCTGGAAAAAACAAGCAGAACATCAAATATAGATCGAATACTACTACGGGTACTGCTAAACTATTACATAATTGTCCAGCAATGATAATTTTACAACACAAGGCTTTCAAAATGAATGTTGGAGAAATAATTAATACTTTCAAAAACATTTCTGAGATAGCAGAGCAAACCTCTTTAGGAAAACAAACTTTCAGACTTTTCTAGCCCATATCAAGAGTTGGTAGATGCTCATAATCATTTAGATGACACAGTCTCTTTAATTAAAACAAAGTTACAGATTTGGAAGATCGCTTTTGCAGAAATAATCTCAAAATCAGAGATCTACCAGAAACAATTAAAAACACAGATCTCCCTCAACTCTAGAATTACCTTTAGGAAAAGTACTACCTAATTTTCCTGAAATAGAACATACTCTAGATAGAACTCACATACCGATAACATCCAAAATGCACCACCTTCTGCACCAAGGGATGTCATTACAAGATTTCACTTCTTTTAAACTAAGGAACTCTTTCTCTCTACCATAAGAGATAAAACTAATATACCAAAACAATATGTTAATCTACAATTCTTTGCGGATGTATCCCCTACAACAATGCAGGCAAGAAAGTGATTTCAAACTGCAACAAATATTTTAAGATTTAATTCTGTTTTGACATAACCCTCTGAAAAAAAGACTATTGTTTACTCTACAGAATACCACATATTGAAATAAAAATCTGATTATCTGTTACTGTTGATAAGAATCTTTATAAAGAAGCCTTACCAAAAAACTTATTTTGTTAGATAAAGGTTATGTGGAAATGTCTACAAACTCCTATCCTTACCTAGGTTAAATTTGTTTTAATAGAAGGTTCTAATTGTAAAAGTTGTGAATATGGCTTTTAAATATATTAAATGGGAGGGTATAAAGGTAGGACTAAATGAACGTATGTCTTTATTCAACCTCAATTATTATATTACTGCTATGCTACTATGTAGATGACTGAAAACAACAAGGGGGAAGAGCAAATAATAATCTAGCAAATAGACAGAGATATAGTGTCACCACATTGATAATCCCATACATAATAGAAGGTAATAACAAGTTAAAAATCCTCAACACATGGCTGATTAATTTAGCAAATACTATTCTGATCTATATAATCTTACTTTATCAGCAGAAACCGTCCAACCAACAACTAAATTAATCCAGAATTTTCATAAATTAATATTATAAAACAATCTTTAAAAATGGCTCATCTTCTGAAAGTCTTTGATCTAGAAAGGGAACAAGAATCATTCCTTCCATAAATGTTCAAAGCTATAATAGTACCCCCCCCCCCCCCCAAAAAAAAAAAAAAAAAGGAAACACACTTAAACTACAGCAAGATTTCCCTACTTCAAAAATTTTTTCCGGATTTTAACTGTAAAATGTAGATTCTGAGAAATCATCATTCAAAATCACAGCATTTACAGGGAAAGACATGTCACTCCAGAAGCAGAAATTACAATATGTGCTCCATTCCTGATCTTACTAGGATCTTTAGCTGCCTGCCAGCACAGTTTCTGCAACAATTTGAAGAATCTGCAGAGAAAAGAAGGCAAGGGGAGAGATGGTATATGTGTGTAAGCAGTGTCCATGGTGAGGCTGTGCAGAACTTATAAGTGTCGCAGACACTACAAGGAGTCAGTAAGTAAGGGAGTGTGGCAGCAATTAGGAGCACCCAATAAACATTAATTTAGTGACAAAGCAAGTGTAATCAAATGTTTGAGTACCACCATTTTACTTCTCTTAAATTGTAGTACTTAAAAATGTACTCCAAAATCTTAGCAAATATACTCAAACAAATTTTACCCCACCTGATTCATCAAGATCAGGTGGGATTCTTACAAAATAGTCAATGAATAGACAATACAAAAAGAATCATAGATTTGATCCTCACACTTACCTTTTAGGTGGGGTTTCATATAGTTATATGATGCTACCTGGCATAATAGTTATATATATGCATTAAGGCAAGAGACACATTGTCCAACACTGTCCACAGTCGCCATAGGGGGGGTGAAAAGTGAGGTGAATTGGTGAAGACACAGTGCTATATATATGGGACAATTGGCAAGTCACGGCTAGTCCCGATATTACTATTCAGGCACTCACCTGTATTCCTCCATAACTTTGGCTGTTGGACAGTTCAGCACTCAGAAGGTAGCACTCTAGTGCTTTTGGACTGTTGGGCGAAGACCCTATGGACTACCAATACTAAAGTGTCTCCACCACATAAGTCTGGGAGATAGGGTGATGCTTCAATCTCTATTTTCTATTTTTATTTATACTGTATATTTTTTACTAAAACAATTGGTTAATATGATGTGATATAATTTGGCTTGGGTACCAATAAAGTTTGTGATTTTTTAAAGGGAATGTCCACCCCTGTAGAGAACTTTTGCCACATAGCAGGGTTCCTTCTCCCAGCCCCAACCGCTATAAAAGATTTTTCAGAAAGTCTCCCAAACTCTACTTACCTTCCCTCTTTCCTCCGCCGTACTGCCCGGCCCTCTGCTTGCATGAAACTGAGTTGGCTGAGAGGCAGCCAATCATGGACATGGCTGCCGGCTGCACAGAACGCCGGGGGAGAGAGGTAAGGTAATTAGAGTTTGGGAGACTTTCTGAAAAATCTTTTATAGTGGTTGGGGCTGGGGGAAGGAACCCTGCTATATGACAAAACTTCTTTATGCTAGGGGGAGGGATAGCATAACAGGAGGGAGAAGGAGGGCTGCAGTGCGCATGCCAAACTTATATGGACTCTGCTAGGCTCCTGGTGGCCAGTTTTTGGGACTTTGGGGGGCATTACAGGAGAACCATTTGGAGCTGGGATGTAAGGTAAGGATTTAATTACACTACAGAGTGGGACCAGTATGGCACTAAGTTATAGTTTTGGGGGTAGACATGCCCTTTAAAGTTATTTAATGGTGGTTAAGGCAGTTTGCTCCGATATTGGGATCTGTTGGACAGTGTGTCTCTTGGTATTAAAAAGCTCTTTTAGCTCCATATGCAAATCCATCAGCAGTGGTTTCTAATATGTTTTTTTATTCCTTTTACTATATCAAATGGAACTAGAGCCAGAAAGATAATGCCTTGTATAAGGAGAGGTATGGATTCAAGGGTGAAAAATGTTATTCTCTCTCTTTACAAAGCATTGGTAAGGCCTCATTTGGAATATGCAGTGCAATTTTGGAATCCTGTGTACAAAAAGGACTTTTTTGAAATGGAGAGGGTTTAGAGAAGGGCAACTAAAATAATAAAGGGAATGGGGAAGCACTAAATCTGTACCTTTAGGGAACAAGTGTAAAAAAATTAGCTCAACTCCTGCATGGCTTAATGCTCAGGTCAAAAGGGAAATGGAAAAAAAGAAAAAGGCTTTTAAAATTTTGAAAACAGAGGGAACAGAACAGGCTTACATGGAGTACAAAAGCTGTAATAGAGAGTGCAAAAAAGCAATTAAACTAGTTAAAATAGAAAATGAAATACGGATTGCTGAACAAAGCAAGTCCAACCCCAAAATGTTTTTTAAGTATATAAATGGTAAAAAGATGAGGACTGAGAATGTGGGACCATTAAATAAAGGAGCTGAGGTGGTTGTAGAGGATGCCGAAAAGGCTAATCTGCTAAACCGTTTTTTTACATTGGTTTTTACTGTTGAGAATCCTTGTCCTTACAGCAGGGATTGTAATAATATGCAGGGAAGAAATGAAGAGTATTCACATTGGCTAACAGAGGATATGGTACGGAAACAATTAGACAAAGTTAATATCAATAAAGTCCCAGGACCAGATGGATTGCATCCTCGGATTTTAAAAGAGCTTAGTTCAGTTCTATCTAGACCACTGTTTCTCATCTTTTCAGATTTGCTTTGGTCTGGGGATGTGCCGCTGGATTGGAAAAAAGCCAATGTCATACCAATATTCAAAAAAGGTAGTCGTTCACAGCCTGGTAACTATAGACCTGTAAGCCTAACATCAGTGGTAGGGAAGGTGCTGGTAACTTTGTTACGGGATCATATCCTTAACTTTGTCTCCAGAGATCATCTTATTAGTAGTAGTCAGCATGGATTTATGAGAAATAGATCATGCCAGACAAATTTAATTGTTTTTTATGAAGAAGCGAGTAAGAAGTTAGATTCAGGCACAGCAATGGATGTGGTATATTTGGATTTTGCGAAACCTTTTGATACTGTGCCACATAGGCGACTAATGTATAAACTGAGGACTGTTGGCCTTGAAGAAAACATTTGTTCATGGATAGAGAATTGGTTATTGGATCGTAAACAAAGAGTGGTGGTTAATGGAGCTACATCTATGTGGGCTAAAGTTCTAAGCGGAGTGCCTCAGGGTTCTGTACTGGGGCCGCTTCTGTTTAATTTGTTTATAAATGACTTAGAAGGGTCTCAGTGTTTGCTGATGACACTAAACTATGCAGAGCTTTGGAAACTTCCATTGATGTGCAAGTGCTGCAAGCAGACCTAGATAGATTATCAAAATGGGCAGCAGAATGGCAGATGAGATTCAATGTTGATAAATGTAAGGTGATGCATTTGGGATTTAATAATCCCTGTGGCAACTACACCATAAATAACTCTGTGTTAAGTGCATCTTTAATGGAAAAAGATTTGGGGGTTCTGGTAGATAACAGACTTAGCTATAGCAAATAATGCCAGGTAGCAACGGCTAGAGCTAGCAAGATATTGTCTCGTATAAAGAGGGGAATGCATTCAAGAGAGAAAAATATTATTCTCCCTCTTTACAAGGCACTGGTAAGGCCTCATTTGGAATATGTGGTGCAGTTTTGGAATCCTATATACAAAAGGGACATCTTGGAAATGGACTGATGGATATCCTTTAAGGTTGGAAGAAAAGAAGTTTCATCTTCAGGTTAGGAAAGGTTTCTTTACAGTGAGAACGGTTAAAATGTGGAACTGTCTTCCAGCAGAAGTGGAAATGGCAAGTTCATTGAATAGCTTTAAAAAAGGCCTGGATAAGTTTCTAAAACTAAAAAATATTGAGAATTACTGGTATTAATGCATATAGATCTGGTTGATCCAGGAATACTTTCCGATTGCCGTTTGGAGTCAGGAAGGAATCCCCCCCCCCCCTTTTTAGCTGTTTTTTTTTTTTTTTTTTGCCTTCCTCTGGATCAACTGTTAGGTAGGGTTAAAAAAAAAAAAAAAAAGAGGGTGAATAGGTTGGACTTGATGGACGTATGTCTTTATTCAACCTTAATTACTATGTTACTAGTATGAAGACAGATAGAATAAATTACAATTATGTACAGTAGAGAAAAGGTGCTTGCATGGGGATATGATTACTGTGTATAAATACATTAACGGGCCATACAATAAACTATCTTTGGCATTGTTCACCAATGTATGTGGTAATGGCAAGTTCATTGGATAGTTTCAAAAGAAAGCTGGATGAATTTCTGAAAACAATTAATTTTGCAGGTTACTGGTATTGATAAATAAAGTAGAGTTGATCCAGCGATATTTCCGATTGCCCCTTCATAATTCTTGTGGGTTTTTTATGCCTTCCTCTGGATTAACAGTTAGGCAGGAAATGAGGGTATTGCCAAATGGGTTGAACTGGATGGACGTATGTCTTTATTCAACCTCAAATACTATAATATACCAGACAAGAATATCTTCTTAATTCTTGCTATGAAGCCTCTTGCTGAAATCATTAGGAAAGACGAAATTTACATAATTCGAAAATGTAATGCTACTAGTAACCAACCAAATAGTTTCTTTAATATATATTCAACAACATTTAACCCATTTTAGTTTAACCTCTTAATACAAAGTAAATGAAAAGAAATTTGAAGTGTTAGGAATCAATAAATCTTAAAGGTTTTTTTATATATAGTAGATACAGATTTTCTTGGGACATACCTAGGAATTAAACTCCCCCCAATACCACTGATTTATTTTAATCTAATTATTAAATACTAAAGGAAAAGAGAGATTCTCAAATAAAATATTGGAAAATGGGAAAATGCCAATATTCTCTTTGATGGTTAGAATTATGGCCACTAAAATTATGATTCTACTACAATATCTTTATCTCTGTGAATCTTTACCCATTCCAATTCCAGATTCATTTTTCTTGAAAGTACATTACAACATTCATCTGGAGACACCTTTGGTGCGGGCCCTCTTATCTCCCCACCCCCCACCCCCTCTTACCTTGTAGGCCCAAGTAAATCAGAACATTGTGCTATTCTACTTGAGAAATTTCATTGGTTAACTTAAAAAATTGGCATTCCATTGGTAGATAGTAAAACTATAGCTCCAACAATTAAATTAAATTGTTTAGGAATAGAAATCATCGTTGCTATGGAGTTTAGGCTGCCACAAGACAAATTGGCAAAGTTGAGACGCCTAGTCAGGTCAACGTTGACTTTGAAACATTTGCAGTGTTTGCCAGAGCATCTCATATTTGCCACAAAAATCATACCAGTAGACAGAGTATTTACTAGGCAAATATTTAACCTAATGAAGGGTATAACTTCTCATCATTGGTATATTAGGGTATCCCAAGAAGGTAAACAAGATCTTTGAGTTTGGGGTGAATTTTTTAGAAAACTTTAATGGTATAAGGAAAATGGCACTGCATTTATTTTTAGATGTGGCAGGGGTATACGGATTTTTTTTTTTTTTGGTACTCATTGGTGTTTTGAACCCTGACCAGAACTATTGGTGTCACAAGGACAAAAAATTATACATTGTAAAAAATTTTTCCCATAGTTGTAGCTTTAGATATTTGGGGTCACGGTTTAGTCGGAAAACGCATTGTTTGGCACTTTAATAACCATGGGGTGGTTTTCATTGTGAAAAATTTGACATCCATGTCAGATAGCACACTTCCAGTTTTGAATGCGTTTAAATACAAAATACAGGTTAAAGCAAAACATGTCCCTATATGAGTTAAGCAGGCAGCAGACAATCTTTCTAATTTTCAGCTGGACTCATTTTATTATCGGGTGCCTCAATCGGACCTTTGGAAATTTAGTGCTTCCCAAGTTTTCATAGACCTACAAAACTCCGTAATGCACAAGACTTGGGTTTTATATCAAGAGCTGGACAAAATGGTGCGTTTTTTGAAATTCCAATGGCCAGGTATATGGTAGCTTACAAAATTGCCTTTTCAACCAACATTTTTTCAATAAAAATCTATAGCACATGTACAACAGCATTTGTCAGGGATTTAATTTTTCAATGGGATATTAGAATACAGAGATTTTACAAAAAAAGTACCTCATTATAATTAAGGGTTGGGGAAAAACAAACAAAAAGGTAGACAGCAGGAAATCTTTAACTGTAAAATTGTTAGCCAAATGTATGAATGATCTAAAGAAAATTTTCTGGACACAGTAAGAGTCTCCCATGTTTGAATGCTTGTCCATGCTTTCCTTTTTCCTAGTGCTGCTAACTAGCAAAGCAGTGTCAAATAGTAAACACAGCCCAGTAGGTTTAGGTTCTGATTCAATTTTATTCTATATATAATCTAATCTAATCAGATGGTTAGGAAAGTTTCACCAACAACCCATATAACCAGTTATAGTGTACGTTAAAGGAGAACTAAATCAACAATACAAAGGCAGCTCCACAGACTCTTTTAGTAAACTGTTACTTAGTAAAACCTTTTGTTTCTCACTAGAGATGGCCGAACTTTCGAAAGTTCGGTCCGTTGTTCGAAAGTTCGAAAACGGACTCATTAAAGTCAATGGGAATCAAATAGTTCAAAAAGTTCTAATGAAATACAAATAAAATATTAATGGTAACTTAATGTAAATGGCTGTGGGACCTGAGAAATGGTCTGGGGAACATGTTCGAATATCCAGGATATTTGAAAAATCAATTTTACTCTCACTCGCGCTATTTTCGAGCTCATTCGCACCTAGGTACCATGTACATTTTACTCGCGGATTCGATGCTCGAGTATAGGCTTTAATGGACACTTTACTCGCGGATTCGATGTTCGCGTCTAGGTATAAAAGGCATTTTACTCGCGGATTCAATGTTCGTGTATAGGTATCATGGACATTTTACTCGTGGATTTGATGTTCGCACCTATGTATTATGGGCATTTTACTCGTGGATTTGATGTTCGCGTATAGGTATCATGGACATTTTACTAGCGGATTCGATGCTCATGTATAGGTTTTAATGGACACTTTACTCGCGGATTCGATGTTCGCGCCTATGTATCATGGGCTTTTTATTTGCATATTCGAACGGTCAAACATCCTTCTGCACATGCTAACTAGCTACCTTGTGTTTGTTTCCCACTCCCCTTATGCTAAGCAGCATGTAAGAGTTGAACTCAGAGTCCCCACCTGCCAGTGTCTCCCAGCCAATCATAAGAGATAGCAGTGAATATTATTAGCAGATTTTCCTGCTCAGAATGGGGAAAGTTGTTAACCCTTTTCATCTGTCTTAAGGAAGTAACTTGTGAACCCTTTATATTTGTGAGCATTTCTGCAAGAGACTGCTCTTTTACCCAGACAGCCACACTGAAACGCACCTGAAATGCACAAACAATCACATGCCCTTGCGATTTGTCCATTTTCATTCTGTAAACGCATGCGATTGTAAGATATCAAGTTTTTGGTGCGTTGCTGTGACTCCAATACAATTGGAAAATTGCAATCGCCTGAAAAACACGCTTGTGTGGCCTAGCCCTTATATGTGTAATGCAAGCTGCATTGATTTCAGTTTAGCCATACAGCATGTATTTAATGCAATGGAACTTAGCTTTGCAGCAGGTCAATTTCCTGAGGCTGTGGCCCCACTTAATTGCAATGGAGGACACGCTTCCTTGCATGGGTGTTGCACTTCTAAAATTGGACCCTAGCAGAGCACATGCAATACAGACCAAAAATGGTCATTGCATGCACTCCAATAGCACACTGAAACACATTGTATGTAGTGGGGCCGGTCCCATAGGCTATTACATGCCTGCACTCCCACTAGCACAATCGGATTGCAAGCTGCAATCCAAAAGGTGCTAGAGGGAGTAGCTCTAAGAGTTTGAGTCTTAAAGGGAAAGGTGGCAACCCCAGTAGAATTGAACTGACCACTTTACAGGGTACACTTATTAAAACAAAACAGCTCAGAGCTGCAGGTGCAGCATATTGACTTGAACATGGTCTTAGCACAGCTCTGTACAATGCATTTTACAGGCCATCTTTGCCTTTAAGACCCAAACATGTAATAAATCTACATGTTGCAGTGCTAAGTACCATTGCATTAAATACAAACTGTATCAGCCTGCATCATGCTTCTAAAGAACATACTAACAATTTTTTGTTGTGTAGATATTATCAGTCCTATGTATTAAAAGTTCTTAAAATCTGATTGGTTGGGGCAAAATTTGCACCATTTTTAACAATAAGAACTGTAATACATAGGCCTGTATATGTATTTAGGTCTTAAAGGCAAAGGTGGGAACCCTAGTTGGAAGAGGGTTTTTGTTTATCCAAAACTTCCCACAGGCAGCCCACCTGCTGCATTAATTTTATATAACATGTTAGCATCCCTCTAACAGTACCCCTTAAATTGTCATTCCCTCCAATAATTCTTATTAATATGTAATTTATAGAAACAACATGGTGCAGAGCTGCAAGGGGCATACCCACCAACATTCCCCTTTAATACGTACATTTATAGAACATGGTGCAGTGCTGCAGGTGGAGATAATATAATGACCCTGATAGTAGCACAGCTCTGTGCAATGCATTTCTTAGCTTAGCTCTGTACTACAGTTTGTTGTTTTTATACAGACAGCTGAATTAAAAACACACTCTTCCTACCCTTCAGCATTCCCTTTAATAAGGTATACTGATGAGAAATGCATTGCACAGAGCTGAGCTAAAATCAGGTTCACTTCACTATTCTCCCCCTACAGTTCTGCACCATGTGGTTTCTATAAAAACGCACTCCTACTACCGTACCAACATTCCCCTTTAAGAATGTACACTGATGAGAAATGCATTGCACAGAGCTGTGCTAAGATCAGGTTCACTTCATTATCCTCCCCTCCAGCTCTGTACTATATATATTGTTTCTATAAGTGTAACTATTAAAGTTGTGATATTGAGAAATACATAACACAGAGCTGTGCTAACATCAGGTTCACTTCACTATCCTCCCCTTACAGCTCTGCACCATGTGGTTTCTATAAAAACATACTCTTCCTACCCTCCAACATTCCCCTTTAAGAAGTTACACTTTCCACTAATATTTCTGCAGCTTACAGGGAGAGCTAGAGAGATTCACACACCGGGCCATGTTTATAAAGGTATGGTATTGCCTTCTTTAGCGATCGTTTATTTATGATCGCTATCGGAAATCTTGTAAATGTACGATAGCGAATGTAAATCTACGATCACCTGTAGAATATCATTACGGTAGTTTATATCATGGTATACCACTGCCACGGTCGTACAGTAACGAAAACTCACGGTATCACAAGTTTTTAAATATGGCCCTCCAACACTTAAACAATACATTGCAGGTGAAACATACAAAGACAGGTCTGTAACTGTGAATAGTGCAGGTTTATTGCAAAACATGTGTGCTACATGTTTCTGACCCACTTGTCCTTCTTCAAGTGCTTGGGTGGGTCTGAAAACACGGAGCACGCATGTTTTGCAATAAACCTGCAATATTCACAGCTACAGACCTGTGCCTTTGTATGTTTCACCTGCAGTTTATTGTTCATACTGTATATCGGATTTGGTGGAGTGAAAGCCGTAGGTGAGACATACACTATTTCAGATCCGGACACACTAGATACCCAGACCTATATACATCACACTACAACACTGCTACTAGGAAAGGGCTAATCAGCTGCACCATCAATTTGAATACTGAGGATTTAATATATTCCTACATCATAGGGGTTAAGAGGTGGGAGTGGAAATCACACAGGTGCTGAAAATGTAATCAAGGTAAAAGTACTGGCAGGCAAGGGAAAATGTCAGCTTCAGAGTTGGGGAACAAACAGAACCTAAAATGAGCTCAAAGAGGTAAAGAAAAGGCCCCTGAGTGGAATCTTCTATGGTTAGAAGGATGTTGAGGCAAGTACTTTCTAACTTATACTTTGATTTTTTGGGTTTAGTTCTCCTTTAATTATGCAGCTTGTAGACTCTCCATGCCAGGTCCTTTTTTCATCCACCATAATGGGACCCCTCTCACAAGATTTACATTTTTGCAAATGCTCAAAAAATTAATCAGACTAGTAGCAGTGAAGATTTTTTTAAATACATGGGAAGGTTGGGCTCTAGATGAAAGTGGGCCAGGGCTAATTCCATTGAGAAATAGACATGGCATGGAGGTTATATATTGAAATGTTGATGGTCCTGATGCTCCATGGAGCAGCAGGGCGCTTTGCACAGACTGCGAGTGGGGGGCAGTCAATTGTAGGTACGACACCTCAGTAAAAGGGCAGGAACAACCCTTAAAAGTTAATGGTTGGAAAAGTATTTGTTAATGGCTGAGCCAAAGTAATAATTACAGGTGGCTGGCCAGTTGTTAGTTTCTGATAAAGTTATTCATGTCTGCTGAATAATAAGTTGTGAATTGTTTTGTGAATTAACAAGTAAAGTAATAACTGTATTGCCTACAATTCTATGATTCTGCATTTGACACTGGCTGAGTGGCTGATCAGGGCCTCCTAAATCTTTCATTAATATTTGCAAAGTTATTTTTTAATACTAAACCTCATTAATGAAATATATGAATACAAATAATAACAACACACCCCTAGTGTTATGTGAGTTCTTTGCAGCTGTATGCATTATGATCCATGATGAAAAAAAATGTTACCCAGATGTCCAATGTTAAATAATGCTCTGTGTTATTCAGTGAATAAACATGCTGTATTTTGGCTCTTGCTTCAATTTATCTTCCATTTTTGTCAGCCAGTTTTGTATGATACCACCTGAATGCTAATGTCAGTATAAGCACACAGAGAGATAATTAGGCTCCAGCTGTAGTACCTTCCACCTTTGATACATGTGACAGCATCAGGTGTGTATCCTTTCCTGCTCTTTTTACTAAAGATTATAGTTGTGGAGTCGATGTATGTGATCAGAATATGTTATTTCTGGTTTACAATGCCCCGTCATATATTCTGTCTAAAATATGCCTAGTTATATAATATTCATAACTTTTTGTTGTGCATTGCATACTGGTATCTCTTTTCTGATTCCTTACATTTTGAAAATATGCATCTTATTTTTCTTATCACAAAAATTCAGCTCAGCAATTTTGTATCTGGTTCCAGTTCACATTTAAGGTTTAGGGTCTTTAGAAAAATTGTAATACATTCATATTATTCTGCATATTGAATATTGAATATGAAAAAATAATGATTTTAATCTTTTCCCCACAAGACCACAGTTTCTCCTCTAGACAGATCAATCTCTATGCCCTGTCTGAGCAATTTATAAACCACTTCACTCTGCGGTATTGCTCTGTCTCATTATCATTCATCTTTTTTGCATATTTAACTAGTGATTTTAATTAGTCTTTTATAATTAATGCACATAATTTTGTTTTTTTTTTCTCTCAACAATATGTCATAAGATAGAATTCCAGGCTCCTGCTATTACATAAACAATAGTTTAAAAAATTCTTTAATTCACAATGTAAACATCCTAAGAAAAGAATGAACTGCTTGTTCTCCATCCCAGCAGTAGCCAAGTAAATTGGAATTGTGTTGCAGGAAAGGCCTTTCCTCCTTATCACACAGATTTAATTTTTTTCCCTCTTGTTTTTTTAAGCATTGTTATTGTAGCAGTGGCAGACTACTAAACAGTGAGTCACCTGCTGTTAGTACTTCCAGAGTTAGGACAGTAAATGAGTCTGCAGTATTTCACAGTAAAATGAATGCTTTTGAGGGAGTGGCAGTTGGAAGTACAGGGTCAAGTTGTTCCCGTGTCATTATTGAAGAACAGAACAGTGCTATAGAATCTGCTTAAAACATGCACATATTTTGTGTCGGCATGCTATCCCTCAGGCAAGTCCTCTCTTAAAAATTGATACTTAAAGGAGAACTAAACTTAAATTTTCAAAAACCTAATGTGAAAGTTTTTCTCCCCAGGACACCTATACATTGTAAGATTCTTCTGTGGTACATTGCATTTAACATATGTGAGAAATAGATTCTGTACATAAGAAGGCTTCCATGTTGTTGCCAGTACAACCCACAGCCCATGAAGTCATCAAAGAACCACGCCCCCTGACCCCAGTATTCACTGTCTCTATGCACTGAGTGTTTTCTATACAGATGTCTACACACCAATATGGAATCCCTGATAAGACTTTTAAAGCTGCTTGTTACCCTGCAGTTTATTTACCAGTCAGTGTGAGTTGCTAGAAAATAAACTGCAGGGTAACAAGCAGCTTTCTAAGTTATCAGGGATTCCATATTCCATTTTTTAAATTATTCTTTTACTAGCAAAAGATAAAGTTACCAAATGTAGCTAGACTCTCTGCTTATTCATTGTTGGCGCACCAGGTAAGGCACCAGATTTAAAAAATATGCAGTTCAGAAGGTCACAAGTTCAATACCCCAGATGTAGCTTTTTTTGTTTCTATTATATTCCATGAGAAAGATAAAGCTTCTAATTGTACCCTGACATTCAGCTTGTGCAGTGGTGGCTCACCTTGTAAGACGCCAGGGTTAGACACATACAGTTCAGAAGATCACAAGTTCAATACCCCAGCTAAACCTTTTTTTTTGTTTCTATTATATTCCATGCAAAAGATAAAGCTTCTAAATGTTCCTAGGCTTTGAGCTTATTCAGTGGTGGCTCACCTTGTAAGATGCCAGGGTTAGACACATACAGATCAGAAGGTTATGAGTTTGATTCCCCCAATATATTTTTATTTTTTGTTTCTATTATGTTCCTACTACAATATTCTACATGTACCAATGGTTTTTATAGTCTCTCTCTTAGCCTAGCGGTAAGACTTCTGCTTTTAGCAAGACAGGGTAAATGTACAAGTTGCAGGTTCTATTCCCCACACTTACTTTTATTTTTGCTGAAATGTATTCTGTTTCTTACATCCATGCTATCTATGAAATACACTGCAAAGATTCATTTTCTTTTTTGTATGAAAAGCAAAGGATTATATCATTGTTAGGACAGGAGCCTTGAATGTGTTTGAAAACAAAAAACTGAAATCCCTGTTCTGTGTCATGGAGAGGGAGGATCTCTGTGCTATAATGTGATTGGTTGTCAGCTTCTAGGAAGCAAGGCTGCAACTTCCTTGTTTTGATCTGTTGAGCTTTATGGAGCATGTGCCTGTACGCAGACACTTAGCTGGGGGTTTACCCAGCTAAGGTGGATTGTGGGAGCTGACCCATAGTACTCACAGGTTATTTTCATAAATCTTCCAATGGCCACAGCAAAGGGAGAGGTGAGACACAGCTTTTTGTATGTTTGTGAATGTGCTCTGTCTATTGGGACAATGTTGTCTGGATACTTTAGTTCCCCTTTAAAAGGTTTGACCTGTGGTTTGGACCTAACAAAAAGAAAAGTTTCCTGTGAGTGAAACGAACTAGAGTGGAATGTATACAAATTCCTTGCTCTAAAGGACCTTGATCTCAAGGACATAAAAAAAGAACATTTAATCATTTGATGGTTGTATGGTGTATGTGAAAGTTTGAAAATAAGGATTGTTTTTGCTGTGTTAAGGACTGTGTGTGCAGGACTGTGTGTGCAGTAAGCAGATTCATCTTCTGCTTGGGCTTCTATATTCTAGTATTGCAGCTGTTGTAATCTCAAACAGGTTGTGAAGGGGTTAATAAGTGTTTTGTTTTTTTCCCTCTCTTCCTGGCTCTTGCACTAATTAGTGTGGGGGCTGGGACCTATTAGTTAAATAGGATTCACATTGGTTGGACCTGTGGTTTGGACCTAACAAAAGAAGTTTCCTGTGAGTGAAACAAACTAGAGTGGAACGCATAAAAAGTCCCTTGCACTAAAGGACCTTGATCTTAAGGACATAGAAAAAGAAGGACATTGAAACAAGAAGGGCAATTAAACAAGGTTTGTGTGTCACTGTGCTGGTGTTGTGTAATAGAAGGGACAGTTTTGATGGTACCATGCAATGTTCATCCTGCCACATGTATAGGAACCTGGAGCAGACATTCCAGGGGATCTATGTCTGTGTGAGTGGGTTGCCCATTTGGAAGCTGAGGTGGAGAGTCTAAGGTGGCAGCTTGCAGCATTGCAGAGATTGGCAAATCTGGGGGGACAGCAGGCACTGGCTGGGGCCAGTATAGAGGTGGGTGGAAGTGGGACAGGGAAGGTTGAGGAGGGAGGTAGTTTAGTTAGGGTTATTCGGTGAAGTGGGGGACAGAAGGGTAGGGTTGCTTCTTTCCAGATTGCCCATCCCAACAGATTTGCTGCCTTAGGTGATGAAGTGGAGGAGGACAGCTCAGAATTAGCATGTATGGAGGGGGCTAGTCCCTTAAGCACCCAGGGGACTACCATCACTGATACAAGGGAGGAGGAACTTAGAATCAGGAATGCTAGGTGGTAGTTGAAGGGGACTCCATTATAAGGAAGGTAGATAGGGTAATCTGCCGCCAAGACCCTACATGCCAAACTGTGTGTTGCCTGCCTGGTGCTAGGGTTCGGCATGTGGTGGATCATGTAGACAGATTATTGGGTGGGGCTGGGTGTGACCCGGCGGTCTTGGTTCACATTGGTGCCAATGACAAAGTTAGAGGAGGTGAGTTAAAAGCAAGGACCTCCAGGGTAGTGTTTTCAGAAATACTACCACAGCCACATACTAATACAGGGAGCCTTGGAGCATTAATGCGTGTCTAAGAGGGTGGTGTAAGGAAGAAGTGTTTGGGCTTATAGAGAACTGGGCAGGCTTTGCCGTCAGTTACAGGCTCTTTAGTAAGGATTAGAAATGTTCGAAACTGTTGAGTTTAGTTTTCGAATTTTCAACATTCTCGAAAATTTCTAAAGTTCAAAAATTCTAAAAAAAATCGGCTAATTTCGATTTTCGAAAATCGTCTACTTTCAATTTTTCATTTTCGAAAATCGTCTATTTTCGAAAATCATCTACTATTGATTTTCAAAAATCGTCTATTTTTGAAAATCGTCTACTTATGGAAAGGAAGAAAAAGGCATTTAAGAGCTTTAAGTCAGAGGAAACGGAAAGGGCCTTAAGGGATTATAAAAACTGTAACAAGAAGTGTTAGAAAGCAATCAAACTAGCTAAAATTAATAATGAAGTTAGGATAGTTGAACAAAGCATCACTAAGCATAAACATAAGTATTAAGTATATTAATAGTAAGAAGATGAGGACTGATAATGTGGCAACATTAATTAATGGAGAAAAGTTAGTTACGGAAGATGGCGATAAAGCAAATGTCTTGAATATTTTTTTCCCTCTGTAGACACTATAGAAGATCCAAGTACAGATATCAGTACTGTATAGTAGCAATAATGGTATAAAAGATTCAAGGGCACTTTGGTTAACCGAGGAAATGGTACAGAAAGAACTAAATAAGGTTAATATTAATAAATCTCCTGGACCGGATAAAATACATCTTAGGGAGCTAAGTTCAGTTTTATCTAGGCCATTGTTTCTTATTTTTGCAGATTCCCTCATTTCCAGATGTGTGCCTCTGGATTGGAAAAAGGCTGATGTTATTCCAATATTCAAAAAGGGTAGTCGTTCACAGCCGGGTAATTACAGGCCTGTAAGTTTAACTTCTGTGGTGGGGAAGATACTGGAAAGTTTAATAAGGGAACATGTTCTAGAATATGTTTTAAGGACTGACATAAGTAGTAACCAGCATGGATTTAGGAGGAATAGATCTTGTCAAACTAAATTGCTTGGCTTTTATGAGGAAGTAAGTAGAAATTTGGCATAGCAGTAGATGTAGTTTACTTGGGGGCATATTTATAAAAAACGAAAATAACGCAAAAAAATTACCACCGCACATCGTGAGCCTGCCTGGCATCGGCGACATGAGTGGGGTTGGTGTCGCCAGCCCGAAGACGTCCTGTCGGATCAAGACACCGGCAACATCGGCCTCATTGAGGTCGCCGGCGCCTGCCGGGGGTACCCCTGGCGGCCACAGGGGTACCTCTCGGGGGTTGGCGGCCTCAGCGGAGCTGGTGTCGCCGGGACTGGAAGAAAGAAGACGCCGCCCAAGGGCTCTTTTAAGAGCCGCTCGCTGGGGCTCCCGGTTCGAGCTGCGGGACCCCTGCCAAAGGCACTTGTCATTGCCACAAAGGCCCTTACAAGGGCTGGGGAGGGGGGCTTCCGGGGCGGGTGCAACCACCCGCCGCAGGTTGCCTGCCCATCTCTGCCACAGGGCGGCTAGTATCGGACGCTTTTGCCACCTTGAAGGTGGCAAGGCAAAACAGCCGATAAAAGCAGTGCGAAACAGTTACCGCCGCTTTATGAATAGAATCAGCGGTAACGGGTGGGTATCAGCGCAAAGAGTTAACACCTCGTTAACTTTCCGCGGCCGTTTCCCGACATTATTAAATCGTGTTAAACATGATTTATGCTGAAAGATCAGGGAAAATGGCAGTGAAAACTTAACAAGGCTTTATAAATATGCCCCTTGGATTTTGTAAAGGCTTTTGATACAGTAGTATATACAGATACATAGGCGACTAATGTATAAGCTAAGGTCTGTTGGTCTGGGGAGGCACATTTATACATGGACAGAAATTTGGTTAATGAATAGGATGCAGAGAGTAGTTGTTAATGGGGCTTCATCATTATGGACTAAAGTGGGGTGCCACAGGGTTTCTATGTTGGTGCAGCTTCTATTTAATCTATAAATTTATAAATGATTTGGAAGTGGCTATTGTCAGCAAGGTTTCTGTGTTTGCTGACAACACATAACTTTGTTGACCATTAAAAACTTCAGAGGATGTGCAATCGTTTCAGGGGGATCTAGGTGTAAGATGTAAGGTGATGCAATTTGGACTTAAAAATCCTTGTGCTGCTTATACTATAAATGGTTCTGTGTTAAGTGAATCCCTGTTGGAAAGGGATCTTGGAGTTTTGGTGGATAACAAACTTAAAGGAAGCAAGCACTGCCAGGCAGCAACAGACAGAGCTAGCATTGTATTGTCTTGTATAAAGAGAGGTATGGATTCAAGGGAGGAAAATGTTATTCTCCCTCTGAACAAAGCATTGGTAAGGCCTCATTTGGAATATGCAGTGCAATTTTGGAATCCTGTGTACAAAAAGGACATCTTTGAAATGGAAGGGGTTCAGAGAAGGGCAGCTAAATTAATAAGGGGTTTGGGGGAGCTTGGATATGAAGAGAGACTGGAAAAGTTACAATTATGTACGCTGGAGAAAAGGCACTTGTGTGAGGATATGATTACTGTGTATAAATACATTAACGGGCCATACAATAATCTATCTGGGGCATTGTTCACCAATAGAGCATGTCAGAGAATACGTGGCCATCCATCCCTTAAGACTTGAAAAAAAAGGTTTAGGCTTCAAGTTCGGAAAGGGTTTTTACTGTGAGAACTGTAAAGCTATAGAACTGTCTTCCAGTGGACGTTGTTATGGCAGGTTCATTGGTCAGTTTAAAAAAAAAAGCTGGATGAGTTTCTGCAAACAAGGAATGTTGCAAGTTACTGGTATTGAAACATAAAGTAGAAATGTTTTCCTTCCTCTGGATCAACAGTTAGAGAGCAAATGAGGATATTGCTAGATGGGTTGGACTGGATGGGCATACAGTATGTCTTTATTCAACCTTAAATAATATACTATACTATACTATACTAAAGCAAACCTAGAAACTTTCAGATAGCCAATACCTCTGACTCTGACTTAAATATAAAGCCTTGTACAGACTTAAATATAAAGCCTTGTACATATACACTGTCTCCACACACACTCACATACACACAAACAACCAAACACACACACATATACACAGCTTTTTTTTTACATTTTAGGACCTAGAATGTCCTTGTCTCAGGCAAGTTAGCCACAGAGTACATATGCACGTTTGGCCTTTTCTTGTCCTCATATTGTCCTCCACCCATACAGGCAATTACTGAGTGTGTCTCTTTTTTCCAGGCTCACTTTTCCCTCTCCTCTTCTATCACTTGTTTAACCCACTGCCACCTCCTAATGTGGATAAAGAGATTCACTTCAAGTTTTTGCTTTTGAAGAGCACTGAAAGATGAAATTTCACAATATATTAACTTCAGTTACATAGTTTAATCAAATATATGACCTTTGACTTTAAAAAAGATTCGATACTGAGGGTTTTCGTCGTAAAAGTAAATTTACGATTGTATTGTTTTGCTGTACAATACTGTGCAATAGTAGAATACCACAATGGCATTGTATAGGACGCAGTACAATTACGATCATGATTACGTGTTTAATAAATACAATATTTACCTTCAAGACTGGTGTGCACTCTGGAATCTAACTTTACTTGATTGTGCTTATTACTGGCTATGGTACCAATAGTAGCACTCAGCATACATGGATAGCAGTATGGGAGATAACCTTTGTTTCTGGGCCTATACAATACGTAATTGATTAATGGCACATTATCACAAAATAGTGATACAGCACCTTTATAAATTAGGCCCTTAGGGGCTTATTTATAAAGGTTTGTTAAACCTGTCGCCTTCTTTAACGCTGCCTTTTCGACAAATTTGGACTGGCAAAAGGTTATTACTGCTATTTTTCATCATACATCGCTACGGTTACAACTCTAGCATATTTATAAAATGGCGAAAAGTGTATTTCTTAGTCTGAGGTGTGGCCATTTATTTAGCCTGCCAATGGGTCCATGAAAGATGTCAGTAAATTGTGGAGTGTTTCTCAATACTTATAAGTACCCAGGGGGGTGTTAGATTATTTTCCACAATTTACTATAATACGATCTGAGATTTCACTTTTTTAAGGTTTATTTTTCGCATTCATAGGATCGCACTTTTTTTTTTTTTTTTTATTTCCGATTTTCTTTATTTACCAATAAAGTCAAATGGGAGTCTGAGTGACATATTTATAAAGGGCATTATTTTTTTTTCCCCACCAGCCTTAACGACAATTTTTTAAACTTTCAACTTTTCTTTTGATCAGTTATTAAAAAGGTGAATTTTTATCAAAAGTGAAAATTATGTAGCAAAAAGTAGCACTAACAATGCTGATTAAGTTCAGCACATATGATGGTAAATAGGTAATTCTCCCTGGGGGTTTTTCAAAGTAGTATTAAATTGGTTAATATACACTAAACAACTAGCGATGAAACTACACTAGAGAGCAATTTCTCTTTTCGCTGTGATACCACACTTAACGCAATGAATAAGGGTGAAAACTATTGCCACATATTGCCGCAGCGATTGAGAACTTTGAGGGCAGGCGTATGATGCAGCTGGCAATGCCACAATGTCACAGCAGTATGATACAAGTCGGCATGCTTAATCCTGAGACTTGGGGGCAGAGCAGTGGTGCTGGTGATGTCACAGCTTATGATAGTAACAAAAAACTCTAATGGCAGGCTACAGTTACAAGCATGAATGATTTAAAGGTGGTAGTGTGCTTTATTTTATAGTATGGAGACCACATTCCGTCTTTAAAAATAAAAATAATTGAATACATATGCAAAGTGCTCCACATGACCAAACTTTTTTAATGCACAGATTTTACAGAAGGTTTTTTTTTTTTTTTGGGGGGGGGGGGGGGAGGCAGAGGGGCAAGAACACTTAAAAAGATTATACTGCCATGACCACTGTACATTGCTGGGGAAAGATCAGCGTGGGATTGGTACATCACCCAGAATTTTAAAATGCATACAACTCA
Organism: Hymenochirus boettgeri; assembly: GCA_019447015.1. Classification (NCBI taxonomy): domain Eukaryota; kingdom Metazoa; phylum Chordata; class Amphibia; order Anura; family Pipidae; genus Hymenochirus; species Hymenochirus boettgeri. Next base: position 73,846,637 of record CM033472.1, read on the forward strand.
ATATTGGTATGATGCTTTTATGTGACTGATGCAGAACATATCTTCATATATTTTTTGCATGAAACTTAGTATTCATGCAAGTCTGTTCCTATGTTCGCTATACAAGATTACTATTTAGTTTTTGGTGGCCACTCCTTAAAATCCATTAAAGATAGAACACAGGCAACGCACTATCAGGGAGATTCAATAAAAGTTCTTATCGTTTAAAATGGTGATAATTTTGCTCAACCAATCAGATCTTATTTAACATTTGTAAGCTTACATCTGATTGGTTGGGGCAAAATTAGCACCATTTTAAACGACAAGAACTTTTATTGAATAACCCTGTATATGTGTTTGACCTACTTAACTTATTGCTTATTACTATGTCACGCTAATTAGAAACACACTGCAAGTTTAGTAACTTACCAATTGTTTATGCCAGAGAGATACACTTGCTTTATCCCCTGAGTAAAATAAAATGATTGGTTCTGCTATATCTACATTGATAAAGTTGTGCTTAGTTTACTAACGAGGGTGCAACTTAGTAAACATGGACCAGCAGAGAAAAACTAAACATCCGGAAAAACTATCCTCAGTGAAGACCAGCTGCAATCAGTCAGGTCCTGAAACAGAAAATATTCTCCTTTTAATTTTGCTAACAGCTTTTTCTTTAAGTGCTTTTATAAATTTGATAAATTTACAGCACTGGGAGTTGCTTCTCTATGTGGTAACTAAGTACCCAGCTCTGTTTGGCTTCAACACACAGACTGTTTACTTAGACTCCTTAATGTATTATTAAAATGTATAAAACTCTCTTGGGATACCATCTCGTTATATGCTTCCATTTGCCGAATAAACCAGGCGTTGTTTTCATCTCTTCCTCCTATTCCTTAATGACCCCAATGGTGATTCAAGAAGTAGTCTTACACCTCCTTTATCACCACCATTTCATTATGAAGGCTAATAAAGGAGAAAAAAAGGAGAGAATCCAAGCCTGTGATTCCATCTGAGGTTAGCAATTAGTCATGTGAATGATCACAGCTGTGTTACTGGCAGGTTCCCAGTCTAAATGTGATGATTTTGCTCATTTACACCTGCTCAATCAAAGCCAGGCACTGAAAGTAGGAAAATATCTGTATGTACGTATTAATATAGTTTGAAAAGTTCAACCAAAATAGTGTAAAACACTCTTGTGAAAAAAGTTTTACCCTTTACTTGTATAGGAAAGATTAAATTAGAACAAATAGCTTAGCATGTAAACATAGAGAAAATAGATTGCTTGATAAGAAATGCTCAGAATATTGTCTTTCTCCCCTGGAGACAGAAAAACTTTATGTGGCAAAGTTATGACTATCCGTTATGACTATCCCCTGAGGAAGGGGGCACTTACCCCCCGAAACGTTGTGAGATGTCGTGTGGTCTGTATTAATAAAATTACTGTTTGGAGTGCCACCCTTGCTATTTCGTTATTCCCGTATCTAAAATCCATTAAGGGTTGGATTATTTGGAGGAGTGAGCACCCATACTTGGTGCGAGTGCAGAAGACTCTTATATTATTCTATGACTATCCCTTGCCCAACTCCATGCCCATTACCCCAGCCAAATAAGCAACTCTCTACTAAATATTCACAATATACAATTTATAATGTTGTTGATCCAAACTATATCTTTATAACAAACTAACTTTGTGTTTAACCCTTCAAATCATGATAACCTTTCCCGTCAAACACCTTGCTGAATGATTCCAATCTCTCTTACACCTTCCATCCCCCTTACCTATTCAGCCTGCAGATGGGCATGACCCCTAATAGGGGACAGCTCTCCTCACCTACGAATAGTGCTTTCTTAATCTCATATGTAACCCCTAGAAAGAATAGGTCCAAACCCACATCTGATAGATGGATCCTATCAACCCAACTTTAAAAATTGGCCTCCATACATGGGATCAATATTTTAAGAGATTCTGAAAATTCAACTGGATTGCTCAAGATATTGATCCCATGTATGACTTTTATCTGATCGACTACTTAACAATATCGAGCAGTTTATAAGAAAAATGAAGATAGGGCCAGATGGAAAATTCCATTTTTCTTCAAATTCCCATCTCCCGCAGGGGATATCTATGGAAAGATTGGTGGAACAAGGTGGGGGTGATCGGATTTCCAATCATTGCCGTCAATCGGAAGAACATCTGCCCCGTGTATGAATAGCTTAATTCCTCTAAATTTTTGCAAAGCTTGCATCATTTTTTCTATGACAAATTGATATGGACAGTGTATTTCCAGTAACATTATCCTATTGTAAACTCTCTATTATTAATTATGCCCTCTTCAGAATGAAATGGAGATCCTGAAGTCAGAAACCATGATATTTATGCCCAATTCAGGAATAATTTATTATTATAGAAAACAAAGCCAATTCAAAGTAAATGTTTATCTGTTTCCTCTATCTGTAACACCCATGTGAAAAAAGGAGCATTTAGGCTACAGGAAATACTGCTTTTTGGCAGTATTAAATATTGTGTTCAGCAATCAACAAACCTTTAACAATAAACCATAGCTGGCCAACAGAAGTTCATCACAAAAGATGAGTCTTGAGTTGATTTCCCCCCCTAAAATATAGTATAATAATAGTTTCTGTATTGAAGTAAGGGGTGAGAATCATTAAAAAGGATTTCATGTCAATTAGATATGAGAAAGTTTTATCCTGTCAAAAAAACTCTTTTGAAAATAAATAAGTTTACCTGTACTTTACGTGAAGATATTAATGTGAATTGTATTTGTTTTAAAAAAGTTCCATGGGTACACACATGGCTATCACAGCAAGTGATGCCTTTTTTAACCAGGCCCCTAAAAGATTCTGGAATGGATTGAAATAGTTTTATTGTTTAGTCCTCTCCTGAATCTATGCAGTCAATACACACATCTAGGCCTTCTAATATCCAGGTCCTTATTTAATTATCAGTGGTGGAGCAATGGCTAGACTCTGGCAGTGGCATATGTATCCCACCTATGGTATCCCTCTACATGATTAGGGCATTTACTGCTGTTTTCATTGTCCATACATACAGAATCAGTAAGCACCAATTTTCTGTATGTGGAAACAAACTAAAATAAAAGTTTGTTGCTTGATGCTTAGAAAAATTTAATTTAAATTTGTTATTCCTCTGTGTGATACACAATGTGTTTTTATTAATTAAGTTTTATATTACCGTATATTAATTTTTAAATTAAAAATTTTTTTACAAAAATTCTACAGATTATCTGTAAAAAGCTGAAAGGCTCTACACTTTTTTTAACCCATGGCTTTGTAGGGTCATTTAATTCCTGCACGTGGCTGATATTAAATGTTGGAGAAGTCATTACACCTGGTTATGCTAGACATAAAAATTGCATGTTTGCCATTTTGAGGGTGTAGAATTCTTAGATTTACTGTAGCAATGCTTTTATAAACATAAAGCTCCTGTAGTAACTGCTAGTGTAGTCTTGATGCCAAGGCAATACAAGCAGTAACATTATCCACTGAATATTTAAGCACTTATGTTTCAATGTTTGCAGGGTGGAAATGTAAATTTGGAACAAAACAGATTAATAATTAAGCAAGAGAATCATGTTTTGGTATGCAGATATCACAACGATATAGCAGGTGAAAAAACTGCAAAAGCTAGAGGTACTGTAGGTTAGCATCCTAATTTTAATTCTTTTATGAGCTTATTCATGTAAATATTTATTAAAATAATGATCCCATGGCCCATCCTTTTAATTTTTCTTCTCAACCATTAAGTCACCTAACATAGCAGCACATGTTTTTTTTTCTGTACAAAATCACTTTTTAAGAAATCTGTCAGTTCCCACATAAGATTTAAGTTGAATGTAAGAAAAGATTTGCCCCTTTTTAGTAGCAAAATGTTTGCACCTTTAAATAGAACCAGCATGAAGAAAACTGCTTTTGCCAGGCTTTCTTAGTGCTTCAGCATTATCTTTAATACAAGTAGGCCCAGGACACTAAACTGGCAGATGCAATGCTTGCATTCCTCAATGATATTATATACGGAGAAAATAATCAATCCTACCTCCCTGTCCCAGGTACTTTTTATTTTTACAGTATAGTTGTCCTTTAATAACCTAACTATTGGTTTTGAACTTTGTATATCTGCTTTGCATTGTGAATGAATTAAACAATTTTTTCAATCTTCAATGATTAAAAGGATGCATAGTTAATTGGTTTAATAGCTTACACATTGGATGGTATTTGGTTTTGAACCTCACCACCATATAAATCTGCTTTACAGAGTGAGATTTGGAGCTTTAAAAAAGTGACCAATTTGTTATTGTGGATTGTCAATATAAGGGAATTAGAAAACAAAAGGCATTTAAAACAAGAAAGACTTTAAAGTGTATCTCTACCCCCAAAATAAAATGTTTCTGTAGTGTAGGGTACTGATCACCCCTGGTCGGGGGGACTGGCTGAGAGTCAGCCAATCACTGACGTGCCTGCCAGCTAATGAAAGAGCCGAGGGAACCAGGTTCAGTAAGTTTATTTCTGTGCACTTTTTAAAGTTAAAGCACTGGAGTTTTGGGTCAGAGGCGGGTCCCCTAACCTACAGCAAAGTTTATTTCTTACTAAAGGACCCATGCAGCATGAAAGGATCAGGAGGGGGGAGAGCTCCTCTGCGCATGCCAGTCCAGGGAGGACAAGGAAGTACCAAGCAATGGATGATACACAGACAGCTCCTACTCTTCTGGACTCTTCTGCAGTTCCTGAACTGCAGGAGAACCATAAGGAGCAGAGAAAAAAGGTAAGTATTTTTTTTAACACTACACATTCGTTTTCGAGGTGGACATGCCATTTAAAACAAGATTGTTCATGTTTTGTTTATGTATGTGTTAAGGATGGGCAGTTTTCTTGGTGCCACGCAATGTGCATCCTGCCACATGTATACGATCTTGGAACAGCTGACCAATGTTTGTGTCAGATTCTGGAATCTGATATGCAGACATTAAAGGGGAAATTTGCAACATTGCAGGGTGCAGGTCAGACAGGGGCCAGCAAACTAGAGGGAAAATAATGTGGAGGAGTAGGCAGTTTTGTATTGGTTACCAGGGAAAGTAGGGGATGGAAGAGTATGTTCGCTTCTTCCCAGCTAGTTCAGCCCAACAGATTTGCCATCTTGGGTGATGAATCAGAGGAGGATGGCTCACAAGTAGCATGTATGAAGCAGGTGAATCCCTTGAGTACCCAGGGGACCAGCATCTCTAATACAAGAATGGTTAGGCAGGTAGCAGTGATAGGGAAGTATTAGAAGCATGGAAAGGGTTATTTCAAAGAAATTTGAGTTGCAAAGTTTGGCATGATAAAGGGTAGAGGTCCACCCGAAATGTTACCGGAGACTATCTGACTGATGGGTGAATAAAGTAGAACTTTTTGCAACTCAAATTCCTTTGGAGTATCATGTTGCACATTTTTGATGGTATAATTTGATGTGCACCGGAGAGCAGTAAGGTTGGCAGCAGACAACTGTTTGGAGGAATGGTTTCAATTAGTCGTGAGTTGATATAGAAAGGGTTATTTGCCACCTTGTGCTAGGGTTCAACATCATTTCATGTAGATAATGTGCCTTGCTTCACAATGCCCTCTAATGTGCATTATATAATAGAAAGTATAATGATACTCTTTTTAACTAGCTCCAGGGTTCCAACCAGCAGTAGAGGCAACTAAGTTCTTAAATACAAAATATAGCCAGTCACACAAACACAATGGTATTAAGAAATACATTACACAAGTCTAAATGTCTATGCCCATAAGTAAATATATTTTACTGTATTTTAATTGTGTTCTTTCTACATATCTTAATATATACTTATTAAAAGTTATGTTTTAATCCACCCCACTAGCCCACCATGTGCCTTATCACTTTGACCAATTACAATTTAGAGGGGGGTTCTATATGCTTTCTACTTTTTTGGTTATCCCCAGTCATTGGTCTCTTTTTAACCTTCTGGGGTAGTTGTGTGTCACTAACTCTTTTTTTGTATATAAAAGACAGATCAACAGGCACCTGGTGAAGTGTTACCCTTTCACACAGTTTCCCTTGCACAATGTATTCTCTGAGGGAAAGATGCCAATGTGGTGTAGGGTATGCCCAGAGGGACCAAGCTTGTCTGGCTCCTCATCAATGGTGGTCAACTGTAGTTAGCCTACTCTAACTCAATGTTTCTGCTGTTGTTAAGTGTTACCCTTTTGCCCACTTTTCCTTGCACAATGCATACTCTAAGGGAGAGAAGCCAATGTGGTGAGGGGTGTGTATAGAGGGGCCAAGCCTGCCTGATTCCTCAACAGTGCTGGCAAACTGCAGGGAGCCTACTCTAACTTAATGGTGCTAATGCTATAAAGTGTTACACTTTGCCCTGTTTGAAGGACTACTAATAGAGAATGTTGTGGTCTTGTGGCCCTTGACCCATTGCCTGGGTTGCTCAGTAGAGATTTGAGCATGTTTGACCCACCCAATAGCCAATTTGTAGAAATTACTGTAAGGAACATTCCACGGTAGTGTACATTCTTGGAATAAGAAGAACCGTAACAGAACTTGAAATGTCAGCTCGCTAATGTCAACAGCAAAGAAAATAGCTAGGGGTATAAATTCAATGGATTTTTCAAAATGGAAGAGAATATATAGAATAACTAGGTATGCATAATATGAACTAAAAATTTAAAAAATAATATTTTCCAATGAACTTTCCCTTTAAAGACAGAGTTTCTTTTTTTTTAATTTGTACCCCTTTTGTTGGGGAATGCAACAAGGGAGCATTGCTTGGCATGATTCCTCTTGTATAATAATGAGCACCCCTTTTTAAGTTTTTATCAATTCCAGGTTACACCAATTAATGCAACTGTAGGTCCTGCAAACTTATCAGTTGTACTCTTGTTAGACTTTGAATATGCTGTGTATACTGAAACACCAGGGTAACATTAGCTTTAGACCTGGTGCGTTTTCATAACAATCATCTGTTCCATATATGCTTTAGTTTTCTATGGTTTTAATTTACTTAAGCCTAAACTCCCTTTTTCTAAGCTCTTCTGTTAGGCCTGAGGCCTACGAGAACATTTTCACTGCAAATCTCTTGAGGACTTTTTCTATTGACTTTGATATATCACAGACACACATTTTAATGCAACTTTATTTTTTCATGCTGACTAAAGTTTGCAATGGAATTTTATCCCATTACTTTTAAAACGAAGACAGCTGTGAGTAGCTGTTAAAAAGACACAAACAAGGTCCAAGGACAAAATCCTCATGTTTTACATATCACAGCAGACGCAAATTGTGTTAAAAAGAAATAAAACAACTCAAAGCACATTAATTAATTGGAAATGATACTTTGACCTTCACAAGTACTCTTTTTTTATGCCTCAATTCCCATTTTCCCTTCTTCATTCCCTTTTTCTTTCTCTTAGCGCATGCTTCCTGACATGGTCATACTTACACACACATGCTTTTACTTTTCTCTGTTATGTCCTAATAACGAAATGTAAACGAGGGCCAATTATCATCAGTATTGAAAACAAATGATAACATTAAAGCTGCTTTTCCATTTTTGTGATCAGCTGCAACATTATCAATCCCATATTTGATTATTACAGTAGTGAATCTGTTGTTTTACAGCTATGAAACTGAAATCTTGGGCAAGTAAAGTTTGTTTTATCAATTAAATATAAAATTATTATTTAAACGATATTGTTTTGAGGAATTGAGAGCAAATTTACATGTACAATATTGTCCTAATGCTTTTAGTTTAGGGATGAAAAACTTTTTCACAGATGCACACATTTTCCTCTATAGCATGTATTAAGCTGTGATTGGTCAACTGACAGAGCAGGTTTATTTTCTGTTATGAAAGCTGCTATGTTCTAAGCTGCCATGTCATTATAATATGTATTATATTGCATATATTGAAGAATACTTTTTGGAGTTTGTATATTCATGTTCTTGAGTGAATATCCTTTCAATATTGGTCTACATGAAATGACATTATTATTATTATTATTATTATTGTTATTGTTATTGTTGTTATTGTTATTGTTATTGTTATTGTTATTGTTATTGTTATTATTATTATTATTATTCAGCACTATCTATATTACAGGAAAACCCTGGCAGATGAAAATCGGTTGTACACAAGCTGTTTTCTTTATACTTGTGCTCCTCAAAACAATATTGGGAAAATGAAATAATTAAGTTATTTTAAGTTATTAAATGAATAAAAAAGTTCTTTTTAACTTGGGGCATATTTGTATTTTTTCTCCTGCAGATATTCAGTAGTAGCAGCCAATTATTATAATGAAAAAGTAAGAGAAGGATCTGTAAGTGTTTTTAATATATTAAGTCCCATTTATCTATATAAATTAAATCAATTGATCACAGCATAATTTTTTTGACAAAATGAAAAATAACACACCACACCCCATGACAAACCATACTTACCAACCCCACTACTGAAAACACAATCACTAAGCAATAACCAATATAGGGTTATCTGAAGGATTTTCTTTGATCAACAACTCTTAGAACTTTACTAATTGCTAATAGAGATGGACGAAACTCTGAAGTTTCGTTCCGTTTTGGGAGTTTTTGAACTCGGAAAAACTCAAAGATCCGAAAATCCGAAAACGGAACTTACTTTTGAGGGTTCAGAACGTATGTTCAAGGGTTACTGAATGTATGAGGTTATTTTTGGTAACCCTCGAAAATAACCTTGAATTTTCAATAACCCTCGAAAATACGATTGGAAACTACTTTTTCGATTTTCCAATCGTATTTTTGAAGATTATCGAACTTTCATGGTTATTTTCAAGGGTTACCAAAAATAACCTAGTACATTCAGCACAGAAAAGTGAAGAATAGGAGCCTTTCTGTGTGTAAAAAAAGGTTTCTGTCTCTTTCCTGTACTCCTGGAGGACTCTGGCATTTTCAGGGGAGCCCCCCTCCCTCCTGGCATGTTCAGGGGAGCCCCCCTCCCTCCCACCCTCCGGATCCCTTCATGCTGCAGTGATAGTGTCAAAAATAAACTTTTTGCTGTAGTGTAGGGACCCCCTCCCAACCCTAACTGCCAAAAGTGCCCAGAAACTTACTTAGCCAGCTTTGTTGCCTCGGCTAATTGAATAGCCGGCAACCACACCTGTGATGATTGTCTGGCTCTCAGTAGGCGGGGGGAAGTGATAGCCTTTAATACTAATCCAATGCAAGGTCAGGGAGACAACCTTCCCAAGAAAATGGAACCAAGCAGGGAGTCTCAGCCCAGATAAATGACCCCAGGTAAATTGTTGGGACCTTCCATACTGGGGTTACCTTGATGTGGTTGGAAGGTTTTTCATTTTCATGCATAAAACCCCCATGTTTTTACTGTTTGCACTAGCACAGATATTATGATGTATGAGGCCTAGGAATGTGCATTGATCATCTCTTTTCTTGTTTGTTCTAATGTTTTGGTCAGATCAGTATCACTTCCAGTTGTAATATAATTTTGCCATAGGAGTGCTCCCACAGCCCCCTTTTGTGTAGCTTGGGTTTTCTGAACTCGCTTTTTGCTAATTTGCTAATTATGCAATTCTCAAATCGGTAATCCTTGAATGTAACATTCGAAATCGGTAACCCTCAAATGTATCCTTTGATTTCGGTAACCCTTGAATGTATCATTCTGTAACTCTCTAATATTGTGGCCGATTTCAGTAACCCTCAAATGTAATGTTCGGTGACCCTGAAATGTAGCTGCCGATTTCGGTATCCCTCGAATGTAGCGGGCAATTTTGGTAATCCCTTGAATGTAGCAGTCGATTTCGGTAACTCTCAAATGTAGCGGACAATTTCGGTAAACCTCGAATGTAACATTCAAAATTAGTACCCCTCGAATGTATCATACATTTTTGGTAACCCTCGAATGTAGTGGCCGATTTCGGTAACCCTCAAATGTATTGTTTGGTAAGCCTCCAATGTAGCAGCTGATTTCGGAAGTGAACCGAACTTCAGGAAGTTCGGCGATCATTAGCTGTAACATGTTTGGCTGTCAGCTTCCAGAAAGCAAGGCTGCAGCTTTCTTTTAAGTGTACTCTAGCTGGGTTTTCCCAGATATAATGAATTATGGAAGCTGACCCCTAGTACCCACAGGTTCATCCCAGGAACCACTGCTAAGGAAGAGGCGAGACACAGCTTTTTGTATCTTTGTTAATGTGCTCTTTCTATTGAGGCAATGTTTCCTGGAGACTTTCCTCTTTAATGGACCTGTGTATGCAATTTATAGTGTACTTCTACACTAAAGTGTGTATTAAAATAATGTATACCTTTAAAATGATATGGGGATGATGAGTGAGAATTAGAATTAGTTTGTGGTTGTGCTAAAGCTCCATAAATATACACATCTTTTATGTTTGTTTCAAAGCAGCATGGCTCTATAACTAAACCTAGGTCTTAAATGGGCCTTCTGCTTTTTATAGCTCTTTACCATTTATGGCACTGTGTCATACAATGGGCTTATAGTTCTTCTATCTTTGCTGTTTTATTGGATTGCCAGAATTACCCCCATGGACATACAGAGCCACAGGTTTAAATGCATACTGAGAAAGGGTTTGGGAGTAAAACAACTGTGATTTTTCCCTACTACTGACTACAACTACTGACACCTTGGTGAAAGAATAGAGCATCAAAAACTCATAGGGGACTAGAGGTGTTTTTAGATTTAAGTAAAGCATGTTAGGGCATTTTAGGTTCCTAATCTTATAAGATTATATATAATATAAGGTGGGTACACACACTAATGATAAAAAGTGAATACTGTCTTTACCAATGGTATCGGCCCTTTATTGGGCGACGTTAAACATTCATTGGCCTTAGGATTTTTTGAAAATGCCTGAAAATTTCCCTTGGCCGGAGCCTCTCCCTGTACTAAAATATAGGAAGTCAGCCGCAGCTCAGGGAGGTCTGCAGATTATCTTTGTCATTTTTTAAAAATTGTGTACCCAGCTTTAGTCACATCCAGCTGCCTAATAATACTAAAGCTAAAATCAAGCCCCACTTTGCTTCCTGAGAATGGAAACTGGGTGCTAAAGTAACAACGGCTTTTCTATCTTCAGAAAAGATATATCTCCTCCCTGACACCAAGCCAACATCCTTACCAGCTTTTCCACCAACTCTCTATGCAGCAGGCAGGCACCACTAATGAAGGTGTTCCCACAACAAGTGAAATAAAGGAATATTGTTTAAAGGAAAACTATACTATAAAATGTAACGTTTTAAAAATGGAAAGTACCTGGGACAGGGAGTAGGATTGATTATTCCTACCTCCCAATATAATTTCGTTAAGGAGCTTCTCCCAATTTTCTTTGGGCTGAATGAGGCAAGAATTACCAATCCTATATCCCTTTTCATTTGAACTGTTTAAAAAAAAAAAAAACTTTATCCACATGATAGTTATCCTTAAAATTCCATTTAGGTAATAGTTAGGTAGTAAAAATGCTACTTTTATTATTATTATTATTATTGATTTATATAGCGCCAACATCTTCCGTGGCGCTTTACAATTACATAGTTAAACATTACATACAGGGTAATACATGTTATACAAAGTCATACATATTACATACACAGGTAATACATAATATAAGTAAACAGAGTCAGGAGTTTCTTACAGCAATACCGTGATACAATAGGAGAGAGGACCCTGCCCAAAGAGCTTACAGACTAGAGGATATGGGGGTGAGACATAAGGATGCGGGAATCAGTAGGCTGTAAATAGATTGGCAGTGGAGCGTGAAAGGCGGGTTGGATCATATTGGGTAGTAAGAGGGGTAATGTTTAGGCCAGGTTATATGTTAGCCTAAAGAGATGGGTTTTAAGGTTACGTTTGAAGGTTTTAAGGGATGGAGAGTGACGGACAGATAGAGGAAGGGAGTTCCAGAGCAGAGGGGCAGCACAAGTAAAGTCCTGAATGCGGGCATGGGAAGAGGGGACCAGGGTGGATGAGAGGAGGGTATCGTTTGCAAAGCGGAGGTTGCGCCTGGGACAGTATCGCTGGATCAGCTCTGATATATTTGGAGGGGCTGTGTTGGATAGTGCTTTATAGGATAAGGTAAGCAGTTTGAACTGGATCCTTTGCGTGATGGTAAACCAGTGAAGGGACTAGCAGAGAGGAGAGGCATTAGAGGAGCGAGAAGAAAAATGAATGAGCAGGCTCTTTTACAGTTTTTAACATTAATCTCCCTGTAGGCTCTAGACCTTTATTACTGCGAAACTACTTTGAATACAGTTTGGGGGCTATCTGTGTCATACTTTGTGTAGATAATGAAGATGTTAAATTAAAAAATAATTTTAAAAATAAAGATATTTCTATTTGGTTTCAAAACATAAAAACTTGCGCAATGGAGTGGATCTTTCCTTACATGGTTTTGTGATGCAGTAGCCACTTTAGTGTAGTGTAGTGCAAAACTTAACTAAAATTTTACTTCATTGTTTGACTGGTGCTGTTTTTCAAAAGCCAGGCTAACCCATATTACTTAAATGCAAATAGGTTACAGTGGGCATTTATTACCAAAATGTACTTTATTGCACCTGTCCCTTAGTTTCCATGCAAAAACACTTACAACTTAACTTATACCTGGCATGTTATAACACTATTGCATTTACATATATAAGTGTTTATTTATATATGTTGTGTGTGATTTTTCCAAAACTATCATGTGCCCACAATTCTACAAGCTGTTTTATTTATATAGCAATACTTGGGGACGCAGCGCTGTACAATATTAGAATACAAAAAGCAGTACAAAAGGAAAAAAAATAAATACATAAATATGTGCATCATGAAATATACAAGTGCTGGAAACATGTAACATGGAGGAAAGAGGTCACTGCCCTGTAGAGCTTACAGTCTAGTTAGGTTCTTAACATACAAGTACATAGGAAAGAGTAGAAGTGCCAAAGTAATAACTGGTACAGTGTCAACAGTGCTATGCTGTGAATGTGTTTATAAAGATACAAAGTTTCTGCTATTGCTAAATTGCAAGAGGTACAGAAAAACTAAAGCTAAATAGCTGAATCCTGTGACCACAATATTCTAAAAATGACATGCCAACAAAGTTGGTAAAGAAGTAACAACTACTGTTGTATTATAGAAGAATTGGATTAAAGCAATCATTTGTAATAGGCCAATGTTTCAGTCAGACAGTCTCCAAAACCACAAAAGAATATTGTTATCTGTAATATGAAAATATGATATTGCATAGATATTTACATTGAAGTTTCTATTTATGACACACTGATGCTGCTTGTAGAGCAGGCTTTCATGGAATTAAATATACTGCTTGCTAAAAACCATAGGGCTTCATCAAGGTACTCTGAGGTTGTAGTTGGTTTGGCTGTGGATAGGCACACATCATGATCCTAGCCTGAAAATTTGGAAAGTATTCTATTTGCTAGAATTATTTGCTATGTACTGAAATGGTATGTTATTTTCAATTATTGTTCTAAAGCCATACATTATGCAACATACCTCCCACTATCTTAATGTTGTATGTGAATAATTAAGAATTTCTAGAAATATCCAAAAATTTTGATTGTTAAATTCAAAAATTTTCAAACATTTGATAATTTTTGAAAATAGTTCCATGATTTGGAAAAATCCGGAACAAAAAAAAGTTCCCGGGGTTCTGTGAAATCAGGTTCAGAACCGGGTCCATATCTAGCATGCGTTGTCTGTCAGAATTTGGGCATGCTAGTCCACCAATCCACCAGTTCCCATAGAAATATTTACTGAAAGTTGTTGGTAATTGTAAAAGCATCAATAGTGGCTTAAAACACTATTTATAATAACGATATTAATGCTTTTAAAGCTGGCTCAAGGAAAAAATAGAAACAGACACATATATTAAAAAAAACAAATGATTTCTCCTTTTTATTAACAGTTTTTTTCCCTAGGTTAGATGTTAGGGAAATCAGAGAAATATAGTATCATAGAAGTGGATTAGGTAAGTACCCCAGCTTCCTGGTCATTTTTTACAGCACTATTTGAAGTGTATACATAGTAGGGCTTAAGTTAATGGTTTTGCATCAGGTGCTGAGTGCTGAGGCCCTGCAAAACTACTAGAATTTCCACTAAATATCAAGAGATGTAATACTGACGGTCTTCTTCCTTCCAGGCTCCCACAATGCAGTTATCACTTAGAGTGATTTGCAGCATCATGAGTAGAGATGTCCGAACTTCTCAAAATCTGGTTTGCTCGAGGATCTGCAAATTTTTGAAAAAATTTGAAAATTCGGAAATCCGCGAGCGGACTCATTAAAATTAAAAAATCCTCGAAAATACGAGAAATACTCGTAATTTCTACAGGAAATCCTGTTAATTTCGAAAATTTTTGAAAATACGAGAAATCCTCGTAATTTTGAAAATTTTCCGAAAATACGAGAAATCCTCGTAATTTTGCAAATTTTCGAAAATTCGTATTTTCACACATTTTCGAAAATACGAGAAATCCGCGGTTCGGAAGTTCGGAAGGCGGAAAATCCGGAAAAATCCGTCGTATGCGAACGGGATAAATCCGCGGCGGATGCGCAATGGTAATGCCTCAATTTAAAATGCGTTTGTTTTCGTGCTACTGTGTAATGTAAAAAATAATTAATGCAAAATGGGTCAGATCCCAAAAAAATGGAATTACACCCTATATTACATCTCCCTAAATGTTTCTTTAAATATATGCAGTCTGGTGACTTCTATTTACAAAAAGCATCATTACTCTAAAAGACAAACCTAATACCCTGTAGCTCTTAAAAACAATTTGGCCAAAGGTGCAGTATCACTATTTTGCAATACAGCACCTTTAACAGGTGCTATTTTTACATCTGTGATCATACAATTAGGATTGCAGTCATAAAATTATTGTCACAGACATACAATTAAGATTCTGTATTTACATATACAATACCATTTTGTTAGACTACTGCAGCATGGTTTTGTACGCCCAAACAGTAATAAATGTACACCTGTACTTTTTCACTAGCCCATGGTTTTGGAAGTTTTCAATAACACAGATTAAAAAGCATGCCCAGCCTACAAAAAACTTTCAATGCAAATGCACACCACCACCCCCAAACCGCCTGTTATACTTAAGTGACTTACCTGACCCAGTCCCTCGGCTGCTCTACACTGCTCTGCCGTCTCTTCTTACTGGTCGTGGATGTCATTCAAGGCGTGACATAATGTTACGCCCAATTACCTGACAGACGCAACCAGGATGTAGAGTGGCTGTGAGAAACGAGCCTCACTGCTCCTGTTTTGCTTAAAACGAGCTTGAAACAGGAGCAAGGGGCAGTACCCAGACAGCAAGGAACTGGGTTAGGTAAGACGCTTCAGGGGCATCTTTGGCATTTAGGTATAATGTGAAACTGGGGTTTGGGGGGTGGTGTGCATTGTATGAAAAATATTTTTAGGCTGGACATGCCCTTTATGCTCCAATGCATTTCAAAGCTATGTAAGAATGCTGTGAGCTGCTGTTTATCAACACCCTAGGGGCAGAGAATTGGGCACCCCTGTCCGTTTTCAGTTGAGATGCCACTTACTAGTGTTTGGATCAGAAATCCCTTCCCATAGCAATTTGTGTCATAACATTACAGAGTACAACAGACACTTAATATGTCAGAGTATTTTTTTTAACTGGGAAGCCTTCAACATGCTGCAATGTTCCCAGAGAAATATAAGTGAGCCTTTCATCATCTGTGGGTAAAATTTACAACTTGTAGCCCTCGTCATATTAAGAACATCACACAATTCTTCTTATTCAGGCTTTAATAAGGAAGCCGATGGAAATTTAACCAGGGCTGTTTTGTGGGTGACAGAACAGAAAAAATGTTCTGGAGTCAAAAGTTAGCAAAGCGTCTCCAGCACAGCCCATTAAAACACAAGGCTGGCACAGCTGGATATTGGAACCATGTGTTCGGAGGAATTTTTCTTCTGGTTAGACATTCCAAAATATTGTCCTCAAGCCAAACCGTTTGGTGTTAGGCTAATTTAAGCAGTATGTTGAAATCAGATTCGAAGTCTTTGATCATACTGAAATTGTTTGTTACAAATTGAATGCACCAGCCTCCATTCCTGGCTGACTGCACCCCTGGATTTGTAAAATTAAATGCCTCGTTTAATGCACTTTGTACATGAAAAAGGAAATATTTTGTTCAAGTATCTGATAACAAATTATTCACCTACAAAGGTACCTCATACTGTTAATATTTTAACCCATTTTAACCTATTTTTTTCTGACAAAACTATTCCAATAAATTGTGATTCTTTAAAAGACAATTGTTGTGTCTTTTCTTTTGTTTCTTATTAAACATCAAAATGCTTTAAGTTAGTTATCACAGAGTTAAAACATAAATATTTGGAAAAATATTATAAATGTAAAAGTAACTTGGCTTGAGTGTATCTTATCGTGTTCAGCTAGTCCCTTTAAGGAGCAATGTATTATATGAAGCCAGTGTTTGTTGGGATCAAACATGATCAAAACAGACTTGATATCAGTTTAGCATAAGGTATCAGTTATTCTTTAAAGCAAACTTCTCTTGACATTCTGTATTATAAATAAGCATGCATTACAAACCTTGTTAGAATTGTTCCAGTTGACCTTCTTTAAAAGTATGGAATTTGTATTGGAGGCATAATTGAACTTCAAGAAAGATGACTTACATTCAGATATACTATACTATACATTGCATTAAAGGCATATAAAGCCTTTAAATACACGTAGGCCACTTTGTTGGTAACATTTAGAAATGATAATGATAATACTGACACAATACTTATGGCCTTGTGGTTATATGGTCATTTGTGTATAGTTTCCCACACCTTAATTTAATTTGATTCAGAAAACAAGTCAAAGCAAATCATCTTAAATTAAGCGCTTACATTTTCCATTTATTTTCCCTTGAAACACCAAACTTTGATTTTTTTGCTGGACAATTCATATTAATGCCCTCATCACCAGCAAAGCTCATACTTCAGTTCCATATTTATTTTAGTCTGGACCATGACACGGTTCAGGAGTTCAAAGAATAAAGCATTTCACCATATGGTTACACTTTATTTCTATATCATGTTCAGAGGCTCTAATATCTTTACCTGAATATAATGACCTTAGAAGCTGCTGCCACATTTTATAAAGGTTAATTCATACCTGTGAGTATTTACAGCATAGCTCCTCCTTATAGGCATTTATTTAATATATACAGCAATTTGGGATGTAAAGCAGTAGATTAAACTTTATTACTAAACAGAAGGTTAAAATACAAAGAAAATTTACTGCCCTTCAGGAATGTAAAGCCTGCATTTAAGTTTTTAAACATTAAATAAGCTATCAAAATTCAAATTCATAAAAACAACTAAATTCTAGTTGTATTACTTTACACATTTCTATAGTACAACAGTTCTTCAATAGGGAAAGAAAATATCTCTTTAAAAACTTCCAGCACCAGTGGATAAAGGTCAAGAAGAAAGTGTCTCCTTAACTTTGTGTGTCTTTTTGTGGTTCTTATAAGATCAGCCGAATATTTGGTAAAGGGAAGGGAGATTAAACAAAAAAAAACATAGATTAAAAGGATGTTGTGAAGTTTAGCCACCGTTTCTTAACTTATGTCCACTTCCACGCAGTCCCTTTGCGTTCTGCCTCACTTTGTAGTCTTCTGGATAGTCTTTGTGTGCCTTCTTGTCTTTCTGCTGTTCAGCTTTCAGATCTTTGGCTTTTATGAAATTTCCAGAAACAGTCTTCTTGCAGCTGCATCTCTTAGGTTTCATTTGATCAGTATTAGTGATTTTGTTGGCAGATTTGAATTACTTTCTGCCTATCCTATTCTTTGATTCTCTCCTTCTCTTATCTTATTGATCTGACAATTATAGCTTTCGGTTTTGTTTGTGGTGTGTTCTGTATTTCTTGATGCAAACTTCTGCCTATGTTTCTTCCATGCCTGTACTGACCTCTGCCTGTCTCTCTCTTCTTTCCTGGTTCTGCATTTGGCTGACGACTCCCCGTGTATGACATTTGCCTTTGTCCTGGTTTCCAATGTGTTGCTATGCTTTCTTTTTCCAGCTATACAGCTGGTTCTGTGCCCTGTTCCTTCAGTTTTACTTGAGAATATCTGGTTTCAGCACAGCTCTAAGTCCTTGGGCAAGTCCATGTCAAGTATCTCTGCAAATGTAGGTTAAGCTTTTGGTAAAGATAGCTGTGGAGATTGGGGTACCTGTACTGATTGGATACTTGAGGGTTTCGGAGCATTACAGATGTAGTTTAAAATCCATTAGTATCATTTTTAAAACAGTCAAATAATTCCCATTAGATCACTAGTGATAGTCCTGAAACTGAACCCGAGTTCGGGAAGAACTTTATGAGTTCAGACTAACTTGAACTATCCAAACTCTATCCAAACTAGTTTGGGTTCGAAATTAATTCGATTTTCTGAACTTGCAGACGTTTTTTCACTTATTATTGAAAATTCGATAATTATCAAATTTACGGATCTCAAATGTATGTTTCGGTAACCCTCGAATGTAGCATTCGATTTTGGTAACCCTCGAATGTATTGTTTGTTTTCGGTAACCCTCAAATGTAATGTTCGATTTTCCATAACCCTCGAATGTATAGTTCGGTAACCCTCGAATGTAGGGTTTGTTTTCGGTAACCCTCGAATATCGAATGAAAAGTTTCGATTTTCCATAACCCTTGAATGTATCGTTTGGTAACCCTCGACTGTATCATTCCTTTGCGGTTACCGTATATACTCGAATATAAGTCGATCTGAGTATTAGCACAATTTTAAACGATAAGAACTTTTATTGCATCTCCCTGGAAGTGTTTAAACGAGTTTTGGTGATATATATGTGTTCCCGAGACCATTTTTCAGGTGCCAAAACCATTTACAGTAAGTTACCATTACTATTCGTTCTGTTATTTATACAAACTTAAATGGGTTCGTAACCACTTGCTTACAAATTTCGCTTACTAGCTGCTTACTCAAGACCATTCATCATTACTATTAGCCCCTACTTTGCACCTAAATTTAATGTTTTGCCTTATTTAAAAAAAAAAAGAAGCAACATCCTTAAAATAATGATTTTGATTTAAAGGGGTCAAATTTAAGATTTAGATTTTCAGATTTCAGTTTTTAGGGGTACATCCATATCCCCCTTCATAGACTTACAGATCACGAGACACCCCTATTTTTATTATTATTTACTTGTTCTTTGCATTCTAATACCATTTATATATAATTAGCCCATATAACCATTGCTTCGTATTTTGTATTATACATATGTATATCAGTCAGTGATTTTATCTTTTCTGAGTGATATTAGTAAGGTACCTTTGTGCCCCCCTTTGCAGTATTAAAGGTTATTCTAATACAGCCATGTTTTCCTCCTCTGAAATGTTATACTTACTTTCCACCACCCTTGATAACCCCAAACTCAACCCAAACTTTTCTCCTTGCTAGCAATACATTATCACTCAGAGTCACAAGTGCCCTCTGGAAAGAGATTCACCAGAGACTGTGCTGCTCTGGGTGAATTTAATACCAGCTATCAGTGCAGCCTCATGAATAAGCTGCAGTGACTGCGCAAGTGATACTCTTGCAGTCGCCACAACCCAGTGGTTAAAGCTGCGCTAACCGTAATCGGAAACCTCAGTATTTAACAGAAGTTGATTGAACATTAATTGCCAGAAAAAGGATCAAGTTTTGATTGATATAATTTAATTTGATCAGAGTAATCTAAACACATTGATCTGTATATGGCCAACCTAATGTCTAGTTAGTGGATGATCTGACAACCCTCTACTTGCTTTATAAATTAAAAATTCTTAGGCCCGATACAAGGGGAAACACAAGGAGATACTTAAGAACAGCTGTGATTTTCCATCATATCGGATTGTTTGGACCAACTGATTAAAATTAACTGGGAATGATCAGTCTAAATGTCTCATGACTGACATGTCGGCCCATGTGTATCATGTGTATGAAATACCTTTCCCATCCACCTGCATATCTTTATTATTATCATCTCCTACATTGTATTGTTTTCAGGAATGGTGGGCTAGCTTCCCTCACCTATAAAACAAGGTGATCAGATCATAGTTGCAGTTAGCGAAGGCTGCAGATATGGGGCACGTTCTGGTCATAGGAGGTTTTAATTATTCTGATATAGATTGGAGTAAGGGAACTGCCAGCACCTCAAAAGGTATCAAATAACTAAATTTGGTATATGAACATATTCTTTCACAGATTGTAGAAGTTCCTTCTATACAGGATGTGTTGTTGGATCTGGTGATAAATTATAACCCTGAGGTCATTATGGAAATGAAGGTAATGGGAAGCTTAGGGAATAGTGACCATGATATAGTGTCATTTAATATAGGTTACAAAAAACTAAAGTGCACTGGGTTAACAAAAACTTTTAACTTTAGGAAAGCTAATTTTATGCTGTTAAAGAATCACTCCTGCTCATAGACTGGGGAGAATTATTTCTAGGTAAAGATACTGAGCAGATGTGGACCACTTTTAAAGGGATATTATACATTTCATTTACATTTCTAAATTTGTACCTTTAGGAAAGAAGTGTAAAAAATGAGGTCCACTCCTGCATGGCTTAATGCTCAGGTAAAAAGGGAAATGGGAAAAAAAGAAAAAGGCTTTTAAAATTTTTAAATCAGAGGGAACAGAACAGTCTTACAGAGAGTATAAAAGCTGTAATAAAGAGTGCAAGAAAGCACTTAAATTAGCTAAAATAGAAAATGAAATACGGATTGCCGTACAAAACAAGTCCAACCCCAAAATGTTTTTTAAGTATATAAATGGTAAAAAGATGAGGACTGAGAATGTGGGACCATTAAATAATGGGGCTGAGAAGGTTGTAGAGGATGCCAAAAAGGCTAATCTGTTAAACTGTTATTTACATCGGTTTTCACTGTTGAGAATCCTAGTCCTTACAGCAGGGATTGTAATAATATGCAGAGAAATAAAGAGTATTCACATTGGCTGAAGGAGGATATGGTGCGGAAACAATTAGACAAAGTTAATATCAATAAATCCCCATTACCGGATGGAATACACCCTCAGATTTTAAAAGAGCTTAGTTCAGTTCTATCTAGACCACTGTTTCTCATCTTTTCAGATTCACTTTGGTCTTGGGGTGTGCCACTGGATTGGAAAAAAGTCAATGTAATACCAATATTCAAAAAAGGTAGTGGTTCACAGCCTGGTGACTATAGACATGTAAGCCTAACATCAGTGGTAGGGAAGGTGATGGAAACTTTGTTACGGAATCATACCCTTGACTCTGTCTCCAGAGCTCATCTTATTAGTAGTAGTCAGCATGGATTTATGAGAAATAGATCATGCCAGACAAATTTAATTGGCTTTTATGAAGAATTGAGTAAGAATTTGGATTAAGGCACAACAGTGGATGTGGTATACTTGGATTTTGCGAAACCTTTTGATACTGTGCCACATAGGCGACTAATGTATAAACTGAGGACTGTTGGCCTTAAAGAAAACATTTGTGCATGGATAGAGAATTGGTTATTGGATCGCAAACAAAGAGTGGTGGTAAATGAAACTACATCTATGTGGGCTAAAGTTCTAAGCGGAGTGCCTCAGGGTTGTGTACTGGGGCTGCTTCTATTTAATCTGTTTATAAATGACTTAGAAGGGGGCATTGAGAGCAAGATCTTTGTTTGCTGATGACACTAAACTATGCAGAGCTTTGGAAACTTCAAATGATATGCAAGTGTTGCAAGCAGACCTAGATAGATTATCAAAATGGGCAGCAGAATGACAGATGAGATTCAATTTTGATAAATGTAAGGTGATGCATTTGGGATTTAATAATCCCTCTGCCACCTACACCATAAATAACGCTGTGTTAAGTGCATCTGTAATGGAAAAATATTTGGGGGTTCTGGTAGATAACAGACTTAGCTGTAGCACACAATGCCAGGTAGCAACAGCTAGAGCTAGCAAGATATTGTCTTGTATAAAGAGGGGAATAGATTCAAGAGAGAAACTTACTATTCTCCCTCTTAACAAGGCACTGGTAAGGCCTCATTTGGAATCCCATATACAAAAGGGACATCTTGGAAATGGAAGCAGTTCAGAGAAGGGCAACTAAATTAATAAGGGGAATGGAGGGGCTTGAATATGCAGGCAGATTAGACAAGTTAGGGCTGTTTACATTGGAGAAGCGTTTGCATGAGGATATTATAACCTTATACAAATATATTAATGGGCCATACAATGAACTCTCTGGTGCATAGTTTACTAATAGGTCATATCAGAGGACTCGTGGACATCCTTAAGGTTGGAAGAAAAGAAGTTTTATCTTCAGGTTAGGAAATGTTTCTTTACAGTGAGAATGGTGAAACTGTGGAACTGCCTTCCAGCAGATGTGGTAATGGAAAGTTCATTAAATAGCTTTAAAAAAGGCCTGGATAGGACTAAAAAATATTGATAATTACCGGTATTAATACATATAGTTCTGGTTGATCCAGGGATACATTCCGATTGCTGTTTGGAGTAAGGAAGGAATTTTCCCCCCTTTTTTTGCTGGGTTTTTTTTTGCCTTTCTCTGGATCAAATGTTAGGTAGGGTTAAAAAAAAAAAAAAAGAGGATTAGTAGGTTGGACTTGATGTCTTTGTTCAACCTCAATTACTATGTAACAAAAACTTTAACTTTAGGAAAGCAAATTTTATTCTTTTAAATGAATCCCTCCTACTCAGACTTGGTACTGGGCAGAAGTGGACTGCTTTAAAAGGGGTAATAAGCTATTACATTTCTAAATTTGTACCTTTAGGGAACAAGTGTAAAAAAATTAGTCCTGCTCCTGCGAGGCTCAATGCTCAGGTAAAAGGGGAAATGGAAAGAAAGTAAAATCCTTGTAAAATTTGAAATTAGAGGGAACAGAATAAGCCTATATGAAGTATAAAAGCTGTAAGAAAGATAGCTAAACAAAATAAGTCCAATCCAATTGATGAGGACAGAGAGCATGACTATTAGTATAATATAGTATTTAAGGTTGAATAAAGACATATAGTTGAAAAGAAACAATTAAAAATAAAAAAACGCAATAAAACCAAGGATTATACCTGTTAAAATCAGTTTCAAACATATATTACCGTATATACTCGAGTATAAACCGCCCCGAGTATAAACCGAGGTACCTAGTTTTAGGGAAAAAAGGAGGAAAACCACACTGACCCGAGTATAAACCGAGGGGGTAGTATTTGCCACTAAAGATGTTTGGAAACTACAACTCCCAGCATGCTTTATTGCTGGGAGTTGTAGTTTTCAAACAACTTAAGTTGCAAATACTTACAAATAAGAGTAAAACCTTCTTTATTTGTGCATACTGTATGCACAAATATAGGAGGATTTTCCCCTATTTGCGCCTCTCACTTTGCAGCGCCGGGTAGTGACATCATCCGGATGCACAGCGGCTGGGGAGCGAGGATGCGGATCACGCGGCTGCCGGACAAGGTAGGGGAAACATTGACTCGAGTATAAACCGAGGTAAGATTTTCAGGCTTTTTTTAAAGCCTGAAAACCTTGGTTTATACTCGAGTATATACGGTAAATAAAATCACTTTGCAGTGGTTTTTTAAATGTGAAATCTTGTAGTTTGTTCCTTTTATTCCCAATTGGTGGCAGGTTCACAGCTTCTATGTTCACTATTAATCCACTGTTTTATGTATACAAAAAAGTGTGCCCGGCACAGATCCCTTAATGTCAAAGGACAGTAATATATGGGGTGCTCCTACCACTAATATAACGTTAATAAGCAAAAGAAAACAGAAGTGGTATAAACAGGGCACACCCAAAATATAATAATATATAAAATATCCTTTATTAAATATAAACTTGGGATATAGCAGCAAGGTGCAACAAAAATCACATTAAAAACACATCTCCAACCCCAGTATCACAAAGATACCTCACACAGAAAAATATACCGGTATATTCATTCTTCCAGTCATACATAGATATTAGTATATACATAAACCAGTATAGCAAAGTGGTGCATCAAACACATATGTTTTAGTACAATCTTATACATATAGCAGTAATATGGTACATATAATATAATCATGAAGTATAGGCTGACTACCCTAACTTTGTAAATACCCCTAGAAATTAGGAGGAGGGAACACCTATAACAAATAGCCGAGCTAAACCAGCATGATCTCACCACTGAGCACCCATCTGCATGGTCAGGATACACAAGGAGGTATGGAGAGCTAATTAAAACAAAGCCGCTGTTTTACACATGGGATTGTTGACAATTCAGTACTTTGTTAAAAAAAAACAAAAAACTTATTTATACATAAAAATTATAATTTCACTTATTGCAACAGTAAATAAACATTAAATAAATAAAAAAAATGCTGATCAACGCACTTCACCTTTGCACAGGCTTCCTCAGAATCAAAAATTAAATAGTATTAAATCTGTGCCTACTGTGCCTACTTTATTTTATTATGAAAATAAATGGTACAATACACACAGATTTATTTTCCAGAACTGATCTTATGAGTAGTAGGATTTTGCTAAAGCTTTTGATACTGTGCCGCATAGGCGACTAATGTATAAACGGAGGTCTGTTGGCCTAGAAAAAGGCGAGTAGTGGTCAATGGAGCAACATGTGGGCTAAAGTTTTAAGTGGAGTGCCTTGGGGTTCTATACTGGGGCCAATTCTTTTTTTAATCTTAGAAGTGGGTATTGACTTAGAAGGGGCATTGAGAGCAAGGTCGCTGTTTTTGCTGATGACACAGAACTATGCAGAGCTTTGGAAACTTCAAATGATGTGCAATTGCTGAAAGACCTAGATAGATGATCAAAATACAATAATAATAATAATAATATATTTTTATAGCAATAATAATAATTATTGCAATAAAAATATGGGCTATATTAATTAAACATTGGCTATATACTTTTTCAAGAAATGTTTAGCTATTTCCCTTATATACACAGACTAACAAATGCAATGTTTACGTTTCATTCCTTTTCTCATATTAATTGTGTGCTACATAAAAGTAAAAAACAAACTAAATATTTTCTGCTGAAACTGGTTTCTCTTCTTCCACATGTGTCACATATATTTTTCTCTTCCATATTTCTTCCAAATTTCTTTATTTAAATCCACAAGCGCCAGCACAAAATAAAACTCTAAGCCCATTAATGTATTTCAGAAGTAGCCATCATTGCTTTTTATGGATGCAATCAATCTTTTCAAAATGACTTAGTGCTCCAAACAACATAAACAGTGTAATTTATGTAAAACGGAGGAAAAAAGGTCTAAATTATAGAGAAAACATGGTTCTCCTTAAATGGAATGAAGGATTTTGCGTAGAATAAAAATGGGATAAGACTAGTTTGATTTGATAAATTATTTATTCCATTTCATAAAATGAAAACTTCTTATATGATAATATAGTGCGTTGTATACATAGCATCAAGAGAAAGGTATTCTTGAGTATGTTTACACTTTCATCGTAGATAGCATAATGCAAAATGTTATCCACTTTTGTTCTTGACTTTGGAAGACTTATCACATAATAAATGTTATGGAAGGAGGTATTGTGCAAATACATTTGGATGGACCTTGCTTTTTATATAATTATATAATTTAAAGGGGAACTAAAGTCTCCAGACAACATTGTCCCAATAGACAGAGCACATTCACAAACATACAACAAGCTGTGTCTTACCTCTCCCTTTGCTGTGGCCATTGGGTGATTTATGAAAACAACCTGTGAGTACTAGGCTTCAGCTCCCACAATCTACCGTAGCTGGGTAAACCCCCAGCTAAGTGTCTGCGTACAGGCACATACTCTGTAGAGCTTAACAGATCGAAACAAGGAAGTTGCAGCCTTGCTTCCTAGAAGCTGACAGCCAATCAATTTATAGCACAACGCTATTTTTTTTGTTTTCAAACACATTCAAGGCTCCTATCCTAACAATGATCTAATCCTTTACTTTTCATACAAAAAGAAAAGTAATCTTTGCAGTGTATTTCAAAGATAGCATGGATGTAAGAAACGGAATACTAACATTTCAGCAAAAATAAAAGTAAGTCTGGGGAATAGAACCGGCAACTCGGTCTTACCTCTAGGCTAAGAGAGATACTATATAAACCATTGGTACATGTAGAATATTGTACTAGGAACATAATGGAAACAAAAAATAAAATTAAGATTGCGGATTCAAACTCATAACCTTCTGTTATAACTGTAGGTGTCTAAACCTGGTGTCTTACAAGGTGAGTCACCACTGAATAAGCTGAAATTCTAGGTACATTTAGAAGCCTTATCTTTTGATCTTTTGCAAGGAATATAATAGATAAAAAGGTATTGAACTTGTGACCTTCTGAACTGTGTATTTTTAAACCTGCTGCCTTACCCGGTGCACCAACACTGAATAAGCAGAGAATCCAGCTACATTTGAAAGCTTTATCTTTTGCTAGGAAAATAATTTTTTAAAAAAATGGAATATAGAAGTCCCTGATAAGACTTTGAAAGCTGTTTGTTACCCTGCAGTTTATTTTCCAGCAATTCACACTGACTGGTAAATAAACTGCAGGGTAACCAGCAGCTTTCAAAGTCTTACCAGGGATTCCATATTGGTGTGGAGACATCTATATAGAAAACACTTTGTGCATAGAGACAGTGAATATTGGGGTCATTTACTGGGGTATATATATTATATATATAAACGTCCAATGACACTGCACTCAATGCATATCGGTATTTATTGGTTAGTACAGCATGTACAACAATTCACAATGTTTCGGGGGAAACAGAAGTCCCCTTCCTCGGGTGAAAAAAATGTCTGTTACATCTTACATAAAACACAGGTAATAACAGGAAATGACCTACTCACAATCCCTCCCACCGCACCTATAGCATCATGTCCCAAACGAGAAACCAACATAAAAGGTCCACCTAAAGGTTCCCCATAAGAAAAACTGACCCAATTTATATAAACAAATACAGGTCATAGTCCCAGTTCAAACCATTTGGGGCTAGAGATCCAAGTCTATGAATCCACCACACCTCTCTTTGGCGGAGTTTAAGCTTGTGATCTCCCCCCCAAATGGCACAGGGACTACTAGTTGTAAATTAGCCTAATAGGAGTGCTTCCGCAATCCTTGTATTATGTGTGTGTGTGTATATATATATATATATATATATATATATATATATATACTGTTATTAAATTGTTTACATTATAATTTTTTTGCAATTTACATAAAATACACAACATATAACAGAATCATATATACTGTATTTATATCAATAACAAAAGCCGCAGACCAATGTATCAGATTTACAGTATAGTCAAATATAGAAGATAAACACTTTTTACCTAACCTAGAGTACATACAGTATATTTCCCTCCATGCTACTTCTTCATTTTTATGACAAGGCATCTAAAAAGCTTAGGGAGAGGGGAGGCAAAAGGAGCAAAAAACCCTTTACTGAGCATAAAATGGAGAAACACCTTCTTATAACAAAAGGCATCTTGCAGTCTCATGCTATATGAATAGCATTGTCCACAAAAATCTAAGAAACAAGAAGTAATTTCTTACTCCCAGGTTCCCCAGAGTAAGGGGCGGATATATGCAAAATACTCTTTTATGTCCCTTAGCTTATGCATGTGTCCAGAACTGCTGGCTTAATAACATGCAATAAAGCCTAATATATAGAGCCAATCATCTGACCTGCAGACATGACATGCTTCTTCATCATATGATGTAAATCGTTAACACCCCTTTTATATGAAAGGTTTTTTTGTGTACAGATGTTAAAATAATAAATATTCTATTAAATCTTGCAAACAGAAAGTAGCTTTATTCTTAAATAAATTAAAACACAACATTGGTGTTAAAGTTATTTTGTCTAGTTAAGTAATAATGAAGGTTTCACACCGTACCCATCTCTCTGTTTAAAAGGGTTTAAAACATTGCATGGAATGCTTTAATACTACATGCACAAAAGATCAGAGAATTGATTTATAAAAGTTCCCTACATTTTACAAACATATTGTAAAAATATGGGTTATATGGTGTTCATGTTTATTTTGTTATTTCCATATGCATCTTTCATTCTTTAAACCATAAATGTGGCTGTGATTTGTACTACTTCCAGTCATAACACATTTTCTGCTTTTCAAATGTTGTATTTTAGTGCCCTAATGAGCTGTGACCTTTGTTTAACCTGTAGGTCTTTCATAGTGCATGGTCATAACCTACAAGCCCCTAAGGCTATCACGTTTAACGTTTATGTTTCAAAAATCATTTAAAATTAGTTTGTTTCAATGGAGACTGAAGTGTTAACATCCAGGAACAAAATAATAATGACTCAGTGCCAACTTTATAAAGAAAAAAAATCAGACAATGAACTACAAAACATACTGTATTATTCATGCTTATATGAAAACTAATTTAGGATATATTTACCAATTTTTCCATATATTTTTAACATCCTGGATTTTTCTCTATCTAAACAGAACTTACACAGAGTCTAAAGTCTACAATTTATAGGTTAGAAAATGGGAATGGCCTCAACAATCTTAATTAGACCTATTTATGTAAGGTACTTTTTTCACAACTGAAACAGTACAACTAATTACATTGATATGGTCTAAGATGAGACCATGGGCCATGGGTAAATTTACGGCCATGATCATAGACCTACAAACGCAATTGTAGATTTACGAACGTATATGGTATTGCGGTCATTTTGCTACAGTATGGTATTGTACAAACGTTCGTACGTAAATGTACATTTATGATAACCCAGGTTTTTAATTATTGCCACATATTAGTAACAAGAATGTTAGGTTTTTAATTCTATATTGTGGTTTTAGAGGGAAAATAAACAGCCACAGGTAATTGTAGATTAAACTTTAAACATTTTTTAAATCCTAATATGAAATATCTTCTCCCCAGAACACCTATATATTGTAAGATTCTTCTCTAGTAATTTGAATTTAGTACATGTAAGAAATAGATTCTGTAACTAAGATGGCTTCCATGTTGTTGAAAGTACAACCCATGTCCCATGAAGTCATCAAAGAGCCACACCTCCAGTATTCACTGTCTCTATGCACAGAGTATTTTCTATACAGATGTCTACACACCAATGTTGAAGTATCTGATAAGAGTTTAAAAGCTGCTTGTTACCCTGCAGTTTATTCACCAGTTAGTGTGAGTTGCTGATAAACAAGCAGCTTTCTTAGCAGGGACTTCCATATTGGTGTCGAGGCATCTGTATAACATTTTTTTATTTTTATTATGTTCCTAGCAAAAGATAAAACTTTTAAATATATATGTAAAGAAAATTCAATATATGCAGCACTCCAAATGCACATAATTCACTTTATTATTTAAAATGTCATGTGCTTACCATCAGCCAGCAACGGCTGATTTCAGAACCATCCAGCAACTTTTTCAAGGAGATTCAGCTTGAAAAAGGAGCCGGATGGTTCTGAAACAAGATGCTGATGGTGAGCACAAGAAATTTTAAATAATAAATTGAATTATGTACATTTGGAGTGCTGCATAGATAGGGGTAGCGGATTGACCCTTTTCATTATGCGTGTACCCAATAATTTATTGAGTAACTAAAGCTATACGTGAGATGGAGTGCTGATCGACTGTTCTAAATTGTTTAAATATACATGGAGTCTCCACTTGTGTAGTATTGGCACACCTAGTAATGCACCAGTTTTAGAAACACACAGGTCACACGTTCAAATCCTCATACTAAAGGTAAGAGTTCTGCTTTTAGAAAGACAGAATACAAGAAGTTGCAGGTTCAATTCCCCAGACTTATTTTTAATTTTTACTGAAATGTTAACATTCTGTTTCTTACATCCATGCTAGCTATGAAATACTTTGTAAAGACTACTTTCCTTTTTGTATGAAAAGTAAAGGATTGTGTAATTTTTAGGACATGAGCATTGAATGTGTTTGAAAACAAACAACTGAAAACCTTGTTCTGTGTCAGGGAGAGGGAAGATCTCTGTGCTGTTATGTGATTGGCTGTCAGCTTCTAGGAAGCAAGGCTGCAACTTCCTTGCTTTGATCTGTTGAATACTATAGAGTAGGTGCATGTACGGTGACACTTACCTGGGGGTTTACTCAGCTAAGTGGATTATAGAAGCTGACCCCAAGTACCTACAGGTTACTTTCATAAATCACCCAGCAGCCACAAAAGAGAAAAAGAGAGAGGTGAGACACAATTTGTTGTACGGTTGTGAATGTGCTTTTTAAGCATAAACTAGGTACCTGCAATCAAATTAATAATGCACAAAATGTATATGAAAAATCATAAAATTAAAAAAAAAAGGAAAGTTTATTTATGTCATAAACAAGAGAAAACAAAACCATATTAATAAATCCATACAAAATGTGGTTGTTAATGTAAAAAGTCACTGAAACTGAATTCTCTTTGTAATTTCTTTTTGCGTGGCTGCTTTCATACACATTAATGGTTATCGATGCTTGCTCTTGAATCCATCTGCTAACTATACATACAGTATATACCATTGGAAAAATGCTGCCAGCTCTGTCCCCATAGACTTTGGCAAGGAGAGGCCAATGGACAGATGAACAATTGGCTGTGGTTCAATCCACAAATAAAAAGTTTTAATCTGACTTTTTTACTGTTTTTACTGATGGTCTTGGCAACCAAGGTATTTTTTGTGCAAAGCAACATAAAGCTGCATATTAGTAGAGACGGCCTCATTTACCTGCTATCTTAAATAGTGCAGTGTGTAAAGTGAGCATCTCCAAAACAGGAAAAGGCCCTATGAGATCAATTTCTTGAGCTACGTCTCTACATCTTCTATTGTTTATTAGTTCCAAACAGTGACTACTGTCATCTTTAATTCTGTCACTGTTCTTTTCTCTTCATAACTATAACTCCCCTCTCCCCAATTAATTCACAAACTAATAATTTAAGTTACTTACATTTTAACCTCCTCAAGTTGTTTCTCTTTCACCATATAAAGTAAAAGTTTATAGTAATAATTTATACCGTAAAGGTATAAAGTTTCCTTAGTCTTAGTGCCTATGGCCAGTAAGCAAATCATTTATCACACAGAAATATGAAAAAAAACCTTTGATAGTAAGAACTGGTCATCTGGTAAATTTCCTTCTAATCCCTGGACTATCTGAAAAATTTAAGAACAATGGCAAGAGCTAGCAAGACAGTGTCTTGTATAAATAGGGGTATGTATTCAAGGGAGAAAAATATTATTCTTCCTCTTTACAAAGCACTGTTAGAGTACTAGTGAGCCCTTATTTAGAATATGCAGTGCAGTTTTGGAATCCCGTATATAAAAAAGAGACATCTTAAAAATCAAAGAGTTTAGAGAATGGTAACTAAATGAATAAGGGTCATGGAGAGAATTGACTATGGGGACAGAATAGACATGCTAGCCTATTTACAGAATAGACATGTTTAGCCTATTTACACTGTATAAAGTCACTTTATACAAATATATTAATAAGCACACAATAAACTGTCTGGTGCATTGTTTACCAATAGATAATTTTAGGGGAAACTTGGGCACCCTTTAAGATTTGATGAAATGAAGTTAAGAAATGTTTCTTTACAGCAACAATGGTAAAACTGTGGAACTATCTTTCAACAGATATGGTAATGGCAAATCCATTAAATAGTTTCAGGAGAGGGCTGGATAAATTTCTAAAATTTAAAAATATTGAAAATTAATTGTATTAATACATATATTCTAGTAGTGGATCCAGGGATCTTCTCCAATTGCCATTTGGAGTCAGGAAGTATTATTTTTCCCCCTCATGTTTTGTTTTTTGCCATCCTTTGGATCAAATTTTAGGTAGGATTCAGGGGTAGGCTTAAAAGGTTGGATTAGATAGACATGTGTTTTATTAATTTCCAATGCTATGTTACTATGTAACAAGTCATATGTCCATCAAGTCTAACCTTTTCAACCTCCTTTTAACCCTACCCTACACTTGATGCAGAGGAAGGCAAAAAAATATTCAGCTTTAAAAAAAAAAAGGGTGGGGGTGGGGGGGATCCTTTCTGACTCCAACAAGGTTTGATTTTGCATGAGGTTTCATCCCACATGTACCAGGCCTTAAAAATGCAGTGGTCTGAATCAATTTTATTAGAAAAAATTCCATGATATTTGAGTGCTTGAGAGTGACAGTTCGATAGTAGCCATTAAGAGGAGTTTGTATCTGCCTTTAAGGTTTTGTTCCTGCCTTAAATTGCTATCCCTGTAAGTTGAACAAACTTGAGTAGAAAGTCCTTCAGTATAAAGGACCACATAACACAAGAAAGATATGGGGGAGCACACTAATCAGGTGAATCCAAGATTATTTATTATAACAACACATACAACGTTTCGGGATGCCCTGTCCCTTCCTTAGGTATATGAGGAAGAGACAGGGCATCCCGAAACTTTGTATTTATTGTTATAATAAATCATCTTGGATTCACCTGATTAATGTGCTCCCCCCATATCTTTCTTGTGTTATGTGGTCAAAGAGGCTATTGCCAGTTAGGCTGGTTTTAAGACTGAGTGTATAGTTATGTTCAGAAAGTTTAAGAATACATATTTGCATTTAAGTGATTTGTTAAACTATCATCACAATAATGCTGTGGCCCAATTTTACTCCAACCCTGTGTCTGTCTCTTATTGGGTAAATGGGTATAAAAAAGGGGTGGGGGAGGCAAAAATGGGGTATTATTGTTTAATGAGCTACCATTGTCCTTTTCTATTGCCTACCTATTTACCTACCTGTCTGGCATACAGCAAACACCAGTGTGCTGGAGTGTCTCTTGGATTGTATTGCGATCAGTCAGCCACTGGTTTTTCCAGCTTAACGGGTACACATGGGTTAACTTTCCCCTGTGGGGAATGTGATCGCTCACCTTTATTTGAGGGGCTTTTTTACTAACATCTTTTCCTTATGCCAAAAAGGCTAATTATGCCACTCCTTGTATTGCCAGTGACTGCACCAAATCCTCTGTTTCATAATCGCCTATGTAAACCATAAGGGAGGGTAGGCAGGGGACTGTTCTCCCTCAAAATGGTAATGCCTCACGATCACTTCCTCCCCCTTCAAATAAACTCCCCTCCCGGGCCTTCCTTCTTCTAACCCAATCTTCCTGTTAACTCCCCTCTCTTCTTCCTTTTTTTAGATGATTTTAGGTGCGTTAACTGTGTATTATGCGCCAAGACCCGAGAGTGCACTCATTTGGTTTGAGAGTCTAAGCTTAGTGTATAGCTGTGGCTTTAAATAAAAAGGTGTCTAATTTTTTTTCTATTCCCCTCCCATAGCCTACCTTTACTCCCTCTCTGAAATTGCATCTTGAGCTCTGCTCCCACAAGATTGTGGATATGTGCGCACAGTGATGTCATGCGCTATTTAAACTTTCCAGACACAGATATCTGCTGCACATATCCACAATCTCGTGGGGGGGTGATCAAGATGCCATTTCCAATAAGAAGGAGATATATAGGGGTTACAGTTTGTGTAAAGATGGGAGTGGTGTAGCAGTGGGAGGAGTTAGGTATAGGTCATGTGTGTTGTAACAGACCATTTTTTTCACCTGATGAAGGGGACTTTGTTTCCCCGAAACGTTGTGATGTATCTGAATTTTTGCTGACAATAAATCATTTGAAGCAGTATATTTGAGTGCAGTGTCTATGGACATTTATTTATGTGGGACAATCCAGCTGGACCCCTAACACTAGCACCAAAGCAACGCTGGAGGTGGAGTGCTGTATATATATATATATATATATATATATATATATATATATTTAAGATGAAAAGGGTAAAATACGTAAGATGCAGGATTGACTCCCTAATGAGGTAGGGTGAAGCACATTACAGAGCAGCACCCTGTAGGGAGGCAGTTTTGATGACGGGATAAAAAAAAAAAATCCCGTCATCAAATAGCATTTGTAAAAAACACAAATTATCAGGAGGTGCTGTCACTTTAAATGGCAAGGGAAGCTGTGACTTATATTGCACAAACAGAATGCAGCTATGATTCCTCCCCCTGCCTTCTGACTGGCAATTAATTTGAGAGGACAGCTCTAACTCTTCCCCCGTGCACACATTTCCTTACCCATGCCTGTTTGGGGGGGGGGGGGGGAGTTGTGTTCAGTATTCATTGCTATGGAGAGAGATCCATTCCCCATTGTAAGTTCCCAGTCCCACAGTGTTGTACAATGTGATTTACATTGAGGGAGCTTTCAAAGCTTTGCAAAGCAGCTACTAGCCAGGTTAGTATGTGGGGAAGGTTAATGAGAGCTGGAGATGATGATGGGACAGTGACCACAAGGTATTAATTTTATTTCCAGCATGTTTTTTTTTAATCCCTCAAACTACTGGAATCTCTGTTATAAGTCACAGTGTCAGCCCTGCAGATCCAAAATCAATGTTTGTCAGCCCTGCAGATCCAAAGTCAATGTTTGTCAACCCTGCAAATCAAAAATCAATGTTTGTCAGCCCAGTTGATCCAAAATCAATGTTTGTCAGCCCAGCAGATCAAAAATCAATATTTGTCAGCCCAGCAGACATTTACCAGTCAGTATGGGCATCTAAAACCAGTCACTGTGGTCATACAATACCAGTCACTGTGGGCAATATAGTTGGCACTCAACCCTTGCTGGAGATATTACCTGGGTGCTTTCCAATGATTTCCAAATAACATATAAGATAATAAAGATAATACAGGAGCACTCCACTTTTAATAAGTTTTATTGTGACAACATCAAGTGGCCACTTAATGTTATCACAATAAAACTTATTAAAAGATCCCTGTATTATCTTATATATAATAATAATGTGTAAGCAGAAACGCGTCAATATGTACTGGTACTGCAATAAAAAAAGTTTAACTATTGAAGAAAAGTTCCTGGTATATGCTACAAGATAGAATATATATATATATATATATATATACATAAAATATGTTGATATATAATAGTTTGTCCTATGAATTCATTACTGTATGTCTGCTATGCTTCTGGAAGCCTCATGGAAACTGAGCAATTTAGAAACCTGTACTGAGCCTGTACTGAGCCTGGGCATGCTCAGAAGAGGCAGACAGGGGATTAACATTCAGTCATTGGCTGTGTTGTCAACTATCATATCCTTAACGGACAGTCGCTAACTGGAAGAACCAGGAAGCAGAAACAGGGGAAACAGGACATTTTGCAGGATTTCAGGTTAGACTTATATATTTCAGATTTCAAACTATTACCGTTTAGGGTTTTGGGGGGTGATTTACCTGTATGTAAGTTTTCATTTAGGGGCTGGATTTGCCCTTTAAATATCAGGTTACAAATGCATATAATAAACTGTTAAAAGTGTCAGTTCGGGTTGCAAGAAGATAAATGACAGTCACCATTTTGGTTTTAAGGGTGGACATTAACTTTTAGTCACACAGATGAAAGAGTGATTTCAAAAGTTAGAAGTTATATATCATAAAGGTTGTTGTTATTTAAAACAAAAGAATAGGAATCTCTTAAATTTATAGCATAATCAGAAGATTCTTACAATCATTAAGTTTCCTTACAAATATCGTGCACAGAATTATGAGAAAAAAATGTTTCTTCATTTCCAGCAAACTATAACAAATAATTTGAAGGAAAATGAGTGCATTGCAGGAGACTTTTAACAGAAGTTTAAAGGTTATAACAGCAAACATTTCAGCACTAACAAATCAGGGAGAACAGTCAACTTCTTTTAAAGCAATTTCTCTTTCCAAATGACCTTTTTAACTTCTGATTTGTATAGGCAAGATAATACACACACATATATAGCAATGGGCGTGATAGAGACAGAAAGTCAACTATGAGTCAGACTTTATAAACTTAGGTCAGCATTATCAACAAATAATATACATATAACTGAATATCATTTATTTAACTTGGGCCTTAATGTCTTTTGAAATATATGTTTGGGTAGTGGATGAATAGTGATTAAATATAGCTCGAGCAAACAGCACAAAGGCTTAAAATACCAACAAATGAAAACAGTCTTGAGGCTAATTACAGATATCATTATTGTTGAAAGGGAATGTCAGTCCTAATGCACACTGTGCTTGAAAAACAGATTCTGGATAGTTTCCTGGTGAGATAAATGCATGGACGGGTCACTGAAATTCCCAGAAAATAAACACTTTGAATTAGAGGTAGACAGTCTTTCTGGGTATAATTAGGAGTCACTAACATTTCAGACAATTAAGCAAATCTTTTCTTATAGATGACTATATCCTCCTTTCATGGCTCCATGAAGGATCTGCAATTAACAAGTACTGGTATCTATGATGATTCAGTTTGGAGGACCTATGTAGCCCATTGCATATATCAGAATGCAGTTAATCACTAAATACTGACCAGCCAACATTAATATTTTTATTCTGGTTTATGCCTAAAGGAAAGTTTTACTGATCTGAACTTGCTGATACCATTAACAGGGGTGTATAGATTAGTTCTGTATATTGAAAAAACTTTGCATTTACATAAAAACCCAGACACAATGCAATAGTACAAATCAGGCAGCTACTCTGTGCTCACTAAAGTGCTCCCTCCTGTAATAAAATGTCTGAACACAATGCATGTTTACGTGACTGACCGTGTGGTCCCATAGAGAACCGCACGATCGGCCATGATTTACCAACAGTTCCGATCGCCCGCTCAACCATCAGATATTTCTGGCTGACCAACCAACCAATGCACTATCGGTCGGTCGGCCTGAAATATCTGCTGGTGTGTACCTAGCCTAAGTGCTTTGTACTTTCCCTTTTGTTTGTCTTTCCTCTAAGTATTTAGAAGCATCGTTCCTACATGGACAGTGTAACCAGCAGCTTTTTATGATACATCTTAATAGCACTATATAAACAGGAGACATACTAAAGATGGTGCCTCCTCTGCTATGCAACCCACTACCCCTTATAAGTGCATTTAAATTGACTTGTATTGGGGGAAATTTTGCAGCCTAAAGTAAGCAGCTAACTTACAGGGAGATTCAAAAACAGTTCTTATCATTATAAATGGTGCTAATTTTGCCCCAACCAATCAGATGTTAGCTTTCAAATGTTAAATAAGATCTGATTGGCTGGGGGAAAATTAGCACCATTTTAAATGATAAGAACCTTTTTTGAATCTCCCTGATTGCCTATATAACATTCACCCTTTGCTGTGTTGAAGAACAGTATAACATAAAGAGAAATACATATATACATATGGGTGTAAATTTTTTAAAAGTTATCTTTTTGCAAAATACATGATGAGGTAAATAAAAAAAATACTGTCATTAACTATAATTAACTAACTGATGGTTTTAAAGCAATATTTTTTTAACTTACAGTGCAGAGAGAAGCAAACGTTTTTACAAGGTACAACAGCTATTATTTTAATAGTTGTAAATTACCAACATATTTTCCACCTAATTGGTAATCCTCATAATTTAGAACTGGATTTGGAGATATTTGAAATTTGACCTCTGACCTTTTTTATTCAAACAGAATTAGATTGTACAGTCTCTTCATGGAAAACATTTAAATAGAATGTGACCTGAGGAGGACAGTTAAAAAGGACTCCTGTTTAATTTAAGGGCAAATGAAGGTAGCTCCCACTTATTTCTAAGAATAGTTAATTATGAGATGATTGTGGACAGTTATGTAGGGAGCTTAAAAATACTGTTCCCTGGGGGTATTTCAGTAACTCTTGTTCAATTGTGTTGTAATTGTATTGTAATTTACAAACATAAACATAAGTCTGGCTGGCAAGGAGTAGAATATTGGGCAAGACTTCCACTTCTATTTAATCTGTTTCTACATGACTTAGAAGTGGGTATTTTGAGCAAGTTTTCTGTGTTTGTTGAGCAATAATGGTTTATCAAAGATTCAATATTGAACATTGAATATTCAATATCAAATATTCAATATTGATCATCAAATATGTATATAGAACTTTGAAAAACGATTGGAACTTCGGCTTCCCCTTAACTACTATTTGATCATTCTAAAATTGTAAGAATAGGGAAGTAGGTGTATGTACCTAGGTCAGGTTGGAAGTTAAAAAAAAACAACTTTTTTGATTATTGATCAAAAAAAAAATTTTTTTTAAGTATAGCTGCCACAGTAATGGAGGGGAAGGTCAGTAGGTGTGTGTACCTATGTCAGGTCGGAGGGTTAAAAAAAATAAGCTTTTTTGATGATTGGTCAAAATTTATTTTGTTGACTTTAGTTACCCTTTAAGTGTGGCTGCAACAGTAAGGGAGGGGTAGGTCAGTAAGTGCATGTACCTGTGTCAGGTTGGGGGTTAAAAAAAATGTTTTCAATGATTAGTCAAAATAGTTTTTTTGACTATACTTACCCTTTAAGTTATGCTGCCATGGAAATGGAAGGGTAAGTCAGTAGGTCTTTGTGTTTACAACAATAAAACTAACTTTTATTGAGGATATATCAAAATGTGTTTTTTTACTTTATTTACCCTTTAAGTATGGCTGCCACAGGAATAGAAGGGTAGGTCAGTAGGTGTGTGTACCCGTGTGAGGTTGGGGGTATGTGTTTTTGCATGCATGACCATTTAACTGACTTTTATTGAAGATATATCAATTTTTTTTTTTACTTTATTTACGCTTTAAGTTTGGCTGCCAAAGGAATGGAAGGGTAGGTCAGTAGGTGTGTGTACCTGTGTGAGGTTGGGGGTATGTATTTTTGCATGTATGACCATATAACTAACTTTTATTAATTCTTAATCCAAATAGTTTTTTGTCTATAGTTATGCTTTAAATATAGCATAACTACAGCATTTGTGTTTATAACCATGAAACAAACTGTTAGGATCTCATGACCCTTAAATCTCGAAATATCCACATTTGAGGATTGTTGCCATTATAGTCTATGGGAGAAAATGTCCCAAAATCGGCTGATAATGCTTCCGCGGATTTATTAGCTAGGTAATAGCACACACTCTGCACCCTGCACGTCTGTACCGAATTTTATGTCTCTAGATCAAAAACTGTGGGAGGAGATACAGTCCAAAAAAGAGAAAGAAGAAAAGGGAAGCAGAAATAGAAAGAACAGTAATTTGGGTCTTCATGCCAAATTAATGATTATAACAGTAGATCAAAGAAACATGTTAAACAACAATTTGGTAATCCCTAAAGTGCCTAGCTATGCTACTAATTTCATCATGGTTGATGATATTTGTAAGGCTACGTTCACACTGTACGTTTTTTTAACGCAGCGAAACATCATGCTTGTGATGTGGTGTGATGTCCCGCTGCGTTAACGCATAGCTACAGCCATCAATGGCACTGCTGTGCATTAACGCACAAAACTGTTGCATGCAGTGCGCTGCACACAGTGAACTATGTTGCAGCTCAATAGTGTGAATGGTGCCATTCATTACTATAAGCACAGCATTGTGGTGCAATGTTTCCCCACCAAAACGCTCTATAGTGTGAACGTAGCCTTATATGTTCAGATATTCTGACTCGTATAGTAGTTGCCTTTTTGTTTTAACAACATACAGTTTCTGGCACTAACATTGAATAGCGTAGACCACCCCTGTTGTTTTACAGATAATAAACTTCCTAATGGGGTCATTCATTCCTGCTTTAAGTTTTTCTTTTTGACCATATATGGGCAAATACTACAAAACCCACATTTATGGTTCCCCTTCAGAAGATCTTTATTTTACCATTTTTTAGGGCTATGTACCGAGAGCCGTTATCAGCTATTTGTGTCTTAAAGTCACGTTAACCAACGCAAAATTTGTGTCACATAACTGACGCAACAAATGTACTGAGCCATTAACGGCACTTTAAGACAGTAGATAGCTGGTGTTAAAGATTTGCAAAAGGCAAACTCCAGTCATAATGCACTGAGAACCACTATCAGCTCAGTGCATTGCCTAAAGGGGGCAATAGAGAGCGATAGCGACTCTCGGTACATAGCCCTTGTTTGTTTGGTTCCTGATTTAGGTGCAAAAAAAAACTGTACAAGGGATTGACCAATTGTTTAAGCTTTTTTGGAGATTATAGTGGGATCTTGTGGGACAAATTTATTTAATGTTTCAAGCTTGTTTGATCCAACACTAATTAATTAATTACACTGTCCATATTTTTGTGATTGGTACAAAGTTTTCCAACAGTTATTTGTACATAAGTCTGCCCACACTGTTTGATACAAAGTATGCCCACAATGATTGGCACATAAGTTTGCTCTCAGTGATTGGTACAAAGCATGCCTACAGTGAATGGTACACTTTCGGCCAACAGAAATAAAGGCTGCAGTTACTGCATTGTACAGAGCAAGAAGGAAACAAGCTGCTCGTGCACCAGCATTTTGTTCTTCTCCTGCTCTGCAGCCTTTGTAGTGGACCACAGGGGCGCGCAACAAGCAAATTTTTCACTTTGCTTCATGGCAGGCATGCCCTTAGCACTAAACAAATACTGAGTTGACTTTCTTAAATATATAAGCATAAGAGCCATATTGTCATTAAATTTGTCTTGGCATTTTGTGCATATAAGCTGCAAGTGGACGGGGCTTATGCACCTGCGAGTGGGCAGAGCTTGTTCACCTGCGAGTGGGCGAGGCTTGTGCACCCACGAGTGGATGGGGCTCATGTACCCGCGGGTGGGCGAGGCTTATGCACCCGTGAGTGGGCGGTGCCTATGCACAGGGCCACGTGGGGCTGTAAAAGAATGGGCCAAGGGGAGCCTGCAACTGGAGGGATCATGGGGTCCATGAGTGGGAGGGACCAGGGGGGATGCAAAGGGGAGGAGGAGACACAGGGCAGATTAACTGACATGGTTTCAGAGCAGGAAGCAGGAAGTGCAGGGGACCTGGTGTTGCTGCTGCCATATCACACACAAAAATGTAAATATCTTCAAAACTATGCAAAATAAACAATGAAAATAAATTGCAAAAATTCTCAGGAGAGCAATTCCTATCAATTTACCTAAAGTCATTTTTGGATCACAGTTCCCCTTTAATTGCTTGG
The DNA here is from genome assembly GCA_019447015.1 of Hymenochirus boettgeri. Lineage (NCBI taxonomy): Eukaryota > Metazoa > Chordata > Amphibia > Anura > Pipidae > Hymenochirus > Hymenochirus boettgeri. Next base: position 73,887,727 of record CM033472.1, read on the forward strand.
ATACACTCTTGCTATTAACACATATAACATTAATTATATATTTTTAAACAGTGTTTGATCCAAAGAGAATATGTAAACAATCTCCAGACTTTTTGTAGATTTGCAAAAAAATGTTATTCCCCCATGTGAAAAAAATCTCTAGGGCAATGTTTCGGGTGGACCTCCACCCCTTGATAAAGAGTGGAGGTTCACTCAAAACGTTGCCCAAGAGTTTTTTTTTACATGGGTGATTAAAAAGTTTTTTTGCAAATCTACAAAAAGTCTGGAGAGTCCGTCTCTTTGGATGATATATTTAAGGGACTGGATGGCAGTAGAGTCTGCAGCACGACGATCCTGGAAAGAATGGTGTTCTCAGTGACTGTGAGTGTTATTTAAACAGTGTTTGCCTCTTTCTGTTTTTACAAATAATGTATACAATGACATCAGCATTAGACTGTGATTGGCTGGTGTTGTGCTACAGTTTATGACTCACAGTTTATGACATGAGAGTAAAAGCAATATTTTACTCATTCTTGCTTTTGACTTTTCTCACAGTGAAAAACCCTTTCCGAACTTGAGCCTAAATTTTCTTCAAGTCTTAAAGGACCTGTAAACTCCCTTAAGCCCCCAAATAATTATGTCCCTTCGTTTCTATTATTCACAGGGAGAGAGAACGCTTATTCTCACCTCCCTGTGAATAATAGGACGCTCAGGGGACCTGGAACTTACCTTACACGCCGCTCCACTCACAGCCGCTCCTGCACTGACAGCCGCTCTGTCCCGACCACGCGCCCTATCTTATGCGCATGCGCGCCATTCAAAAAAGATAGGGCGCGTGGTCGGGACAGAGCGGCTGTCAGAGACTGAGAGGCTGCGAGTGGAGCGGCGGGTAAGGTAAGTTCCTGGTCCCCCGAGCGTCCTATTATTCACAGGGAGGTGAGAATAAGCGTTCTCACCTCCCTGTGAATAATAGAAACGAATGGGACATACTTAATAGTTTTAGTGTTCCTTTAAGGGATGTCCACATGCTCTATTGGTGAACAATGCCCCTGATAGTTTATTGTATGGCCTGTTAATGTATTTATACACAGTAATCATATCCCCACGCAAGCACCTTTTCTCCAGCATACATAATTGTAACTTATCCAGTCTCTCTTCATATTCAAGCTCCCCCAATCCATTTATTAATTTAGTTGACCTTCTCTGAACCCTTTCCATTTCAAAGATGTCCTTTTTGTACACAGGATTCCAAAATTGCACTGCATATTCCAAATGAGCCCTTACCAAAGCTTTGTAAAGAGGGAGAATAACATTTTCCTCCCTTGAATGCATACCTCTCTTTATACAAGACAATACAATGCTGGCTCTGGCTGTTGCCGCCTGGCACTGCTTGCTACCTTTAAGTTTTTTATCCACCAAAACTCCAAGATCCCTTTCCAACAGAGGTTCACTTTACACAGAGCCATTTATAGTATAAGCAGCACAAGGATTTTTAAGTTCAAAATGCATCACCTTACATTTATCAACATTGAATCTCATCTGCCACTTAACAGCTGAATGTGAGTGATCCCCTGCAATGATTGCACATCCAGTTTTTAATGGTCGACAAAGTTTTGTGTCATTAGCAAACACAGAAACCTTGCTGACAATACCCAATTCCAAATCATTTATAAACAGATTAAATAGAAGCGGACGCAACACAGAACCCTGTGGCACCCCACTTAGCACTTTAGTCCATAATGATGAAGCCCCATTAACAACTAATCTCTGCATCCTATTCATTAACCAATTTTCTATCCATGTATAAATGTGCCTCCCAGACCAACAGACCTTAGCTTATACATTAGTCGTCTATGGGGGACTGTATCAAAAGCCTTTGCAAAATCCAAGTAAACTACATCTACTGCTATGCCAGAGTCAAACTTACAGGCCTGTAATTACCCGGCTGTGAATGACTACCCTTTTTGAATATTGGAATAACATCAGCCTTTTTCCAATCCAGAGGCACACATCCGGACATGAGGGAATCTGCAAAAATAAGAAACAATGGCCTAGATAAAACTGAACTTAGCTCCCTAAGGACCAGAGGATGTATTTTATTCAGCCCAGGAGATTTATTAATATTAACCTTATTTACAGAGAGGGAAAAAATATTTAAGACATTTGCTTTATCGCTATCCTCCATAACTAACTTATCCCCATTAATTAATGGTGCCACATTTTCAGTCCTCATCTTCTTACTATTAATATACTTTTAAAATTTAGGCTTAGTGATGCTTTGTTCAGCTATCTTAACTGCATTATTAATTTTAACTAGTTTGATTGCTTTCTTACACTCCTTGTTGCAGTTTTTATAATCCCTAAAGGCCCTTTCTGTTTCCTCTGACTTAAAGTTTTTAAATGGATTAACTTGGGGTTTGGGTGGCAAAATGGCTAATGAGATTTTTATATTAAGAAACTAATATGGTGATAATTTATAGGATGATAATAATAATCATCATCATTCAGTCTCTGTTTCTAACCCTTTATCCCACCTACATCTATTTAAAGAGCCAACACAACTTTTTAATAACATAATCCACCTGCTTCTAATTTCTATTTTCAGGTCAGAGAACTTCCATTCATTTCTAAACTGCTGCCTGCAAAATAATTACAATTGGCGGTGGGTGGACCTCCAAGAAACTATTGAAACATCCATTTATTGCTAAGATGACCCTTACTAAAAAAGGTTAAGGGAGAAATACTGGCCTTTATACAGAGTGTTAATGCAAAACAGGTTCAGCAAGGTAAGACATATTAATGATATTGGTTATATATGTGCCATGTTGGAGCAACTTCTTTATAACTTATAACTAAGGCTAAGTACACAAGGCTGATATTTCATGCAGTACATTGAAGATGTGCAAAAAAATGGCCGCCCTATTTGATTCAACGTTCATCCAACTTGGCCGTCTGACAGAGGTTGATCACGGGTGAAAATTGCTTCCAATATCTATTGCGTTGTTTCTAAAATATCGGAATTTATGTACAGTCTAACATTTTTAGAGTCACAACCTGCAAGTTTCTTTAGTTGACATCAAACTCGAGTTTGAGTTGGATTTAACGAGTTCGGCAGAACCTGGACTTTTCAGACTTCAAAGGCCAAACTTAACAAAATTTTCCTGAACTCACAGACTTGTTTTCAAAAATCCTTGAAAGTTCAGCAGTTTCTAAACGTTTGAGGTTTGGTAATCCTCGTCTGTTCAAATTTGAGAATCCTAGAACGTCTCAAGAATCCCCCAGCCGGACATTCAGAGGTCCCGCAGATCAACACGGGACCCCTTCCCGGATCCTTACAAGGACCATTGTGGCCCTGGAAAGGGCCTTTTGGGGCTTAAGGGGTCCCACAGCTCGAACTGGCACCCCCTCAGCACTTGAGTTTAATGGGTTCATTTCCAAACTATAGAACTATAGAAGTCCTATAGTTCTAAAACAAACCAAACTGAAATTTAGAAAGTTCGGCCATAAATATATTGTATAAATAGGGGTAGGTATAGGTAAAGAGTCTAAAATAGTCTATATAGTCCATAAAAACCATGGAGGGTGGGAGAGTCCTCTCCACTCACTAACTAGCCCTCAGTGTATATGGGGCACCCCTAAGCATTCTCCTAGTCTGAGTTACAAGATATTCCTAGACTGGGTCCCTCATACTAATGACAGTGCATCCAAATCATATTAAAAACATTGGAACATGAGTATACAGGGCTGACCCTCTAATGAGGCAGGGTGAAGCACATTACAGCACCCTGTAGGGAGGCAGCAGTTTTGATGACAGGGGGAAAAAAAATTCCCTGTTATCAAATAGCATTTGTAAAAACCACAGATTATCGGGAGGTACTGTCATAAGAGCTGGGGATGATGATGGGACACAGACCACAAGGTGTAAACTTTTATTTCCAGCAAGTTTTTATTTTTATTTTTATCCCTCTAACTACTGGTGTCTCTGTTATAAGCCACAGTGTCAGCCCTGCAGATCCAAAATCAATGTTTGTCAGCCCTGCAGATCCAAAATCAATGTATGTCAGCCCTGCAAATCAATAATCAATATTTGTCAGCCCAGCAGATCTAAAATCAACATTGGGCATCATTTACCAGTCAGTATGGGCATCTAATACCAGTCACTGTGGTCATACAATACCAGTCACTGTGGGCATCATTTACCAGTCATGTGTTTAAAGCTCCTCCTACCTCTGGACAAGACACACCCCACTTCCGGACAAAGCACCACCTACTTTCAATTATAAAACCACACCCCTCCCGACGGCGCAGTGAGGGGAGGATGGGGCAGCATTTTCAGGTGCCAAAAAGTCTAGAAACGACCCTGTGAGTATAGATTCTAGTAAGCCAACATGTAATAGTCTCAATCACTGGTAGCAGCCCAGATACCTGCATTACGCTCCCTCATTATTTTGTCATGAGTTAGTGTCAGGTATCCAACATGGCTGCACATCAAGTCCCTAATTAAAGATAATTACACACACAGATAAACCCCCTAACGTGTTTCGGCCTTATCCAAGGACTTAATCATAGGTAAGGGGCCTCAAAATGCCGGCGCTTTTCATAATGGTTGATTCATTAGCAAATCGGATAGTGGGAGGTGGAACACACCCCCACTACACCTCCCTCCACAATCGGAGGAGTTAACTAATTGATTGCCGGCCATCACTGTTTAAACCAGAGAGCTCTTAACCAATATAGGGGCCAAGTGTTCCATATGGTACACTGAAGACCTACAACAAAATACACAAATCATGGTCGAGAGAAAAAACGATACCAGAGGGAGACTCTTGGCATCGATATCAAAGTTTCCCATATTGGGTACCGTAAGGACCCAAAAATAAATGCAAAAGCAAAAGTCAATGACAGAGTACCTCATATCCCTGCCACCTGACCAGTGGAACAAAATATAACAACCTACCATACGTTGGCCAGGGGAACATGGACCTAATCGGAACAGTTTTATGTTCCTTGGATCATAATCTGACAGAGGTTACAAATTATGACAGTTATATATTTCCCTACATATATGTGTTAAAGTTATATGTATATTGTTTTCTCCTGTTATATGTATAAATCTGTAAACTGTATATAGATTTTTTTATTCTGACTGACAATGTGTCCGTATTTCTGATAACTCCTCTTGGTTCCACATCTTCAGAACATGTCAGATGGTGGGGTTAAAATGAACGTGGTGGGTGATGCTGGGTTTGTCCTTGTTCCCTGTACAGGAATGCTGGGGATGTAGTTCAGGCTGGATATCTATGTAGTATAATGATAGCAATAATACAATCAATTTGCAACGGTATCAGGATATTTATTCTAATCTTGTCTAATAAATTCACGTTTCTGATTTTCTGGGTAAAATGTCCTGTAATATCAAGAAACCTCTCAAACAAATCACTTCTTAGTTACTTTGTGATGTTTATGACAGAAAAATCCACCAATAAAAATACATAATATGTAGTCCAAAGCCCCATGTGGCATTTACTTTTCACTGGGCAAATAGGAAAAGACCAATTCGGTCATGAACTTTGAGGCAGATTTACATGTTACTAAATATCCTTCATTATATTGTTATTAATAAGAGACTGTTTTATGGTTTATTACATTACACAGTTTAGTTATTAAAGGGAAAACCAACCATTAAGTTAATGGGAATTCAATCTAATCTTTAAATATGGTTGCCTTGTGAATGAATGGGTAGCTCAGTTGGTGTGTGTATCTGTGTCCGGTTGGAAGTTAAAAAAACAAACTTTTTTGATGATTGGTCAGAATTATTAGTGTGTGTAGCTGAGTCTGGTTGAGGGGGTATGTCTTTTTTGTTTTTACAAACATAAAACTAACTTTTATTGAGGATATATCAAAATTTACCCTTTAAGTATGGCTGCCACAGGAATGGAAGGGTAGGTCAGTAGGTTTGTGTACCTGTGTGAGGTGGGGGGTATATGTTTTTGCATGTGTGACAATATAACTAACTTTTATTGATGATTAATCAAAATTCGTTTTTTGACTATAGTTACCCTTTAAGTATGGGTTACATGGGAATGGAATGGTAGGTCGGTATGTGAGTGTACCTGTATCTGTGTGGGGGGTTGGGGGTATCAGCATTTGTGTTTATGGGGCAAAATTAGTTCCATTTTAAACGATAAGAACTTTTATTGAATCTCCCTGTTTGTTTCTTAGTCATAAACACAAATGCTGATACCCCCAACCCCCCACTCTGATACAGGTACACTCACATACTGACCTACCTTTCCATTCCCATGTAACCCATACTTAAAGGGTAACTATAGTCAAAAAACTAATTTTGAACTAATTTTGATTAGAACTTTTATTGAATAACCCTGAAACTGTTTTGATCTCATGACCCTTAAATCTCGAAATATCCACATTTGAGGATTGTTATCATTATAGTCTATGGGGAAAATGTCTCAAAATTCGCCAATAATGCCGTAACGCTTCAGTGGATTCCTTAGCTAGGCAATAGCACACTTATCCCTATATGCCCCACACGTCTGTACTAGAGATGTTCGAAACTATTGAGTTTCATTCCCATTTCGAATTTCTGAAAAATTCGAAGATTCGAAAAAGGACCCATAGAAGTCTATGGGAGAAATTTGTTTCTGTCCATTTTGAGGGACAAATAGTAATAGTAGGCTACTGTAAATGACACAGAGACCTAGGGAATGGTCTGGGGAACCCGTAAATATAACCACAACTTATTTTAAAACTATCTTTCCTTACGATCGGGCTGTATTCGAGCTTCTGCATTCCATTTTCGAGTTACCGAAATCGATCATTACTTTCGAGGATACAATTTTCGATAATTGTCTACTTTCGATTTTTGATAATTGTCTACTTTCGAAAATTAAAAAAATCCAGGTTCTGTGAAATCCAAGAGTTCCGAAATTTGGGACTTCGAACCCCTCAGATTCGATTCGAAACTGGGTTCTATTCGAACCCACATTACATCTCTAGTCTGTACCAAATTTCATGACTTTAGCTCAAAACCTGTGGGAGGAGATACAAAAAGCAGAATAATAAAATGGAAGAAGAAGATGAAATAGAAAGAACAGTAATTTGTCTCTTCAATCCAAATTAATTAATTAATGGCTACTACATACATACACACCTAGGTACTAGGTAACTCACAGAGATTGGAAAATTATTCAATTTTATATGTACGTTATATTATATGTATGTATTGTCTATTGCCTGCACCTGTAGTAAGGGTTTCTGTTGCACCACAGAAGTGATAATTTATTTATTTTTTAATTCATTTTATTGAGGTTTTTATGCATTGCATATGAAACCATTTATCACATTTATCAGTGTTGTTATCAAAGATACACAGTTCACAATTATATTGATCTTAGTATTACTGTTTGCATAATTATACTTTGAAATATTTATTTAAACTCTTATTAAACTAACAACATAACTAACATTGTCTATGTCTTTTATTATTAATATACGGATGTATTAAATTTACCTTAAAGTATTGTGATGTGCATTGTTAACACAATAGTCATTTTAATTGTACTTTGTGATTAGAATAATAAAAATAAAACAAAATAAAATAAAAGTAGGATGGGGGGGAAGGATTACAATGTATCCTTACACTTAAAAAATATGATAGAGTCGAAATTACTTTTAGTGCTTATTGCTGGCAGAGCATCACTTTAAAGAAGTTAACTTGTTGTGGTAGCTGAATTGGAGTACCACACTTCCCAAACCTTAGAGTATTTTGTTGGACATTTTCTATGCTTATAGATTATATTCTGGAATGGTAGATCTTTGTTGACAGTTTCCAGCCAAAGTTTAAGAGTAGGGGCTTCCGGTGCCATCTACTTAAGCACTATACATTTGTGGGCATAGAATAGGATTTGAGTAAGAAGTATGTGGTGGTTTTTAGACCAAGATTCGCTATTTAATATTCCTAATGTACAGGGTTCTGGGCTGGGTTCAGGTTTTGCCTAATAAATTGGGTAATTTGAGTCCAATAATATTGAATGTGCTGGCATGACCAAATTAGGTGCCAAAAGTCTTAGTTTATTTTGTGCCGCAGGGAATGCTGCAATGTGACTCTGGAGTAATAAGTCCATATCTCATGGACTTATTTTTTAAATAAAATTTTATAGAAAATCATATTCGTGCAGAAAAAAAACTAATATGATTTTCTATAAAATTCTATTTAAAAAATTATCTTTTATGAAGCAAAAACACTCCTGTATAATAGAGCACACAGAAAGATTGTGTTCATACAGGGAGTACAAAATCTTTTTCCACTTTAGACCTTTTTTTTTTTTGATACAGCTTCAACTTCTTGACTAGTAGGCCTTAATCCTTCCCAGTTCTACAAGCCTCTGTAACCGTGACCTATTTAGAAGTCTATTGAAAGTAAACCACATGAAAAGGAAATGAGGATGGACTGCCTTTTTAAATGTGAATCATGTCTCTCTGCACTCTGACTTTGTTCTGTAACTATTCTGCCTTTGATAAACTGACAGAGGCTAGTTGGTAATGGTGCATTTGTATGTTAATGGACAAGGTATGCAAAGAAATATCAAAAGCAGAATGTGCATAAGGTCATAACTCCAGGGAAAGAATAAAAATAATGATAAACATACTGCAGAACATTTTGATTTGTTAGAAGTAGCTTGAATCTCAGTACAGCATACCTTTTAAAGGCTCAGGACATTTTAAAATACTTCTTTATCAAAATATTTGGAAACTTAAAGGGACTATCCACCCCTCTGAAAAAAAAACAGTATGTTGTTCAAAACCCCTCAAAACCTGGACTTTGTTTTTTGTTTATAGTCATTAAATCTGCTTCCAGCAAGAAATTTTATACTTACAAGCTCCTTGATCCTCCGCCAGTTCCTGTCTCCCCACTGCGGCTTCTGTGTTCTTTTTCTGTTCCAGAGCAGCTGCAGTGGAGACTGCTCCGGGAATGGCAGTTAGCGATTGGCTGTGATGTCACGGCCGACACTGATTGCCTTACCCAGAAGTGAAGAGCTGATTGCAGAGCCGCGGCGGTGGATCACAGAGCATGTAAGTATAAAATCTCTTGCTGGAAGCAGAATTAATGATTATAAACAAAACGAAGTCCAGGTTTTGGACAACATACTGATATTTGTCCAGAGGGCAAAAAAAAATTTAAATGCTGGGAAATAAAGCACTGACCCAGTGTAAGTAAGGTAAATTTCACATCACCCACATTAAAATGACTGCGAAATGCAGATTACTGCTTTTATGTCAAGGTGTTCTGTCTTTTTATTCAGTGTTGTTCCGAGGCTTTAGTTATAATTTAATTCTTGAAATTGTAATTAACTAAAAATGCATTGCCCTGGGGGCGTGTCCAAGATGGCGCTGTAGAAGGACGCATAATACAGAGCTCAGTGTCTATCAAATCCTGCATACACATTTACCGGCCATTAAACATCCTACAGGATGACTAAACAGAAAGAAAAACAGAGCCAGGCAACGGCGGACAAACTGAAAAAGTTTGCACATAAGCCCGAAGAGACCAAAGACCCCCACGAGACCGCGGCCTTATCCCCCGCGCAACATGACTCACCTGCAAACGGAAGGCCCACAACCAGCCACACAGACCAGCGGGACACAACGCCAGAAGGAACCAACTTTAACTCAGTTATTCCAGGCCATCTCTGAAACAAAAGCCTCGCTCACCAACCTGCTGGGAGAGGTAAAAACTGATGTCGGACTTTTGAGACAAGACCTCCGAAACCTTAGCCATAGAGTCACCGACACTGAGGGACGGATTTCGCAGCTGGAGGGGACCGTGCCGACCATGGTGGGCGATGTAGCTGAACTGCAACACAAAACAAACTCAACAACAAAAACATATGACGACCGGAAAACCGCTCCCACCGGCAAAACATCAGGTTGGTGGGCTTCCCTGAGGGGGTAGAGGGCAACAGACCGAGGAATTTTGGAGGCATGGATACCCCTGCAGTTCGGGCGGGAAAACCTCAGCCCAACTTTCACTATAGAGCGGGCCCATCGGGTACCGGGCCAGCAGCCCCCTCCGGGCTCCAGACCCAGACCGCTTATTGCCCGCACATTAAATTGCAGAGAATTCTTAGACTGGCTTGTACCAAACCCGAACTGAAATCTGAAAATGTAAACATAATGCTATTTCCAGATTTTTCTCAAGAAATCCAAAAGCTCCCGATCCACATTCCTCGCGGTCAAACAAAGATTGAGAGCGGCTGGAGTAATCTACTCCATGTTGTACCCGGCCCGGCTTGTGTGATTCACCAGCAGCGAACCATGTTCTTTGATACAGCGGCCGGAGCGGTGGAATGGATGGACTGCACACGACTAAACAGACCAACGACTCCTAATCACGAGGAATGAGTCAACATACCCAAAGACCTACACCGGACGGCCTCACCGACTGATAAATGAAGAACATCTGGAAGGGAAACCCAACAGACTACAAACAAACGAATGGAAGCAACCAGGCCATGCATAAACCTGGAACAGGGGGACTGAACACGCCATGGGATCACTATGAAGTGCTTGCTTGCCTCACCCCAGCAACGCTGAGCAAATTGGGAAACAGAGACAACCATATACAAAACTCATCTGGATTACAAATTATACCTCTTTTCCTCTTTTTGTCTCCGACTTGTTTGTTTTTATTTTGTGTCTCCGACTTGAAACTCCAAAATGAACCAATGCACAATGACCTCCCCTCGGTTGCCTGGTAATGGTAAAAAACAACCCACTGAACCACAACAATAGGCATATCACATACCTGTTCCCGAACCACCCTGTCCTCAAACTCTCTCTGATAAGGTAATCCCCAGGAACAAAATGCAATACGGGGTACCCATCTGGGAGACTTGAACTGTGGGACATCAGACCACAGATACGGCAATACCATAACTGAAATATGTACCAGATGGATATAAAACAATATATATGGATCCATATTAACAAACTGTAACAGCCATAAATGTTGGAGAGAGGGGAGAGGAGGGAAGGAAAAAGAGAAAATTTAAATAAATGCTAACCCTGTAATTACCAAAATGGGGAAGGGGGAAAGAAAAAGGAATCTATAGAATGTAAGGGATAGGACCTGTGTATATATATAAAGATCTTGTAAAACTTAAAGGAGAAATGGAGATAATCAATACCCCCCCCCAGTAAAGAAAAGAGCCGGCCTCCTACATGTAACGGAGCAATAATGATCACACCCCCCAACAACTGAATAGGGTATATAGTTACAAAGCGTAACCCCTATAAAAGGAAATATATATATGGTTAATTTACCACAGTTTTTTGAATGTGTTTACTGTTTTAATGTATGTGTTGCAAAACAAACTTGTCAATGTCTGCTTAACATAACTCTATTGTTTGAACCATATCCACAAGTGTTGCATAACTGGTACCCTAACCCTCCCCACCCCTTTCCCCCCCTGGTCACCCTAACTTCAACTACTAATTGGCAAAAAAAAAAAAACATATTCGAACCAAAAAAATGGCTAATCCCCTTAAATTTCTAAGCTGGAACGTCCGGGGGGCAAGGGATCCCCTAAAAAGACTACAAATATACGAAGTGCTCTCACGACATAAACCAGATATCATATGTCTCCAGGAGACCCACCTCATACAATCTGAAAGCGAATGGCTACACAAGCCTTGGACGGCTTGGACATTACATAGCTGCCACTCTACCTACTCAAGGGGAGTATCCCTATTAATCCGCTCGACATTACAATTCAATATCCTGAAAACAAGAAAAGACCCAGCTGGGCGATTTTTACTTGCCACCCTGGAAATAGACCACTCCCCATACACAATAATAGGCATATACAATCCCCCCCCCCAGCAAATATAAATATACTTCAACAAATAATTCCATTCCTCAGTGAATCTCCCAATACCCCTGTAATCTGCATGGGAGACTTTAACATGGTACAAGATGAGAAATGGGACCGGTTCCCAGCCAGACGCATGATGCCCACCAGATCTATGGGAACCCAACTCTCGAGATTTACATCCATGTGGCAGCTAGTGGACGCCTGGAGACATCAAAACCCAGCTGCCCAAGAATATACCTGTTACTCCACCACCTATAATACCATGTCCAGACTGGACTACTTTTTTCTCTCCCCAACAATAATACAAACAGTAGAAAGTGTTAAACACCTACCTAGGGGCCCCTCAGACCATACACCAATTCTATTGACATTAAACCGACAACCCATAAATATGGTCAGATTTAGAGATGTCCGAACTTCGAAAAATCCGGTCCGCGCGAGGATCCGCGGATTTTCGAAAAAATCCGAAAATTCGAAAATCCGCGAGCGGACCCGTTAAAACGTATTAAAATGAAGAGTCGCAAAACCGCATAAAAGGGTCTAATAGCCTTGGTAACGTACACTTACCACTCAGGGAAGGGTAATGGCCTTAGAAGCACGTATAAATGCAACAATAACTAAAAAGTACAGTCCGCTAGCGTGACTTTAAAAAAACGGTATTTTTCGAAAATACGAGGATTCCGTAAAACGAAGATTTCCATAAAAAACGAGGCTTTCTGTAACTATGATAGCTGCCATTGGCTAATTGGATCATGTGGCTTGCTCCGTCTTGAAAATTTAACAGAATTACTCGTTTTTACGTGAATCCTCGTAATACGAGGATCTTCGTTTTTTCTGGATCCCGCAAGTATTGTAGATCCTCGTAATTACGGAGAACTCGTATTTTCGAAAATTTTCGTAAAAAAAAAAATCCGCAGTTCGGAAGTCCGGAAAGTCCGGAAAATCCGCCGTTCGGGACGGGAGAATCCGCGGCGGATCCGGGTTCGGGTCCGCGAACCGGCCATCTCTAGTCAGATTCTGGAGACTTAACCCCTTTGGTTACCCCCAAAAGAAGATAGAACTGCACAACAAATACATGAATACCTAGAGATAGACCAAGGAGAGGCCCCATACAATATACAATGGGATACACTGAAAGCCTATTTGAGAGGATGTCTCTCCTCCACAGTGTCATATATTAAAAAACAAACCAGAATCCAAGAAGAACAACTGGAACAAAAAGCTATAAACACAGAAAAGTCATATATTAAACCCAACTGAAGCTACACAAACAGCCTGGCATAAAGCAACCAAAGACTATGCTATACTAAAGAAAAGGCCAAGAGAAAATCCTTTTACCAAAAAAACGCGTTTGATGTGGCAACCAATCTGCCAAACTGCTAACATATATGGTAAACAAACAACACACAAACAACACAATCCTACAAGTGAACGACCCGACACATGGCATGGTAAAAACCACTCCACAAATTCTGGACAGCTTTCGTAACTACTACAAACAACTTTACCAGTCCCAATCCACCCACACACCTGCAGATGTTCAAAAATATCTGGGGGATCTCGCGCTGCCCCGACTAACCGACCAACAACAGCAAATTAAACTTGAACAAAATATTACAACAGAGGTAATACTGCAGGCAATACAACAGCTAAACTCCGGAAAAGCCTCAGGACTAGACGGATTACCAATAGAAATATACAAGAAATATAAGAAAATCTAACTAACCCTCTGCTCCAAATGTACCACAAATCCATTGAAACCCAACTATTACCAGACTCACTATATGAAGCAAATATAATTATCCTTCTCAAACCAGGGAAAGACCCAAACAATCATGCATCATATAGACCTATATCCTTGTTAACAACAGACTATAAAATACTAGCAAAAATTTTAGCCAACCGACTGCAAACCGTTATCCAGTCACTCATATCACCGGATCAAACTGGTTTCATGCCCGGGAAGTCCACAACTATTAATATCCGACGGGCGCTTGTGCAGACCCAGCTAGACCACGACAACAAGGGCAATAGAACCATTCTATCGCTGGATGCACAGAAAGCCTTTGACTCCCTAGAGTGGACTTTCCTGTGGGAAGTATTAAAAAAGTTTGGATTTGGTACTCAATATATAAAAATGATAAAACTACTATATCAACAACCAACCGCTAGAATATCCCTTAACGGACAGACCTCAGCACCATTTCCTCTATACAGAGGAACAAGGCAGGGGTGCCCACTGTCCCCTCACTTATTTGCACTGGCAATCGAGGTACTAGCCGAAAAAATTAGGTCCCAACCCCTGATCCAAGGACTTAAACTTGGCCCGTATACTGAATTACTGGCTCTATATGCTGACGATGTGTTACTCTTTCTAGATGCCAAACCCACATCACTCAATGAGGCACTAAACACCATAAGGTCATATGGACCCTACTCCAGTTTATATATAAATTGGGCCAAATAAACGACATATCCCCTAGATAACCAAGATCTGAAAAACCGCATCACCGTTCCAATACTAGTGGTACAATCATTTAAATATCTAGGTATAATGATTACAAAAAACCCAAAGATTTCTACAATCTCAATCTGCAGCCCCTGTTGACCTGGGTAAAACACAAAACCTCTCTATGGAAAAAAGATACACCTGGTTAAGATATTTCTCCTACCAAAAATCCTCTACACACTACAACACACTATAAGCTACATTCCAAAGAAATATTTTAATACAATGAATAGCCATATTACAAGTTTCATATGGGGATCCAGAAGACCCAGGGTCCGTTTAAAACAATTGAAACTCCCCAAAGATAGAGCAGGACTGGCATTGCCAGATTTAAGGCTATACTACCTTGCTAGCCAGGCCAAACTACTGAAATGCTGGATGGACAACAAGGAACAACCCAACCAATCAGACCTTATGATGGAATTATACCTCAAAGGCCCATTCATAGCATATTTATTTGATCCAAAAAAACACATAATTGGACCTGGAACCACACTACACACTCAAATAATCAAAACATGGAAGGAGATAAACAACATAATACAACCACAAAACACCCCAACAATTACACCAATATGGAACAACAAATCATACCCACATATGGCAGCATTCCCAGCAGCAGAAGACTGGACCAGAATGGGCATCACAACAATAGGACAACTGATACAAAATGGTACCGTCAAAGATTTCGAATCCCTAGCCACTGAATACCAACTACCCCCATCCTACCGCTTTCGCTACCTACAAATCAAACACTGTATACATATGGAATTCCGTGGGGAACTGCCACAAACTAGCCCACATCAAATTATTAATATCCTACAGCGCTCCACGCAAAGAGGGCTAATATCCAAACTATATTCACAACTAACATATGCAACAGCTCAAAATGAAATGGACCACTTGAAAGATAAATGGAGCAAAAACCTACCAACAATAACCACTGACCAATTAATGGCCATAGCAGATTCCCCCAGACATGCCTCCCCTGCAGCGAACAATAGACTCAAACAATTCTATATTGTCCATCAAGCTTATATGACACCAATACAACTGGCCAGAGTAAAAAAAACAATGGACGCCTCCTGTCCCAAATGCAAGCACACAAACGACACATTTTGGCACCTGATATGGGACTGCCCCAAAATCAAACTATACTGGACAGAGATAAAGATATCTCTCAAATAAAATGTCAATAGAGATTCCGTACAAAGCAGAGGAATGTGTACTCGGCTTGCTGGAGGATGAAGACTGGCCCCACCATCTTAAAACTCTAATATTGGAACTGCTCTTCTATGCAAGGAAGGTGATAGTACTAAATTGGATGTCACCGGGCAGCCCCACAAAAAAACAATGGATACAACTAGTAAACAACGACTTAGCGTACCACAAAATTCTATACATTCATAGAAGATGTCCGAACAAATACAACAAGATCTGGAAACCGTGGATAGACCTGGGCAACAACTAAAAATGAGATGACCCTCCACACCCACCCACCCCAATACTCCCCACCCAATCAATATTAACCAAATGCAACACGAAATAAAGATTTTGTGTAGTTATTGATAAAGTAACAAACGTTGAACATAAGAGCGACAAGAAATTGCAAACCAACTATAGTAAGCAACACAATGTTATAGTTAATTAATGTATATAGTTACTAACTTTAAAAAATTAAGTTAAATAATAATAAAAATCAAAAGTACAGAATGTATTTATCAAATAGAAAGAAACGCAGGACCGCAAAAATTCCCGCGATTTCCGATGCGCATGCGATTGCGCGTCCGTTCGCGTTTTGGTAACGCATGCGTTCACCATTTTTGGTGCGTTAACCCATTTCATACTTTGAAATAAAATAAAGCGAATTAAAAAAAAAATGCATTGCCCTAACATTTGCAGTTCAGACTATGCAGCTTATATGGATCTTGGGACATGTAATGGGACAGAAGTGCAAAAGTCAAGACTGTCCTGCAAATTTAGTGACTGTTGGCTAGTTAGTATGATAATGCAGACTAAATCCCAACACTGTACTTTCTCTACTATATCACTATACCTATTGCAGTAAGACCTATGTTGGTAGGATCTAACTTTACCAGGGCACAGTGAAAGTTTGATTGCATGTGTGTGTTTTGATCATCATTAAACACTTTAAACTGGCATGTATTTTAGCACTATTATAGTAAATAGACAAAGCTTTGCCAAAGACTGTTGCCCTAAAGTTACAAACCACCTCATATTGATGTCCATTAATAGTTACTTAAGCTGGGTACACACAGTACCGATAAAGGACCAATCCCATGTAAAAAAAAAAAAAATAACACTCCCGAGGCTCATGACGTTTGTAATTTGTTGTGGGCAACTGGAATGGTCGGCACTGACCGAAAATTTCAATTAGCTGCTGTTGACTCTCTGTACTGTAGTATAGGGAGCTGGCAGTGATTGATTTATGTGTGGCAGCCTTCCATACTTATTATAGGGAAATAACTCAGGAGTGTGTGTAGCTACTAAAGCTGGCCATACACTAGGCAGAAAAAAGATATATTCGTATGGGACTTTAAAGGGTCTCTCCAATGGTTAAAACCAAGTTTTGTTATTCACTTTTATTAAAGAACAGGGGGTAAAGGAGCAGTGTCTTAGCTCCCATTGTTCAATAAAACATTCAGGAGGCAGGAATGAAGTTAATCAACTTATCCAGTCTCTTGCTCCTCTGCGGATTCTGTATGCTATGTGCATGTGCATAGAGTACTAATTCTGTCAGGACCTGTCAGAGGACGCGGTGGAGAAGCGAGAGACCGGGTAAGTTGCTTAACTTCCTTCCCGGCTCCTGAACGTATCATTGAACAACAGGTAAGACAAAGCTTTTTTTTTTTTTTTTAACTTGTTTTTATTTATAGACAGGCATATACATTTGTAACAATTATAAAGCAGTTAAGATAGCATGTATTTCATGAATAAAGTCTTTTACATTTATTTCGTATACCTGTGTTTTTTGAATGGGGTGGGTAAGGGAGGTGGGGGAGGGTAAGGGAGGGAGGGATGTTAAGGGAGGGAACAACAACTAGGATATATACTGGAGTATAAACCGACATGAGTATAAACTGAGGATTTTACCTGAAAAAATTAGTAAAAGTGTAAAAAGTAAAAGCCAAATCCAGTATGGCTATTACTGTATGGGACTACTGTATGGGAAATCTGCTGTCCATTTAAAGGGCAACTAAAGCCTTAAAACAATACAGAATCAGAAGGCAACAATAGATACCATC
This sequence comes from Hymenochirus boettgeri, assembly GCA_019447015.1. NCBI lineage: Eukaryota > Metazoa > Chordata > Amphibia > Anura > Pipidae > Hymenochirus > Hymenochirus boettgeri. The sequence goes on from CM033472.1 coordinate 73,905,375, forward strand.
ATCCTTCTGATTATGTATTGTTTTGAGTCTTTATTTGCCCTTTATATGGACAGCAAAAGTCCCATACAGTAATAGCCATACTGAATTTGGCTATTACTGTATGAGAATCCTGCTGTACCTTTAAAAGGCAACTAAAGCCTCATTCCCTTGCACCCCAGATATTTAAAAACTACAACTCCCAGCATGCTTTAGTAGCTGGGAGTTGTAGTTTCCAAACATCTGTAGTGACAAGCACCCTCCCCCCCAGTTCAGTGGACAAAAGGACTTACCGGTAAGTGGGTATTCCATCTGTGCTTGTTTTTCAGCAATTCAGTCACTCTCACTCGCTGCCTGTCTGATTTTATAGCCTGAAAACCTTGGTTTATACTCGAGTATATACGGTACTTAGAAAGGTTCACATAGTTGCGATCTAAATGGTTAGTAGTTAGTAGTGATTAGTAGTAGTGAACACCATACCTAATAAATAGCAGTTGTTTCACATTAGTTATACACTTTACAGCATAAAAAGATGAGTTACACATCCACATTAATATAGGACACATTTAAGAGTACAGATCTAGTGCTGTATATCCAGCATTTGTTTCTTCTCTATTTTGGTTAAGCATCGATCCATCTGGACCAAATTTTGTTGAATTTTGTAAGGTACCTTCTGCTTATATGGTATCCATTTTTGCCATTTGGGCAAGGAGTGTGGTATATAAAGGGCCACACAGACTGTTTTGTAATAGTTTATAGGTTCTGGATATAAAACCCTTGATTTGGCCTGAGCTAATCTGTGTCATTAATGCATTAGAGGTGGTGGGAACAGTTGTACCCTGGAATTCTGAACTGATACAGTGTCTCAGTTACAGGTATCTAAAATAATAGTGGTTTATAATAATAGGGAGGTTATATACAGTTTGGAGTTTTTGGAATGTAATTAGCTGTTGATTTTTTACAATTTGGTGAAATAATTTGATTCCTTTATTTTCCCATATGAAAGACATAGTGAAGACTGCCAATTGTGGATATTTGGGGTTGCCATACCTTGAACATTTGTATAATTTTGGGATTGTCTAGGAAGGCTAGGGGAGAGGCGGAAGGGTAGGCGTGTAGCATAGGCTCGAGACCTGGTGTGTTTGGTTAGGCGATTCTGGTGATAACAGTGATTTGGGAGGTCTGAGCCAGTGGAAAAAATATTTAAATTGACTCACTAAGTAGTAGAGATGGAGGTTAGGAAGTGCTAGGCCTGCTCTGTCTTTAGGGCATTGCTAGCGTTTCATTTGCTAGGGTAAATAAGTGAGGGGAGAGAGGACAGCCCTGTCTGGTGCCTCTCTCTAGTGTGAAGGTTTTGGAGATGGAGTTATTTACTTTTATGGTGGCCTTGGGTTGGATCCATTTAATAAATCCTGGTTTAAAACCAAAGTGCTTCAAGCATGCAAATAAGTTAGTCCATTTGACGGAATCAAATGCTTTATTAGTGTCTAGAGAAAGTCTGGATCCCAAGTTATCATGGTCTACTTGAAAATTGATACGGGCTTTTCACAAATTTATTGGAAGAATTTATTAGGCATAAAGCCTGATTGATCATTATGAATTATTGAGGTTATTACTTTCTGGAGGCGGTTTGGTAGGATTTTGGCAAGCATTTTGTAGTCTACGTTAAAGGGCAAGTCCAGCCGCAAAACGAAAACTTACATAAATGTAAATCACCCCCCAAAACCCTAAACGGTAATAGTTTGAAATCTGAAATATATGTCTAACCTGAAATCCTGCACAATGTCCTGTTTCCCCTGTTTCTTCCAGTTAGCAACTGTCTGTTATGGATTTGACAGTTGACATCACAGCCAATGACTGAATGTTAATCCCCTGTCTGCCTCTTCTGAGCATGCCCAGGTTCAGTACAGGTTTCTAAATTGCTCAGTTTCCATGAGGCATCCAGAAGCATAGCAGGCATACAGTAATGAATTCATAGGACAAACTATGATATATCAACATATTTTAAAGAGGCCATTCTTTCTAAAAGATGTTCTAATGAGGCTGGAGTTGTCCTTTAAGTAAGGTGGTACAATCTTGTGGGGCTTTATCTGGTTTTAATAGTAGTATGATAGTGGCCTCTTGGAATGTAGAGGGGAGTTTATTAATTTGGAAGGCTTCTTGGTATGGCTGTAGAAGATGAACTCTAATTTGTTTGTTATATTTGTAATATATTTCCGCTGGTAGGCCATCAGGGCCAGGGAATTTCTCTGTGGGCCTGCCTGTAATGGCTTGGTCTAGTTCTTCCAGGGTCAGAGAGGCTTCTAAAGTTGTTGCTTCATCCTCTGAGAGGCGTATAGATTGGTGTTGAAGTTTTTAAATGTATGTAAGATGTCCGGGGTACTATGCATCAGTTTTGCTTGTGGATCTTTTAATGACATTTTGTGTGGTAGTGGAGTGGCCTAGGTGTGCTAGCCATTTAGCCGACTGTGTTCGAAGTGTTGCTGTCGTATGAAGAATCATTTTCTATTTGTTTGTTCTCTTATGGTTAAATGGTATTGTGTTTGGGTGTGTTGCCATGCTTGTCTTTTTTCCAGTGAGGGGTGTGGGGTGTATGTTTGTTCTGTCTCTCTGTATTTTGTGGCTACTTGTTTGTCTGCTTGTCATGTCTGTGGCTTAATATGAACTGTTGATAGAAGTTGTCCTCTCAGGACTGCTTTAAAGGCATCCCGTTGTATACCCACTGGATGGTGGTTTAATTCAAAGTATTCTTTAATGTGGTCTGCAGTGTGAACTGGGCATGGAAATAGTGTAAGCCAGAAAGGCTGGAGTTTGATGTTGTATTGTAATGACATCATGTACTGTATATGTCTTAATGAAGAAATAGTCCAGTCTTGACATAGTGGTGGGTTACTGAACATCAGGTGTATTTCAAAGTCTCAGGGTATCTATGTCTCCATATGTCGATTTAGCCTAGCTCATGTATTAAGAGTGGAGTAGATGAGGGGGTATTATGGGGGCGAGACGCTGGTTGGAATCTATCTATCTCAGGGTTCATAGTGTGATTAAAGTTTCCCATGCAGATTGTTTTAGCTTTGGTGTATCAAAATGCAAAGTCTGCAGTGGCCCTGAGCGGGGATAGGGTTGCTGGGGGTGGGTAATAAATACCAAGTAATACATACAAAATTGAGTCGATGTCCAATGCCTCTTACCTGAGGAAGGGACAGGGTGTCCCGAAACGTTGTATGTGTGGTTCCAATAAACTTTTGTGAATTCATCTCTTTATGTAGTGTGCTCCCCTATACTTTTCCTGTATTGAAGATTCCGTTGTCCCCCAGGCAAATATTGTAGGATATATAAAAAAACAGGGAGATTCAATAAAAGTTCTTATCGTTTAAAATAGTGCTAATTTTGCCCCAACCAATCAGATCTTATTTAACATTTGAAAGCTAACATCTGATTGGTTGGGGCAAAATTAGCACCATTTTAAACTATAAGAACTTATATTGAATAACCCTGTTAATCTTTATTCAATCCATATAGCAGTACACACACGAACAAAAGCCTTACGCGTTTCGAGCCCGATTGGCTCTTAATCATAGGCACTAGATTGGCTCTTAATCATAGGTGCCTATGATTAAGAGCCAATCGGGCTCGAAGCGTAAGGCGTTCGTTTGTGTGTGTACTGCTATATGGATTGAATAAAGATTACGTTTTTTATATGTCCTGTTTGGACTTCATCTGTCTGGTGTGCGCCTACAATATTTGCATGATTTGAACTTACCGTATATGGTCCAAGCGAAGGGTCCGGGGCAGGCGGCACCTGGACCACCCAGGGGAGCTGGTGAGTCACGATTCTTCCTAACTGTGCAGAGTTGATTTATGCATGTTCACTGAAGCGATAGGTTCGGGGTTTATACACCCGAGCCTCTACAATATTTACAAGTAAGCCTATTATTGAACCAGTACACCTGTATAAGTGGATGGGGCCTGGAAAAGAGGCTATTTAATTAGTTAGGATCTGTATCGTTTTGGTTACGGTTGTTTATATCATAGCTTGGGAGATGTCTAGTTGTTGTCTGAGTTGTGTTATTTCCCTGTGTTCTGAGTCTCCCATCTGTTGCCTTGTTTTAGAGGTCTTGTCTGATAAGGCCTATGTCAATACCCCCTCCATAATACCTGTTAGGGAGGTCTTTGTTTCTTTAATTGTTGCCATCAGCTGCATTTGTCCTTCGTGGAGTGCCTGTTCTGCTTGTGGGTTGGGTGAGTTTTCGGTTTGGGCTTGCTGTGAGAGGCTGTGCGCTAATGCTCCTTGTGCAGGCCCTATGGGTAAGATGGTGCCTAATGCAGGGGAAGCTGGATCATAAGCGAACCTGCTCAGTTTTTTCGGCCGCAGCGGCCTCTCATTTATTACGCTGGCCTGTCATGGCTTTGCGGTAGGTGTTACAGCTTTTTATCCCCCTCAATATGGGTCGGTCTTTTATATTAGCCTTGGGTGTTCTGGACCAAACCGGAGCTATAAGGAAGTGTATAAGGCCACGTCCATACACAGCTCCTTTACCTCCTGTTCTTCAATAAAAGTAAATAGCAAAAAGTGGTTTTAACCACTGAAGATACCCTATAACCCAGTGCAACCGGAGGGATTGTGCAAAAGTAAGTGTGTTTTCCTGGTAGAAAGATTTAATACAAATCTTTGGCAAAACACAATCATTGCTCAGAAAATTATGATTGCAACAATACAATACTAGCCTTTTCAATATATAACTAAAATATGCTAGTGTAAAAGGACTTAAAAGTTATTATTGTAAAAGTTATTTTAAATGCAAACTTTGGTGGCACAAAGAGCAAATGTGTCTGGCAACGTGGCCTTAATGCACTGAAAGCTTTCTTTATAAAGTATAATTATTGTTCCCATTCTGGCAGAGTAAGCCGACTACTCCCTTCATGCAGTCATGCAGTCAATATTGAGAATTACTGGTATTAATGAATATAGATCTGGTTGATCCAGGGATACTTTCCGATTGCCGTTTGGAGTCAGGAAGGAATTTTTTCCCCCTTTTTAGCTGGTTTTTTTTTTTGCCTTTCTCTGGATCAACTGTAAGGTAGGGTTAAAAAAAAAGAAAAAGAGGGTGAATAGGTTGGACTTGATGGGCGTATGTTTTTATTCAACCTTAATTACTATGTTACTATGTAATCATGGCTGTGAAAACTGACATCACAACCAATGATTAACTGCTGTTTCACCTGCTGCCTCCTCTGCACATGCTCAAGCATATAAAAAGCTCTTGGAGAAGAGGGAGGAGGCAGATATCTTCTCCAGAAAGGAACAGAACTTATCATTAAATATCTGGTTACAAATGCATGTACTAAAATATCATTTGGGGTTGAGGGCAGATAACTGACCAGTCATCAGTTGTTGTTTTTTTAAGGATGGATACGCCCTTTAAAGATTTTTAGGCATTGTGGTACAGATTTCCATCTTCATAGGGGCTCAGTTGCCAGGTGCTGCAGTGGTTTTTACCATCAATATATTTGCCCACTCAAGGAATGCTTGCCAAGATGGAAATTTTTCATGTTCCATCTTTCTCCTTAATATTCTCCATTACTACTGTAGAACATTAAAGCAAAGTCATTTTAGCAATTAAATGATTTGTAGAAAGAGTATAGATCAGTTAAGAATGATTCTCAACCTATTTAAAATACTGCTTGCTATATAATATAACTACTTAAATCTAATCTATAGGCAGCCAGCTATTCTGCTTTGCTTGAAAGCCAAAATACGTTTATGGAGAGCCACAATCGATACCCCATTAGGACTTTAATATTACCGTAAAATTCCAAATCCCTTTTTTTGTCTTAAGGGCTATGTGATTTTAAAGACAGCTATTTTGCTAGTATTAAAACCTAACAATTGTGGTATGAAATCGCTTGAGGCAGCTGCATGCTTTTTTTAAAACCCACTCAGTCATCGCAATTTGTGTCTTTTAGACAGGAAAACAGCATTGTCTCTCAATAAATATCCCCACACATTTCTTAATATTATATATATTATTTAAAAAGCATTTATTGGCTATAAAACATGCAGGAAACGTTTCGGCCCTACACTGGACTGCCTCTAGCAATTTTGAGCTGTTAATAACTTAGCAAGAAGCCAATCGGATTGGTGGCTGCAGATAAATAGCAGTCTTTTTTTCATCTCTTATTAAATAATCCTGATAACTGTGCTTTTTAAAACCTTTTTCATATTGCAATATGTATGAAAGACATGCTTCACAATTTATGGACCCAGTTTTAAAGATGAGAAGCTTTGATAAAATTGTGCATGTAAAACATATTTGTATATTTATATTGCACAAGGTCTTCAAAAAAGAGTCAGGTGCTTGTGTAACACTATTTTTTGCATTTTCTTGAAGAAATATGATACAGTAAATTTGCTGTTTCATTAACATTTCTTACAACACACACACCCACACACTCCATTAAGTTTTGCAAACACAAACCTACAAGATGTGCAACCCCTGGGATACTTAATGTATGTCTTAGAGCGCAGACATGGGTAAAGGTGGCCATACATATGAATGATAATAGGTAAATCCAGTCGGGGAACAATGGAATTTACCTATTATCGTTTGTGTGTAGGAGCTTTTCCCGACCCATCTGAGTACCGACGAATGACCCTAGTTGGCACTCTGATCGGTCGGGAATGATGGAAAATTTCCCCCGGTCATTATCGGCTCCCTTTGCTTGAAGTAGAAGGAGCCGATACGATCATGCGTTGTATGGCTGCACGGCCGACTGATCCCCATACCGTGTATGGGGATCAGTTGGGTACGTGTATGCTGTTCCCACAGGATGTGTGCCGATAGATACCAATGTGATCTGTCGGCACACATGCTGTAGGATTACATGTGTATGGCCAGCTTTAGGCACAGGCAATCTAAACCAGTTGTTATGGGGCCAAATGGGCAGAGGCCTGTCTTTCCAACCTTCCACATTGTCCCAATTTATTATCCTATATCACAGGTTTCAAACTTGCGGCCCACCTGATGATTGAAATCATACTGCAACCAAGGAAAGCAGGAAGTTTGACTTCCCTGGCCTAGAAAGACTGTCTAAAGATTCTATACCTTAAATTCTGGCTCACAACTAAGTAAAAAAGGAGAGAACCATTGATTGGTTAACCAAGGAAGGAAAACAGTGACACACAGATAGGTCCAATTGCTGGTGAAAGAGTTGAGCGGGGGGGGGCTCTGTAATTAAGTGAGCATAACCATGAGAAAGACGAGTGTGTGTGTGTGTGACAAAATTCAGTCATAAAGTCGTAATAGCCCTGTGTATTATTGCTGATAAAAAAACATTCTAGCACTTTTTAACCCAGATTCCACTGTCCAATGGACCCTGTATTTAAAGGGTACAAAGCCAGACTATGAAGTCCCAATAAGCCAGTATTTTTAGTGGACTAGATAGCAACCGTGGCTCTATTAGATGGGTTGTTTTAAATTAAATATCTATGTCGCATCAAAATTGCACTGAAAAAGTTTTAACTTTCATTACTCAATTTAATAATTTAATTGAAAACTATTTGTATCAGTAATGATACACTGTAAATCTAAACATGTCTATCATTTGATGTTAGATATTTCTAAAGATTTTATATGCAAATGCAGTAGTTGTATAAAGTGTTATCATTTGCATACTTTTCTTGGGTTAAAATGTAATAACTTTAACCTTTCAGTGAATAGTACAATAAATGTGTGCAAAAGTCAACAGATAAGGTACTATGCCTTGATTTTCCTGTCATGCATTTTAGGCTACTTCAGCAGGGTTTATAATGCCGCAGTCCATTTTTTTATCCATGTGTTCCAGGTCCCTGTAAAATGAGGCCATTTCTCCCTGTCACAATCAATCATCATTTCAGCTCCAATCTGATAAACCTTTCATCTTCCCCCTATCTAAATTGTTCCTTCCAGGGTGATTCAGTCAAGCTTACTGCTAGCGTCTGACTACCAACACAAAAAAACCAAGGTGATATTTGATAGTTGATTTGTTCATTTATGGTATTCACATCTTATGTTGTTCAGTTTTATTAAAGGCCAGCTATGGTCTTACATGGAGAACAGACACAATGCATCTCTGTTTTTGTAGTCATGCAGGGCTTCTTTAGTTTCATCCTCTCATAACACATAGCTTGAAGGTATTTTCTTAAGATCACCAAGCTTGAAAGCAGACCTTGGTTGATGTTTGTGTTGAACACGCCACAGACCAGTCTAATAACAATGTGTTGATATATAGATGAATTTCTGCTCCTCCATGACACAGGGATTAAGTCTCTTGTTATCTCATAAGACATCAGAATAAGTGTCTGGGTTTTCATTTCACCATAAAGTCACAGGGGACAACAGTTATGTTATGTGCTTATGAACAAAGTGGACTTCCCTCAAGCAAAAGCAAGAGTGGATTACCTTAGATAAGCAACATACATCTGAGAAGGTTGAAAAGACTGAGCTTTTCATAACAAAAACAAGCAAGCACTCTGAATGTTGTTGCTGTAAACTTGGTGCCTTCCAAACAAGGCACTGATCAATGGTGACATTACATTAGGAGTGCTGACAAATGGATAGCATCATTTTTCTTGATGACACAATGACTAAATAAACTATCTAGTAAACACTCTGATCATTTTGTCCTAATGGGTTGTTACAATGTATCACTGTGTCTTCTTGTCCCCATCTAACCCCCTAGCAATCCTTTTTATCTTTGCTTTTAGTTTTCTTTCCGTTAACCAGTTAACTATTAAGACTGGTTGCCCCGGGAAACAAATAAAATACATATTTAAAAATAATTTGTTTAGACAAACTGGTAGCAGTAAGAGGTTGTATTGTAAATGCAGGAATACATGCAAAATAAAAGTGCAAGTCATTTAGATGACTAGTTAAATAAATATTTTACTGCAGAGAATACTTTAGGCATGGTGCATTAAGAAGACAATAATTATGTATTTTTAAAGCTTCTATTTAAATATTTAGTTGGCCAATCAAAGGTTTCACCTGACAGTAGTTTAGGGATCACCATAGCAACCATAGCAGTTCGTATGTGTCCCGGAGCCAAGTAGATTGGGTTGGGTATTCTGTAGGGTGCCTGTGGTGTTGTGTGAGGTGCCTGGGGTATTCTATTTGGCGCCTGGGGTGTTGTGTGGGGTGTCTGTGTTATTCTATGGAGTGCCTGGCCTGAGTGACTGTATCTAACTAAGTTTGTAAATCCCTCCCCTAAACCGTATTATCAGGAATGTTACGTAGTTTTGAGGCATTTAGAAACCTATATTGCTAGGTTCCTTGGTGGGCCTAGGTGCAGAGTCTGACAGAGGTAGGCGTACAGTTAGGCAGCTATGTTTTTTATCCGGGTTGGGGGGCCCCATCTAACTTGCTAAATCTTGCTATAGCGCACTTTGATTTCTAGCTTTGCCCCTGTTACCTGCACTTTTATTTTTCTTTTAATCTGATTATTGTAATACTTTTACGTTATGATAATTATTATTATGGTTCTCTGGGACATATTTATATTGTGTTGCATTGCCACCCAGCAGAATTCCTGTGTCTTTTTGTATATGTAATAAGTAATGATTAAAAAAGTAAGTAAGGCACCACTGCTGCTATTCAGATCACGTTACGATAAACATGCCAGTGACTGTCAATGTTGCCAGCCCCACTGTCTGTGTTGCATTCCTGTAAGATATATGAATGTATGTGATCACCTTTTTTGTTGCGGATTGCATTCATTCAATATAGGACCATTTTAGGAAACACAAAAGTGCATGCAAAAGCGAGACTCATCGCAAAAATCATACATTTTTATTGTGTGTTTAGTGGGCATAGGTGCGGTACATCATTACATAGTAAGTGAGGTCTAATAATTCCTTCCTGACTCCAAATGGCAATCGAAAAGTATCTCTGGATCAACCAGAATTTCAGTGTATGTATTTATTTATTTTTAGTTTCAGAAACATATCCAGCCCACTTTTAAAGCTGTTCAATGAACTTGCCATTACCACATCTGCTGCAAGACAGTTCCACAGTTTCACTGTTCTCATTGTAAAGGAACCTTTCCTAATCTGCAGATTAAACTTCTTTTATTCCAATCTTAAAGGATGTCCACATGTCCTCTGATATGACCTATTAGTGAACAATGCACCAGAGAGTTTATTGTATGGCCCATTAATATATTTGCATAAAGTGACCATATTTCAGTGCAAACATCACTTCTCCAATGTAAACAACCCTAACTTGTCTAATCTGCCTGCATAGTCAAGCCCCTCCATTCCCTTTATTATTTTAATTGCCCTTCTTTGAACTCCTATTTTCAAGATGTCCCTTTTGTAAATGGGATTCCAAAACTACACCGCATATTCCAAATTAGGCCTTACCAGAGCCCCGTAAAGAGAAAGAATAATATTTTTCTCCCTTAAATCTGTTCCCCTCTTTATACAAGACAATATCTTGCTAGCTTTAACCATGGCTGTCTGGCATTGTTTGCTATAGCTTAAGGTGGCAATACATCTATGAGATTTTACATACCCGACCGAGCGATGTTTATTGATGCTGCCGGAACCGCTTCTCCCGATTGTATATTTGACCGACATGTGATCGCAAAATCCCATTCATTTTGCGATCGCATGTCGGTCAAATGTAAGATCGTTAGAAGCGGTTCCGGCAGGATCGAAGGAACATTGCGTGATCGCTCGGTCGGGTAAGTAAAATCTCATAGATGTATGGCCACCTTTAGTCTGTTATCTACTAGAACGCCCAATCTATTTCCATTAGAGATTCACTTAACACAGTTATTAATGGTGTAGGTGGCATAAGGATTGGTTAACCCCCAAATACATCACCTTACATTTGTCAACATTAAATCTTATCTACCATTCTACTGCCCATTTTGATAATCTATCTAGGTCTGCTTGCAGCAATTGCACATCATTTGAAATTTCCAAAGCTCTACATAGTTTAGAGTTATCGGCAAACACAGAGACCTTGCTCTCAATGCCCCCTTCTAAAGTCATTTATAAAGAAATTAAAAAGAAATGGCCCCAGCACAGAACCCTAAGGCACTTCACTTAGAACTTTAGCCCACCCCGGGCCCATGTGGCTGAATTCTGATGTAAAGAGGCAAATGGAAAGGAAGAAAAAGGCATTAAAAACCTTTAAGGTTGAGGAAACGGAAAGGGCCTTTAGGGATTATAAAAACTGTAACAAGGAGTGTAAGAAAGCAATCAAACTAGCTAAAATTAATAATGAAGTTAGTTATGATAGCTGAACAAAGCATCACTAAGCCTAAAGAATTTTTAGTATATTAATAGTATGAAGATGAGGACTAAGAATGTGGCACCATTAATTAATGGGGAAAAGTTAAAAATGTCTTGAATATTTTTTTCCCTCTATATACACTATAGAAGATCCAAGTACAGATATCATAGAGTATAGTAGCAATAATGGTATAAAAGATTCAAGTGCACTTTGGTTAACTGAGGATATGGTACAGAAAGAACTGTAGAAGGTTAATATTAATAAATCTCCTGGACCGGATAAAATACATCCTCGGGTACATAAGGAGCTAAGTTCAGTTTTATCTAGGCCATTGTTTCTTATTTTTGCTGATTCCCTCATGTCCGGTGGTGTGCCTCTGGATTGGAAAAGGGCTGATGTTATTCCAATATTCAAAAAGGGTAGTCTATCACAGCCGGGTAATTACAGGCCTGTAAGTTTAACTTCAGTGGTGGGGAAGATCCTGGAAAGTTTAATAAGGGAACATGTTCTAGAGTATGTTTCAAGAATTGACATTATTAGTAGTAACCAGCATGGATTTAGGAGGAATACATCTTGTCAAACTTACTTGCTTGGCTTTTATGAGGAAGTAAGTAGAAATTTAGACTCTGGCATAGCAGTAGATGTAGTTTACTTGGATTTTGCAAAGGCTTTTGATACAGTCCCCCATAGGTGACTAATGTATAAGCTACGGTCTGTTGGTCTGGGGAGTCACATTTGTATATGGATAGAAAATTGGTTAATGAATAGGATGCAGAGAGTAGTTGTTAATGGGGTTTCATCATTATGGACTAAAGTGCTAAGTGGGGTGCCACAGGGTTCTGTGCTGGGGCCGCTTCTATTTAATCTATTTATTAATGATTTGGAAGTGGGTATTGTCAGCAAGGTTTCTGTGTTTGCTGACAACACAAAACTTTGTCGACCATTAAAAACTTCAGAGGATGTGCAATCGTTGCAAGGGGATCTAGATAGATTGTCACATTGGGCTGCTAAGTGGCAGATGAAATTCAATGTTGATTAATGTAAGGTGATGCATTTTGGACTTAAAAATAACTTGTGCTACTTATACATAAATGCTCTGTGTTAAGTGAATCCCTGTTGGAAAGGGATCTTGGAGTTGTGGTGGATAACAAACTTAAAGGTAGCAAGCAGTGCCAGGTGGCAACAGCCAGAGCCAGCATGGTATTGTCTGTAGAAAGAGAGGTATGGATTCAAGGGAGGAAAATGTAATTCTCCCTTTTACAAAGCAATGGTAAGGCCTCATTGGAATATGCAGGCAATTTTGAAATCCTGTGTACAAAAAAGGACATCTTTGAAATGGAAAGGGTTCAGAGAAGGGCAACTAAATTAATAAGGGGATTGGGGGAGCTTGAATATGAAGAGAGACTGGAAAAGTTACAATTATGTATGCTGGAGAAAAGGCGCTTGCGTGGGGATATGATTACTGTGTATAAATACATTAACGGGCCATACAATAAACTATCTGGGGCATTGTTCACCAATAGGACATCCCTTAAGACTTGAAGAAAAAAGGTTTAGGCTTCAAGCTCGGAAAGGGTTTTTCACTGTGAGAACGGTAAAGCTATGGAACTGTCTTCCAGTGGACGTTGTTATGGCAGGTTCATTGGTCATTTTCAAAAAAAAGCTGGATGAGTTTCTGCAAACAAGGAATGTTACAAGTTACTGGTATTGATACATAAAGTAGAGTTGATCCAGGGAAATTTCCGATTGCCACCGTCAGGAAGGAATTTTTTCCCCCTTCATAAATTTGGTGGGGTTTTTTTGCCTACCTCTGGATCAACAGTTAGGCAGAAAATGAGGATATTGCTAGAAGGGTTGAATTGGATGGACATATGTCTTTAGTCAACCTCAAATACTATACTATACTATACATAGATGTAGCTCCATTGATCACTACTCTGTTTGTGATCCAATAACCAATTCCTTTATTACTGTACAAATGTTTTGATCTAAGCGAACAGTCCTCAGTTAAGTCGCCTATGTGGCACAGATCAGGACTTTTTTATGCTTTTATTTAGAAAACATATTAAAGGACAATTATACTCACCTCCCCTCTCGTTCCTTTCCCCCCACTCCTGCAAAGTACCTAGGGTGAGGACTTAAAATGCTAAGTCATCACCTCTGGGTACTTTACAAATGTCCTGCACTACTTACTTGTAATCTCCCTCCTCGCTCCGGTCCAATCCTCCCCACTGGCACTTTAAGTGACAGGTCGCGAGGCAGCCAATGGGAAGACGCACTCTGCAAGGAGGCGTGTCTTCCCATTGGCTGCCTCCCGGACTGTCACTGACAGTGCCAGTGGGGGGGATCTTACCGGAGCGAAGAGGGAGATTACAAGTTAGATCTATTCCTCCTAAATCCATGCTGGTTACTACTTATAATGTCAGTCCTTGAAATATACTCTAGAACATGTTCCCTTATTAAACTTTCCAGTATCTTCCCCATCAGGAAGATACTGGATACTTACAGGCCTGTAATTACACGGCTGTGAACGTCTACCCTTTTTGAATATTGGAATAACATCAGCCTTTTTCCAATCCAGAAGCACATCTCCGGACATAAGGGAATCTTGAAAAATAAGAAACAATGACCTAGATAAAACTGAACTTAGCTCCCTAAGTACCCGAGGATGTATTTTATCCAGTCCAGGAGATTTATTAATATTAACCTTATTTAGTTCTTTCTGTACCATATCCTCGGTTAACCAAAGTGCACTTGAATCTTTTATACCATTATTGCTACTATACTCTATGATATCTGTACTTGGATCTTCTATAGTGTATACAGAGGAAAAAAAATATTCAAGACATTTGCTTTATCGCCATCCTCCGTAACTAACTTATCCCCATTAAAGGGTATCTCCACTGATAAAAGTCACCTGGGTTGTAAGGATAGATATGTGTAAGGTGGAAATGTACCTGCAGTATCCTGTGTCTGTGAGCAGTAGTTTAGAAGAAATCCAATGAGTTTGTCCCTGAATACTGTGGATATTGCAGGTCCGCACACTTTCAGTGACTGCCTGCTTGGGAAATGTCCAACGAGCGTGTTCCTTTAGTGCATGCGGAGAACGTGTGAGGGTCCGTCGGGACACACACACACACACACACACACACTTTTTCAAGCTACTGAGTTCACTGATTAATGGAGGAATAATCACATGACCATCACAGCAGCTTGCTGACTTCACTAATTAATGGAGGAGTAATCAGGTACTACCTTTTTCTCTCTCCCACCCCTTCCCATACCAGATTGCCTCATATTCCCAGCATCCCCTAAGAAATCAATCTTAGATCACTTTTTCAACCACCCCTCTCAGAGTTTAGACACAAGTCCCCCTGCCTTTGTTACAGAATTGTGGCAAGAGGGTTTTAACTATTCCTCCCCTGTCTCTCTCTGCATGATCAGCTGTAAAAACGAACTTAGAGAGTCAGGGAGGAAAGGATTTCTTACTGCAGCCAAGTGGCTGCTACTATGATTATGCACATTGAGTGACAGCAATCCAAGCACAGGGGAAGACACACGCCCAGGAACCAGCACAACCTTCCCATGCTGCTGCAATCAAACAAAGGGGAATTCTGGGGGGAAAAGGTAGAAGGAGGGTTGGGGGAAAAATGCCCCCCAAAAAATGCTTTTTCCTCAGTGGAGATACCCTTTAATTAATGTTGCCACATTCTCAGTCCTCACCTTCTTACTATTAATATACTTTTTTTCAAAATTAGGCTTAGTGATGCTTTGTTTAGCTATCCTAACTTCATTATTAATTTTAGCTAGTTTGAGTGCTTTCTTACACTCCTTGTTACAGTTTTTATAATCCCTAAATGCTCTTTCAGTTCCCTCTGACGTAAAGGTTTTAAATGCCTTTTTCTTCTTTTCCATTTGCCTCTTTACATCAGAATTCAGCCACATGGGCGTGGATTTATTTTTTTTACGTTTATTTCCCAGGGGTATACATTTAGATGTGAACTGGCTTAAAATCCCCTTAAACACTGTCCACTTCTGTTCAGTACCTTTACCGGATAATACCTTATCCCAGTTGACATTCTGAATGTCAACTGGATAATTGACAATAATAATAATAATAATAATAATAAATATATAGCTCACAATGTAGAAATCACAATGTAGAAAGGTTACGCTGTGATTTTGCTTCATGGGAGAGGCTGTTTTTGAGGCACAAATTCAAAACCTTTATTTGGCTTTTTTTACATTGTTGGCTCCCTTGGATAGTGCTTATAAATAACTTCTTTAGACATTTAATGATTGGTACTTGTTCCCTATACCATTTCCCAGTTACCAATACAATATTTAAATTGTTAGATTATCACGTAGACTACTTCTTGCCTTCATTTTGACCACGACCAAGGAAAATACAAAAGGGAGAGTTGTCATGCACATAAAATACTAAATATGTCCACTGTTTGGCCATTAACTCTTTGGGACACAGAAAATAAAATCAACATAAGCTTACTTGAAAAAATATGGTCTACCAGTATCAAAACATTTTATTTCTAAGAAACATGGATCACGTGAGTTAAAATTTATGGTCTTGGAAATGGTTCAGGTAGGAAACAGAGGTGGTGACAGCAGGTTGTAGCTGATCCAATGTGAAGTAGTTGAGGAATACTATCCTTGAGATCCTGAGCCATGGTGGGTTTAAAAAACAATTATAAAAACTGATGTTTTATTTAAACAAGCTAGATAATTGCATGTTAAGTGCTTTTAAGAATGTTACATCATGATGTCATTTCTATCAATTTTAAGGATGAAATAGTAATAGTAGGTTACTGTAAATAACACTGGGACCTGGGGAATGGTCTGGGGAACCAGTAAATATAACCACAACTTATTTAAAAACTACCTTTCCTCTCGATCGGGCTATTTACACATTCAAAGGGTTACCGAAATCGAACACTACTTTTGAGGGTTACCGATATTACATATTCGAGGGCTACCGAAATCGAAACATACATACGACGGTTACCAAAATCGACTTGTAAATTCGAGGGTTACCGAAATCGATCTCTGCTTTTGAGGGTTGACGAAAATACGAATTTGAGGGTTATCGAAACAAACAGACACTTCCGAGGATTATCGATATAACTATCGAGGGTTACCGAAATCTATCCATATTTTCGATGGTTACCGAAATCGGCCGTTCTGCTTTTGCTATCTACTTCCTGTTTTCAGGTTGCTTTTTCCTGTTTGTCCAACTATATAAGCATCTGGATTAGAGCCTCACTTTGAGCCAGGATGCCAAGCATGGAATGGCAGCGGTATATGGTGGCCTACCTGGCCAAGAAAAATTATGATGGGATGCCGCATCCCATCCCCGCATTTTAAGAAGCGCAGATTGCACAAACGAAATTTGATGTCAACCAGACCATCTTCCAGCTGCAGAGAAGGTGGTCTGACTTGAAGAGGCAGAGGTCAAGCTATGACAGTGACATAGCAAAGAGAGCGGAAGGGTCACTGGAAGTATCACTGTTTTAGCCATTTATTTATGCTTTGATTGTTATATAAAATGTTTATATAAAATATTATTTCATTTATTTGTACTTTTTTGTAAACCACATAAAAAATTGTCAGTGAAGCTTTTGATTTTTTTAAAGTTTATTGCATGCCAGCCATTACCTATAAATGTTAGTTAATGTTAATTAGTATTAATGAATAAACTGGTGGGGCGTTAAAAAGCCCAGCAAAGCTGTCGCTACTGACATATTAATTGATTACATTTTTTTATATAATCTTACAGAAGAGGAAGATACAGGGACAGAGGACTCTGCCCCATCTTCTCCTTTCCCCCCCTCCTCCTCCTTCTCCACCTCAGCCTCCGGCACCACCACAAGGCAAGTATAAAGGTTTTAGCCATTTTTTTTACCTTGAGGCTGAGGCCACACCGCAAAGCCCCAAAGCATGCACACAATTCTGGTGTGCTGTCTCGCATTTGCGCATGCAATTTTGATATTTTCCATCATGGAAACACATGGGATTGCGCAAAAAAAAAGGTGATCGCATGTGTAATCGCAGGAATTTTTGCATTCCCATGATTTCCATGTTATTTTAAATTGCGAGCAAAATCACGGCTGCAAATGTTTAAAAAAATGCGTTAGTGCAGCCTATCCCCGATTGTTATATAAAATGTTTATATAAAATATTATCACATTTATTTACATAAATAATTGTCAGAGAAGCTTTTGTTTTATAGTTTATATTTGTGTAAAGCACTTTTTATAACCTATTAATGTTAGTTAATGTGTTAGTTAATGTAACTAGTGCGATAAAAAGCGCAATAAAGCTGTCACTACCATTATATTAATGTATTTTATTTTGTATATGATCTTACAGAAATAGAAGCTCCAACCCCAGCACCAACTCCAACCCCAGATGAGGGCCGGCTGGCCGTTATGGAGAGGGCCATGAGAGCAATGGCCCACAATATCCTTCGTTTGCAGCGTGACGTTAATTTTTTAAAAAGAAAAATTTGATTTGTAAATATATTTATTTATATATATACTTAAAGTTTTCAAACTTAAAAAATGTTGTCTTTATAATTTACTGCACACATACTTATACTATCACACCACACACAGTTTTCATTGTTTAGAGGAAAGTGGGTGATGGGGTACTATTTTTTACAGCACCACAGAGTACAGGAGCAGGCCCAGCTCGTCGGTCCCAGCAGATTTGCCATTTTAGGTGAAGATGTGGAGGACGATGGCTCGAAAGCAGCATGTATGGAGCGGGCCTTTCCCTTGAGCACCCAGGGGACGGCCATCTCCAATACAAGGGTGGGAGAACTGGGGGCTAGGAAGGATAGGCAGGTGGTAGTGGTAGGGGACTCCATTATTAGAAGGGTAGATAGGGTAATCTGTCGCCAAGACCCTGCATGCCGAACAGTGTGTTGTCTGCCTGGTGCTAGGGTTTGACATGTGGTGGATCGTGTAGACAGATTATTGGGTGGGGCTGGGAGTGACCCGGTGGTCTTGGTTCACATTGGTGCCAATGACAAAGTTAGAGGTGGAGGTGAGGTCCTTAAAAATGATTTCCGAGAATTAGGGGCCAAGTTAAAAGCAAGGACCTCAAGGGTAGTGATTTCAGAAATACTACCGCATCCACGGGCTACGCTAGGGACGCAACGGGAGCTCAGGAGTATAAATGCGTGGCTAAGGGAGTGGTGTAGGGAGATGGGGTTTGGGTTTTTAGAGAACTGGGCTGACTTTTCTGTTGGCAACAGGCTCTTTAGTAGAGACGGATTGCACCTCAGTGGTGATGGTGCAGCTGTTTTGGGGGAGAAGATGGCTAGGGGGTTGGAGGAGATTTTAAACTAGGTATGGGGGGGAGGGTATGTTGAACTACACAGGGGTAGATAGAGAAGTTAGGGATCAGGGGGCTATTAACACAATGGAGGATGGAGAAGGGGGAGGGGGGAGCATAGAGGATAAGGAGGCATGTACAACCATGTATGGAAGTAAATCAATTGATAATCTAAAATGTATGTTTACAAATGCAAGAAGTCTGGCTGGAAAAAACGGGGAACTTGAAATAATAGCTTTAAAGGAAAGGTATGATGTGATTGGTATAGCAGAATCATGGCTTAATGATTCACACGACTGGACAGTAAATATTGAAGGATACTCCTTATTTAGAAATGACAGAGTTAATAAGAAAGGAGGAGGAGTATGTATGTATGTTAAACAGGAATTGAAGCCAAATTTAAAAGATCGAATAGATGGGGGAGTAAACGATATGGCAGAAACAATATGGGTGGAATTGTGTACAGAAAGCAAGAAGATAGGGAAATTAATTGTTGGAGTATGTTATAAGCCGCCAAATGCCGGGGAGGAGGTGGAAATGAATCTCCATATGCAGTTGGCGAAGGCTGCTGGTATGGGGCATGTTCTGGTTATGGGGGATTTTAACTACCCTGACATAGATTGGAGTAAGGGAACTGCCAGCACCTCAAAAGGTATAAAGTTCTTAAATTTCCTATATGAGCATTTTCTTTCACAGATGGTAGAAGTTCCTACTAGACAGAATGCGTTGTTGGATCTGGTGATATCTAATAACCCTGAGCTCATTTTGGAGATGAAGGTAATTGGAAGCTTAGGGAATAGTGACCATGATATAGAGTCATTTAATATAGGTTGCAAAAAACTAAAGTGCACTGGGTTAACAAAAACTTTTAACTTTAGGAAAGCTAATTTTATGCTGTTAAAGGAATCACTCCTGCTCATAGACTGGGGGGAATTGTTTCTAGGTAAAGATACAGAGCAGATGAGGACCACTTTTAAAGGGATATTAAACTATTACATTTCTAAATCGGCACCTTTAGGGAACAAGTGTAAAAAAATTAGGTCCTCTCCTGCATGGCTTAATGCTCAGGTAAAAAGGGAAATGGAAAAAAAGAAAAAGGCTTTTAAAATTTTGAAAACAGAGGGAACAGAACAGGCTTACAGGGAGTACAAAAGCTGTAATAAAGAGTGTAAGAAAGCAATTAAACTAGCTAAAATAGAAAATGAAATACGGATTGCCGAACAAAGCAAATCCAACCCCAAAATGTTTTTTAAATTTATAAATGGTAAAAAGATGAGGACTGAGAATGTGGGACCATTAAATAATGGGGCTGAGGTGGTTGTAGAGGATGCCGAAAAGGCTATTCTGCTAAATTGTTTTTTTACATCGGTTTTTACTGTTAAAAATCCTTGTCCTTACAGTAGGGATTGTAATAAAATGCAGGGGAGAAATGAAGAGTATTCACATTGGCTAACAGAGGATATGGTACGGAAACAATTAGACAAAGTTAATATCAATAAAGCCCCAGGACTAGATGAATTGCATCCTCGGATTTTAAAAGAGCTTAGTTCAGTTCTATCTAGACCACTGTTTCTCATCTTTTCAGATTCGCTTTGGTCTGGGGATGTGCCGCTGGATTGGAAAAAAGTCAATGTAATACCAATATTAAAAAAAGGTAGTCGTTCACAGCCTGGTAACTATAGACCTGTAAGCCTAACATCAGTGGTAGGGAAGGTGCTGGAAACTTTATTACGGGATCATATCCTTGACTTTGTCTCCAGAGCTCATCTTATTAATAGTAGTCAGCATGGATTTATGAGAAATAGATCATGCCAGACAAATATTATTCTCCCTCTTTATAAGGCACTGGTAAGGCCTCATTTGGAATATGCGGTGCAGTTTTGGAGAAGGGCAACTAAATTAATAAGGGGAATGGAGGGGCTTCAATTTGCAGGCAGATTAGACAAGTTAGGGCCGTTTACATTGGAGAAGCGACGTTTGTAAAGAGAGGGACCTGCCTTTAGGTGGACGAATCAGCAGCAGTGTCAAGGCACCTCCTGACATTGCCTGATGAAGCTGGAGGGGGAGGAGTGGTAGCTCTTTGGGCATGAGGAAGGGAACGTGCAGGTGCCTGTACATTCTTTGTATGTTGCTCTCACAGAGCTCTGTGGTGCAGCACCATATGCTTCCTCATAGATGTCGTGCCCAAGTTAGAGGTAGTCTTCCCACAGCATCCAAGGCACAGACTGCACACTGCAACCATGGCATCACCTGGAGCCAAGGTGAAAAAGTCCCACACTGCTGAGCCACTGGCCCGCTTTGGAGCAGAGGTCACCTGCAGTCGTGGAGCACTGGCACCAGATGCTAATGGTGCCCTGCCTCCACGCGCAGTACTAGGTGCGCTGCTGCTGCTGCTGCCTCGGCCCCTGACCCCAGTCCTGCCTCTTGGTTCAGGCTCGTGCTCATGCTCTGAGCACTCTCCCTCAGACACACTCTCCTGCTCCTCCTTTCCCACTTGTGGCACCTATGAACGATCCGTGAAATCATCGTCCAAAAGCTGGAACCTTCCCCCCTATATTAGTTCCCTGGCTGCTGTCTCTGGACTGCTGGATGATAAGCTCAGCCTCCTGTCCCCCTGTGCACTGAACACTTTCTTCCTCTGCCACAGGCGCCAGGAAGGACTGTGCATCAGTGCAAAGCTCCTCCTCGAGCACACTAGCACCACACATAGTGTAGGAAAAGATCTCCTGTGACTCCTCCTCTGGATCCCCGAAAGTTTGGATCATGTGGTCAATAAACCCCTGATAGATAGGATCAGGGTCCAGGCCCACAGTAGGAGCCACAGGGGAGGGAGGGGCAGGCACATTATCAGTGGTGGCAGCTCGGATGTCCTGTGCCTGTGAGGAGATGCAAGGGGAAAGCTGGGTAAATCCAGTCCACTACCTGCCTTCCTTGATCAGGATTGATAGCCCTAGCCCGGCTACCCCAGAACATATCGGGCACTGTTGCCCTGCCCTGTGAAGGGCCAGGTGGCTCCTGCCCAGCAGCAGCAGACTGCATGGGCCCACCTCTGCCTCTAACATCACGTGCAGCGGCACTTCTGCCTCGTCCTCTTGCCCTGTCTGGCATTTCGCTCTCTCTATCTGTATATATATACTGTATACACTAACGCAGATAGACAAAGATAGACCCATCCTTTTAAGTCCAAAGGACTTAAAAGAATGGGTTAGTCCTTAAAAGTACTTTTGGTTTCACAGTAGTCCTTAAAAGGACTTTTGGGTCTCACTCACAGTAGTCCTTAAAAGGACTTTTGGATTTATAAATGTGTGAACACAGGGGGGGGGGGTAACAGCACGTGTTAACCCACCACACTGAAATCCACACAATCAAAGCTCAAGTTTGCTCAAAAAGCAAAATAAATCTCTCCAAACTCCAACACTATCAGGTCTCCTATGAGACTCTCCAACACACTCACAAAATGGTGTCTGAAACATTGCCTTTTATACCCAGGGGGTTGGCACTACTGTGGTTGGTGAATTTAGGTCATGTGGCAGAGTCATTTCCCCAAATTCGATGATTATTGCTGTTTCGATTTTCATTTTCGATAATCATCTACTTTCAATTTTGATAATCATCTACTTTCGAATTCGATAATTATCTACTTTTGATTTCGATACCCATCTACTTTCGATTTCGATAACTCTGAAAATTCCAGGAGTTCCGAAAGTTTTGTTGGGACTTCGAAACCCTCGGATTCGATTCTGGAAAACTGGGTTCTATTAGAACCCACAGTACATCAACTTACTGAACAACTTAGTGAAGTTCGTTTTTTTCCGAACTTTAGTAAAAGTTCGGTAGTTCGGAAACAAACCCATTATAGTCTATGGGAGACTAATAGTTCAGAAAGTTTGGGTGAATAAAAGTTAAAATAATGGTAACTTACTGTAAATGGCTGAAGCACCTGGGAAATGGTCTGGGGAACATGCACCAGTCACAAAAACTTACTTAAACACTTCCTTCCCCATGATCGGGCAATTGTCGGTGCTAGATTTGAGGGTTACGGGCAATTTAAGGATTACTGAACGCTACATTTGAGGGTTATTAAAATCAGCAGCTACATTCGAGAGTTACCGAATGCTACAGCTACATTAGATGGTTACCAAACATGAACGCTATATTCAAGGGTTACTAAAAATGAACACTACATTCGAGGGTTTACGAAATCGACGGCTACATTCGAGGGTTACCGAACAATATGTTCAAGGGTTACCAAAATTTTATGACCACGCTACCAGATATTGTGGTCACCCCCCAAAAAAAACCCAAAACATTATGGTCTGCTCCCATACATCATGGCCACACACCCAAACATCCCAGGTCTGTTCCCGAATCATGCCCACATACACAAACATCCTGTCCATGCCCCCAAACATCACAGGCACACCCCCAAACACCACACCCACGCCCCTAAATGGCATGGCCACGCCCATTGCTCGTTTCTTCCCGAACAGGTGGGGCTTCGTCAGGACATAAATTGCTCTCCTTCAACGGATAAAGCTAATGATTTTATGAATATTGTGTGTTTGTGAACCCAGCCCACAATACCTATGGTGTGTGATGTTATATACACTGGGAACACTTTCTTAAAGGATAGTGATAAAACCCAGCTGATTTAATTGAACATTTATTGATACAGTGAGTGCTACATTTTGGGACACTTTAGGAGATCCCTTTCTCCACCTTCTAGTACTGGTTACCTAACTTGTCTGTCTGCTTAGAGCTGCATCTAAAAGGCAGAGAGATTCAATAATTTGTCTTAACTGGACATTATTGAAAATGCAGGGTACAGCACCACAGAGAGGATTCATATCACAGACTAGTTATAACACTTGGGTTTATAAACCAAAAACCTTTAGAAGTAGGGATGAATGTTAGTTTATAAATAACCTGGTTTCAATTTGAAACTGTTCGTTTTGAAAATCCATGGCTCTGACATATTTTTTAACATTTAGAAACTCATAACCTTTCATTGAAAAATCCCAAATCAAAAATTCCTATCGAAAATTCAAACATGCTATCTATGCTAGGGTGTGACTGACTTAAAAGGCATGTCCACCCTGGAAATCAACTTATAAGGTAGGTAGCAGCTGCCCACCCCCAACCGCCATAATATTTCTTTTAAAATATGCTCAGATCTTTACTTACAGCCATTTCTCTCCCCCAACGTCTCCTATCCAGCTCCCTGCTTGTGGAAGTTGCAAGCAGGGGCTGGTTCGCCATCCGCTTCTGGGATTGAGAGAAGGCTCTGTAAGTAACAATCTGAGCTTCTTTTTTTTTAGAAATATTATGGCGGTTGGGGTTGGGCCACGGCCTCAGAGGATGGATCCGGATGGTGGGAGGTCTGCGCATGCCTCAGACCTTGATGAGGTTGAGGCAGAAACAGGCACCGGATGGGTCACTGACAGCTTCTTCACTGCTGTTTTATGGACTTAGAAAAGGCATAGCAGGAGAACCATTTGGAGCAGAGATGTAAGGTAACGTTTATTTAAACTACAGAGTGTGGTCAGTATGGGGTTAAATTTCAGTTTTGGGGGTGGACATGCCCTTTAAAAGGCATGTCCTCCCCCCAACTAAAATTTGCCCCAATGTTGGCCCCACTGTGTAGTCTTAAAAGATCCTTACCTTTCTGTTCCTTATGG
Source organism: Hymenochirus boettgeri (assembly GCA_019447015.1). Classification (NCBI taxonomy): domain Eukaryota; kingdom Metazoa; phylum Chordata; class Amphibia; order Anura; family Pipidae; genus Hymenochirus; species Hymenochirus boettgeri. The sequence goes on from CM033472.1 coordinate 73,929,661, forward strand.
TTGTCCTGCAGGGCCTGATGAAAATCCCAAAAAATTAGTAGGATGCTGTTTTTGTGTGTATTCCGTGCCTGCTACTTCCTGCTCCTCTTAGAGGACTCTTGCGTGTGCAGTGGAACTCACCCGCCTCCCTCCCCTCCCCTTCTGGATCTCTCTGCTAAAGCCGTGTCTGTCATTGGCTGAATCCCAGCCAATCACAGATGTGGCTGCCGATCTGACCCCTTCTGCTCTTTTTTGCATGGACGTAGCAATCAAGGCCGCAACCAAGGGAATTTAGGGTCTGTTTCTGAAGTTTAACTTAGCGTTTAGGGTTGGGGGGTGCCTTCGTTTTTAACAAATTTTTAATTTGGGGGGGGGTGATACCCTTTAATGTAATTTACTGAATTAGACTTTAGAATTTAGATCCTCCAGTATTGTTATTATGCTAATAAAACACTGCTGTTTTTTTCCCTCAATAATGTGTTCTCTTTTGCATATGCCTTTGACTATTGCTTGTGGAAAAGTCAGAATTATTGTGCCTTTCTTCTTGATCACCTCAGTAAAATCAACCCTTTTCACAGAAGTGCTGTTTTATGGCCCTGCTAACAAGGGAGAGTAGAACTGGTGGTTAAAATTTATAGCAGGCAGCCTGACAAAGTTTTGTGCATTAATCACTGGCATCTTACACAGTACTTTTTAATAGTTTTATGGTGTTTTACAGCCACATATAAATCTCGATCAAGTACTTACTGTTTAAAGTGATTTTAACAAGCCAGTGAGCTAAGGTTAAGAAAAAAATGTCATTAATATGGTAATTGTGGAGGTCTCTCTTAAACCAAGGAAACAAAAAAGTTTTGCTTTTTTCTAGATCTCTTTGAATTACCCAAGAACCTTCATGTTCCTTAATCTCAATTTTAGTTTGTCTTATGAACACAGTCAAAACAGTAAGTAAAGCAACTATGGAACTGTGAGTAGATGAAGACTTTTGTCCTAAATAGCAGCTGTGGTCTGCAAACAGGTAAAGCTGTGTACACACAGTACCAATCATTGAAAGGTGATACATAGCTACACACAGTCCCAAACATTTTCCATATATAAAATATAGGGAGAGTGTTCAGGCCTGCCAAATTCCCTATAACTGCGGCCGACTACCCTAAACTCTAGTAAAGGGGGCTGACCACAAGAAGTTTTCGGGAACTAACTATAGTTCCCAAGGCCGACAGTGAATGGTCGGCAGCCTCGGGAACAATTGTTTTCCCGGTACACACTTCAACAAATGGTTCTGGGGGTAGACCATGCTCATTTAAGACTTAATGCTGGTAAAGATAGGAGGGTCCTGCACAGACTTAAAGGGCAAGTCCAGCCCTCAAATGAAAACTTATATACAGGAAATCACCCCCAAAACACTAAACTGCAATAGTTTGAAATCTGAAATATATAGGTCGAACCTGAAATCCTGCACAATACCCTGTTGTCCCCATTTCTGCTTCCTGTTTTTTTCAGTTAGCAACGGTCAGTTATGGATTTGACAGTTGGCATCACAGCCAATGACTGAATGCTAATCTCCCTAGCGGCCTCTTCTATCTATCAAAATTGTTGTCTAAAAAAAAAATCAAATAAAAATGCTAAAAAATGCAGACGTTTGCTCACTCATTCGAATCCATATAAATGTAATTCTTGCTTTTTATTTTTTTTTAAAATGTGTCTGTCCCATATGTGTGTTAATATTAATGGGGCCCATGCACACAACAACAAGAGTATCGTACGAGAAAATCGTATGATTGGTACTGGTCCGCTAAAATCTTTCTTTTTGGTTTGATTAAAAAAAAAATTCCCACAATCATACAATAGGCCATACACGAACCAATGATTGTACAATATCAAAATATCCCAATATTGTATGACTTGGATTGGTGTGTGTATGGCCTACATAAGTTTAAATTTATGTGTGCTACCATCTGTAACAGGTAATCATCAACTGCATTAATTTTATATTAAATTTAGATTATCTTAGTTAGCCAATAAAGGTATTACTTTATACCACTTTTGTTATTTTTTATTTCAAAGGGGTTACCCTATAAACATTTTGACTGGCTAACACAGTACACCACCTTTCCCTGCTTTTTATATTAAAGAAGTCTTAAAAAACATGTATTTCTAAATGGCATAGTTTATGCAAACAAAGTATACTTGTCAGTATATTATAGTCATTAGTAAGCAGGAATTGGCTAGCCAGTTAATACCTACTACCCAACCGAAATCCCAGTGTGATATAATAGGAGACTTAATAAGAAGAACATCTTATTATGCTACAAGTGCTGTCAATTGAGCAGAAAATGGCATTCTCTTTCTACCCTTCATAATACAACTCACAAGAAACTTTCCTCTGTAAGCATCACCTGAATAGATAATTTCTCTAGATCCCCACATCAATTTAATTTGTAACAGATGAGGGATTAAAGGGGATAAGAGGGCACTTGAATTTCTCTCTCTAAGTGCTGTTAACTGACAGGCTTTTTTATGCAGAACACATCAATGCCCAGAACAATTTGTGGCACTGTGAACTTTTGTGGCCCAGTTTGTGTGGTATATGAACATTGAAACAACATTGAAAGGGTTAATCCTGTTTTGAAAGACTTTTTCTTCTGTTTGGTATATTTGCCTAATAAAATTTATAATATAAATATAATATATAAATATAAATGTATGTATTTACAATTTTATTTATATAGCACAACTTGGGTACTCGGCACTGTACATTAAAAATACATAGTAATTTGGCAAACTTATTGAACTTATTGCTTTTATTTATCAAGGGTTAAGCAGACTGTTTGTAGCAGCAACCTTAAAGAGATATAGCCAATATGCCACCAGCATTGTTTGTGTACTAGAATTCTATTTTTTGTATTATATTTTTGGTCTCTAGTTGCACTTTAAAGGACAACTCCACCCTCAAAATAACATAATTTACAAAGAATGGCCTCTATAAAATATGTTTATATATCATAGTTTGTCCTCTGAATTCATTACTGTATGCCTGCTATGCTTATGGATGCCTCATGAAAAATGAGCAATTTAGAAACCTGTACTGAGCCTGTACTGAGCCTGGGCATGCTCAGAAGAGACAGATAGGAGATTAACATTTAGTCATTGGCTGTGATGTCAACTGTCAAATCCATAATTGACAGTTGCTAACTGGAAGAATCAGGAAGCAAAAATAGGGGAAACAGGATATTGTGCAGGATTTCAGGTTAGACTTATATATTTCAGATTTTAAACTATTACCGTTTAGGGTTTTGAGAGGTGATTTACCTGTATGTAAGTTTTCAATTTGAGGCTGGACTTGCCCTTTAATATGGATGTACAACAACCCAATTTTTTAAATATTGTATAAAATACAGAGTATAAATACTGTGGGATAAGTGCAAGCAATTATACAGATAATTTAACATGACATAAATAAAGTTTCAAAGGTTAAGAATACATATATATATAAAATAATGTGATGTGCCTTGACATATTAGGAAAGAGATCACTGTCCTGAAGAGCTTACAATCATTTGGTTTTTTTCCTAATACATATATTAAATAGTATAGTATAGTATAGTATTTGAGGTTGAATAAAGACATACGTCCATCCAGTTCAACCCATCTAGCAATATCCTCATTTCCTGCCTAACTGTTGATCCAGAGGAAGGCAAAAAAACCCCACCAAATTTAGAAGGGGGAAAAAATTCTTCCTGACCAAGTGGCAATTTCCCTGGACAACTCTACTTTATGTATCAATACTACTTGTAACATTCCTTGTTTGCAGAAACTCATCCAGCTTTTTTGAAAATGACCAATGAACCTGCCATAACAAACGTCCACTGGAAGACAGTTCCATAGCTTTACCGTTCTCACAGTGAAAAACCCTTTCCGAGCTGAAGCCTAAACCTTTTTTCTTCAAGTCTTAAGGGATGTCCTATGGTGGAACAATGCCCCAGATAGTTTATTGTATGGCCCGTTAATGTATTTACACAGTAATATATCCCACACAAGGCCTTTTCTCCAGCATACATAATTGTAACTTTTCCAGTCTCTCTTATAATCAAGCTCCCCCAATCCCCTTATTAATTTAGTTGCCCTTCTCTGAACCTTTCCATTTCAAAGATGTCCTTTTTGTTTGCACAGGATTCCAAAATTGCACTGCATATTCCAAATGAGGCCTTACCAATGAATCCATACCTCGCTTTATACAAGACAATACCATGCTGGCTCTGGCCTATCCAAACACACCCACGCCCTAAATGGCATGGCCACAGCCCATTGCTGTTCTTCCCGAACAGTGGGGGTCTCGTCAGGACATAAATTGCTCTCCTTCAACGGATATAAAGCTAATGATTTTATGAATATGTGTGTTGTTTGTGAACCCCAGCCCCAATACCTATGGTGTGTGAGTATATACACTGGGAACACTTTCTTAAAGGATAGTGATAAAACCCAGCTGATTTAATTGAACATTTATTGATACAGTGAGTGCTACATTTTGGGACACTTTAGGAGATCCCTTTCTCCACCTTCTAGTACTGGTTACCTAACTTGTGTCTGCTTAGAGCGCATACAAAGGCAGAGAGATTCAATAATTTGTCTTAACGGACATTATTGAAAATGCAGGTACAGCACCACAGAGAGGATTCATATCACAGACTAGTTATAACACTTGGGTTTATAAACCAAAAACCTTAGAAGTAGGGATGAATGTTAGTTTATAAATAACCTGATTCAATTTGAAACTGTTCGTTTGAAATCCATGGCTCTGACATATTTTTTAACATTTAGAAACTCATAACCTTTCATTGAAAAATCCCACAAATCAAAAATTCCTATCGAAAATTCAAACATGCTATCTATGCTAGGGTGTGACTGACTTAAAAGGCATGTCCACCCTGGAAATCAATTATAAGGTATGGTAGCAGCTGCCCACCCCCAACGCCATAATATTTCTTTTAAAATATGCTCAGATCTTTACTTACAGCCATTTCTCTCCCCCAACGTCTCCTATCCAGTCCCTGCTGTGGAAGTTGCAAGCAGGGGCTGGTTCGCCCATCGCTTCTGGGATTGAGAGAAGGTTGTTGTAAGTAACAATCTGAGCTCTTTTTTTTTTTAGAAAATTATGGCGGTTGGGGTTGGGCCACGGCCTCAGAGGATGGGATCCGGATGGTGGGGGGTCTGCGCATGCCTCAGACCTGATGAGGTTGAGGCAGAAACAGGCACGGATGGGTCACTGACAGCTTCTTCACTGCTGTTTATGGACTTAGAAAAGGCATAGAGGAGAACCATTTGGAGCAGAGATGTAAGGTAACGTTTATTTAAACTACAGAGTGTGGTCAGGATGGGGTTAAATTTCAGTTTTGGGGGTGGACATGCCCTTTAAAAGGCATGTCCCCCCCCAACTAAAATTTGCCCCAATGTTGGCCCCACTGTGTAGTCTTAAAAGATCCTTACCTTCTGTTCCTTATGGTTGTCCTGCAGGGCCTGATGAAAATCCAAAAATTAGTAGGATGCTTGTTTTTGTGTGTATTCCGTGCCTGCTACTTCTGCTCCTCTTAGAGGATTTGCGTGTGCAGTGGAACTCACCCGCCTCCTCCCCCTCCCCTTCTGGATCTCTCTGCTAAAGCCGTGTCTGTCATTGGCTGAATCCCAGCCAATCACAGATGTGGCTGCCGATCTGACCCCTTCTGCTCTTTTTGCATGGACGTAGCAATCAAGGCCGCAACAAGGGAATTTAGGGTCTGTTTTATTAGTTAAAATTAGCGTTTAGGGTGGGGGGTGCCTTCGTTTTTACAAATTTTTAATTGTGGGGGGGTGGTATACCCTTTAATGTAATTACGAATTAGACTTTAGAATTTAGATCCTCCAGTATTGTTATTATGCTAATAAAAACACTGCTGTTTTTTTCCCTCAATAATGTGTTCTTTTTGCATATGCCTTTGACTATTGCTTGTGGAAAAGTCAGAATTATTGTGCCTTTCTTCTGATCACCTCAGTAAAATCAACCCTTTCACAGAAGTGCTGTTTTATGGCCTGCTAACAAGGGAGTAGAGAACTGGTGGTTAAAATTATAGCAGGCAGCCTGACAAAGTTTTGTGCATTAATCACTGGCATCTTACACAGTACTTTTAATAGTTTATGTGTGTTTTACAGCACACTATAAATCTCGATCAAGTACTTACTGTTTAAGGATTTTAACAAGCCAAGTGAGCTAAGGTTAGAAAAAAATGTCATTAATATGGTAATTGTGGAGGTCTCTCTTAAACCAAGGAAACAAAAAAGTTTTGCTTTTTTCTAGATCTCTTTGAATTACCCAAGAACCTTCATGTTCCTTAATCTCAATTTTAGTTTGTCTTATGAACACAGTCAAAACAGTAAGTAAAGCAAATAGGAACTGTGAGTAGATGAAGACTTTTGTCCTAAATAGCAGCTGTGGTTGCAAACAGGTAAAGCTGTGTACACACAGTACCAATCATTGAATGTGAGTGATCATAGCTACACACACAGTCCCAAACATTTTCCATATAAAATATAGGGAGAGTGTTCAGGCCTGCCAAATTCCCTATAACTGCGGCCCGACTACCTAAAATCTAGTAAAGGGGGCTGACCGCAAGAAGTTTCGGGACTAACTATAGTTCCCAAGGCCGACAGGAATGGTCGGCAGCCTCGGGAACAATTGTTTTCCCGGTACACACCTTTAACAATGGTTCTGGGGGTAGACCATGTCATTAAGACTTAATGCTGGTAAAGATAGGGAGGGTCCTGCACAGACTTAAAGGGCAAGTCCAGCCCTCAAATGAAAACTTATATACAGGAAATCACCCCCAAAACACTAAACTGCAATAGTTTGAAATCTGAAATATATAGGTCGAACCTGAAATCCTGCCAAATACCCTGTTGTCCCCATTTCTGTTCCTGTTTTTTCAGTTAGCAACGGTCCAGTTATGGATTTGACAGTTGGCATCACAGCCAATGACTGAATGCTAAACTCCCTAGCGGCCTTTCTATCTATCAAAATTGTTGTCTAAAAAAAAAATCAAATAAAAATGCTAAAAAATGCAGACGTTTGCTCACTCATTCGAATCCATATAAAATTAATTCTTGCTTTTATTTTTTTTTAAAAGTGTGCTGTCCCATATGTGTGTTAATATTAATGGGGCCCATGCACACAACAACAAGAGTATCGTACGAGAAAATCGTATGATTGGTACTGGTCCGCTAAAATCTTTCTTTTTGGTTTGATTAAAAAAAAAATTCCCACAATCATACAATAGCCATACACGAACCAATGATTGTACAATATCAAAATCCCAATATTGTATGACTTGGATGGTGTGTGTATGGCCTACATAAGTTTAATTATGTGTGCTACCATCTGTAACAGGTAATCATCAACTGCATTAATTTTATATTAAATTTAGATTATCTTAGTTAGCCAATAAAGGTATTACTTTATACCACTTTTGTTATTTTTTATTTCAAAGGGTTACCCTATAAACATTTTGACTGGCTAACACAGTAAACACCACCTTTACCTGCTTTTTAATTAAAGAAGTTCTAAAAAACATGTATTTCTAAATGGCATAGTTTATGCAAACAAAGTATACTTGTCAGTATATTATAGTATTAGTAAGCAGGAATTGGCTAGCCAGTTAATACCTACTACCCAACCGAAATCCCAGTGTGATATAATAGGAGACTAATAAGAAGAACATTATTATGCACAAGTGTGTCAATTGAGCAGAAAATGGCCTTCTCTTTCTACCCTTCATAATACAACTCACAAGAAACTTTCCTCTGTAAGCATCACTGAATAGATATTTCTCTAGATCCCCACATCAATTTAATTTGTAAAGATGAGGGATTAAAGGGGATAAGAGGGCACTTGAATTTCTCTCTCTAAGTGCTGTTAAGACAGGCTTTTTATGCAGAAACCATCAATGCCCAGAACAATTTGTGGCACTGTGAACTTTTGTGGCCCCGTTTGTGTGGTATATGAACATTGAAAAACATTGAAGGGTTAATCCTGTTTGAAAGACTTTTTCTTCTGTTTGGTATATTTGCCAATAAAAATTTATAAATAAATAAATATATAATATAAATGTATGTATTTACAATTATTATATAGCACAACTTGGGTACTCGGCACTGTACATTAAAAATACATAGTAATGGCAAACTTATTGAACTTATTGCTTTATTTATCAAGGGTTAAGCAGACTGTTTGTAGCCCACCTATTAAGAGATATAGCCAATATGCCACCAGCATTGTTTGTGTACTAGAATTCTATTTTTTGTATTATATTTTTGGTCTCTAGTTGCACTTTAAAGGACAACTCCACCTCCAAAATACACACAAACAAAGAATGGCCTCTATAAAATATGTTTATATCATAGTTTGTCCTCTGAATTCATTACTGATGCCTGCTATGCTTATGGATGCCTCATGAAAAATGAGCAATTTGAAACCTGTACTGAGCCTGTACTGAGCCTGGGCATGCTCAGAGAGACAGATAGGAGATAACATTTAGTCATTGGCTGTGATGTCAACTGTCAAATCCATAATTGACAGTTGCTAACTGGAAGAATCAGGAAGCAAAAATAGGGGAAACAGGATATTGTGCAGGATTTCAGGTTGACTAATATTCAGATTTTAAACTATTACCGTTTAGGGTTTTGAGAGGTGATTTACTGTATGTAAGTTTTCAATTTGAGGCTGGACTTGCCCTTTAATATGGATGTACAACAACCCAATTTTTTAAATATTGTATAAAATACAGAGTATAAATACTGTGGGATAAGTGCAAGCAATTATACAGTAATTTAACATGACATAAATAAAGTTTCAAAGGTTAAGAATAATATATATATAAAATAATGTGATGTGCCTTGACATATTAGGAAAGAGATCACTGTCCTGAAGAGCTTACAATCATTTGTTTTTTTCCTAATACATATATTAAATAGTATAGTATAGTATAGTATTTGAGGTTGAATAAAGACATACGTCCATCCAGTCCAACCCATCTAGCAATATCCTCATTTCCTGCTAACTGTTGATCCAGAGGAAGGCAAAAAAAACCCACCAAATTTTTGAAGGGGGAAAAAATTCCTTCCTGACTCCAAGTGGCAATTCCCTGGATCAACTCTACTTTATGTACAATACCAGTAACTTGTAACATTCCCTGTTTGCAGAAACTCATCCAGCTTTTTTTGAAAATGACCAATGAACCTGCCATAACAACGTCCACGGAAGACAGTCATAGCTTTACCGTTCTCACAGTGAAAAACCCTTTCCGAGCTTGAAGCCTAAACCTTTTTTCTTCAAGTCTTAAGGGATGTTCCTATTGGTGAACAAGCCCCAGATAGTTATTGTAGGCCGTTAATGTATATACACAGTAATCATATCCCCACACAAGCGCCTTTTCTCCAGCATACATAATTGTAACTTTTCCAGTCTCTCTTCATAATCAAGCTCCCCCAATCCCCTTATTAATTTAGGTGCCCTTCTAACCCTTTCCATTTCAAAGATGTCCTTTTTGTACACAGGATTCCAAAATTGCACTGCATATTCCAAATGAGGCCTTACCACATGAATCCATACCTCGCTTTATACAAGACAATACCATGCTGGCTCTGGCTGTTCGTGGCACTGCTGTACCTTTAAGTTTGTTATCCACCAAAACTCCAAGATCCCTTTCCAACAGGGATTCACTTAACACAGAGCCATTTATAGTATAAGTAGCAAAGTATTTTTAAGTCAAAATGCATCACCTTACATTATCAACATTGAATTCTCTGTTCATCTGCCACTTAGCAGCCCAATGTGATAATCTATCTAGATCCCCTTGCAACGATTGCACATCCTCTGAAGTTTTTAATGGTCGACAAAAGTTTTCCTTTCCTTTCAGCTTTAATTGGTCTAAACATATGCAGAGGTTTTAGCAGTGACAGAGTGTGTGGCTAAACCTCCCATTTTCACTATTCCATATTACAATAGGGGTTTTAGCTACATTTACAACTTTATATATTTTGTCATGTACCTAACATAAGTGAGAACTATACTTTATATACATATATTTATGGTCATCTATAATGGTAATAGTGGGACAATATGAGGGATATATATATACAATACAAGTATTGTGGAAGCACTCCAATTAGGCTAATTTACAACCTATACACCCAACACACCCACGCCCTAAATGGCATGGCCACAGCCCATTGCTGTTTCTTCCCGAACAGTGGGGCGTCTTCGTCAGGACATAAATTGCTCTCCTTCAACGGATATAAAGCTAATGATTTTATGAATATGTGTGTTGTTTGTGAACCCCAGCCACCAATACCTTAGGTGTGTGAGTATATACACTGGGAACACTTTCTTAAAGGATAGTGATAAAACCCAGCTGATTTAATTGAACATTTATTGATACAGTGAGTGCTACATTTTGGGACACTTTAGGAGATCCCTTTCTCACCTTCTAGTACTGGTTACCTAACTTGTGTCTGCTTAGAGCGCATACAAAGGCAGAGAGATTCAATAATTTGTCTTAACGGACATTATTGAAAATGCAGGTACAGCACCACAGAGAGGATTCATATCACAGACTAGTTATAACACTTGGGTTTATAAACCAAAAACCTTAGAAGTAGGGATGAATGTTAGTTTATAAATAACCTGATTCAATTTGAAACTGTTCGTTTGAAATCCATGGCTCTGACATATTTTTTAACATTTAGAAACTCATAACCTTTCATTAAAAATCCCACAAATCAAAAATTCCTATCGAAAATTCAAACATGCTATCTATGCTAGGGTGTGACTGACTTAAAAGGCATGTCCACCCTGGAAATCAAATATAAGGTAGTGGTAGCAGCTGCCCACCCCCAACGCCATAATATTTCTTTTAAAATATGCTCAGATCTTTACTTACAGCCATTTCTCTCCCCCAACGTCTCCTATCCAGTCCCTGCTGTGGAAGTTGCAAGCAGGGGCTGGTTCGCCCATCGCTTCTGGGATTGAGAGAAGGTTAGTTGTAAGTAACAATCTGAGCTCTTTTTTTTTTTAGAAAATTATGGCGGTTGGGGTTGGGCCACGGCCTCAGAGGATGGGATCCGGATGGTGGGGGGTTCTGCGCATGCCTCAGACCTGATGAGGTTGAGGCAGAAACAGGCACGGATGGGTCACTGACAGCTTCTTCACTGCTGTTTATGGACTTAGAAAAGGCATAGAGGAGAACCATTTGGAGCAGAGATGTAAGGTAACGTTTATTTAAACTACAGAGTGTGGTCAGGATGGGGTTAAATTTCAGTTTTGGGGGTGGACATGCCCTTTAAAAGGCATGTCACCCCCCCAACTAAAATTTGCCCCAATGTTGGCCCCACTGTGTAGTCTTAAAAGATCCTTACCTTCTGTTCCTTATGGTTGTCCTGCAGGGCCTGATGAAAATCCAAAAATTAGTAGGATGCTTGTTTTTGTGTGTATTCCGTGCCTGCTACTTCTGCTCCTCTTAGAGGATTTGCGTGTGCAGTGGAACTCACCCGCCTCCTCCCCCTCCCCTTCTGGATCTCTCTGCTAAAGCCGTGTCTGTCATTGGCTGAATCCCAGCCAATCACAGATGTGGCTGCCGATCTGACCCCTTCTGCTCTTTTTGCATGGACGTAGCAATCAAGGCCGCAACAAGGGAATTTAGGGTCTGTTTTATTGAGTTAAAATTAGCGTTTAGGGTGGGGGGTGCCTTCGTTTTTACAAATTTTTAATTGTGGGGGGGTGGTATACCCTTTAATGTAATTACTGAATTAGACTTTAGAATTTAGATCCTCCAGTATTGTTATTATGCTAATAAAACACTGCTGTTTTTTTCCCTCAATAATGTGTTCTTTTTGCATATGCCTTTGACTATTGCTTGTGGAAAAGTCAGAATTATTGTGCCTTTCTTCTGATCACCTCAGTAAAATCAACCCTTTTCACAGAAGTGCTGTTTTATGGCCTGCTAACAAGGGAGTAAGAACTGGTGGTTAAAATTATAGCAGGCAGCCTGACAAAGTTTTGTGCATTAATCACTGGCATCTTACACAGTACTTTTAATAGTTTATGTGTGTTTTACAGCACACTATAAATCTCGATCAAGTACTTACTGTTTAAGGATTTTAACAAAGCCAAGTGAGCTAAGGTTAGAAAAAAATGTCATTAATATGGTAATTGTGGAGGTCTCTCTTAAACCAAGGAAACAAAAAAGTTTTGCTTTTTTCTAGATCTCTTTGAATTACCCAAGAACCTTCATGTTCCTTAATCTCAATTTTAGTTTGTCTTATGAACACAGTCAAAACAGTAAGTAAAGCAAATAGGAACTGTGAGTAGATGAAGACTTTTGTCCTAAATAGCAGCTGTGGTTGCAAACAGGTAAAGCTGTGTACACACAGTACCAATCATAATGTGAGTGATCATAGCTCACACACAGTCCCAAACATTTTCCATATAAAATATAGGGGAGTGTTCAGGCCTGCCAAATTCCCTATAACTGCGGCCCGACTACCTAAAAATCTAGTAAAGGGGGCTGACCGCAAGAAGTTTCGGGACTAACTATAGTTCCCAAGGCCGACAGGAATGGTCGGCAGCCTCGGGAACAATTGTTTTCCCGGTACACACCTTTAACAATGGTTCTGGGGGTAGACCATGTCATTAAGACTTAATGCTGGTAAAGATAGGGAGGGTCCTGCACAGACTTAAAGGGCAAGTCCAGCCCTCAAATGAAAACTTATATACAGGAAATCACCCCCAAAACACTAAACTGCAATAGTTTGAAATCTGAAATATATAGGTCGAACCTGAAATCCTGCAAATACCCTGTTGTCCCCATTTCTGTTCCTGTTTTTTCAGTTAGCAACGGTCCAGTTATGGATTTGACAGTTGGCATCACAGCCAATGACTGAATGCTAAACTCCCTAGCGGCCTTTCTATCTATCAAAATTGTTGTCTAAAAAAAAAATCAAATAAAAATGCTAAAAAATGCAGACGTTTGCTCACTCATTCGAATCCATATAAAATTAATTCTTGCTTTTATTTTTTTTTAAAAGTGTGCTGTCCCATATGTGTGTTAATATTAATGGGGCCCATGCACACAACAACAAGAGTATCGTACGAGAAAATCGTATGATTGGTACTGGTCCGCTAAAATCTTTCTTTTTGGTTTGATTAAAAAAAAAATTCCCACAATCATACAATAGCCATACACGAACCAATGATTGTACAATATCAAAATCCCAATATTGTATGACTTGGATGGTGTGTGTATGGCCTACATAAGTTTAATTATGTGTGCTACCATCTGTAACAGGTAATCATCAACTGCATTAATTTTATATTAAATTTAGATTATCTTAGTTAGCCAATAAAGGTATTACTTTATACCACTTTTGTTATTTTTTATTTCAAAGGGTTACCCTATAAACATTTTGACTGGCTAACACAGTAAACACCACCTTTACCTGCTTTTTAATTAAAGAAGTTCTAAAAAACATGTATTTCTAAATGGCATAGTTTATGCAAACAAAGTATACTTGTCAGTATATTATAGTATTAGTAAGCAGGAATTGGCTAGCCAGTTAATACCTACTACCCAACCGAAATCCCAGTGTGATATAATAGGAGACTAATAAGAAGAACATTATTATGCTTACAAGTGTGTCAATTGAGCAGAAAATGGCCTTCTCTTTCTACCCTTCATAATACAACTCACAAGAAACTTTCCTCTGTAAGCATCACTGAATAGATATTTCTCTAGATCCCCACATCAATTTAATTTGTAACAGATGAGGGATTAAAGGGGATAAGAGGGCACTTGAATTTCTCTCTCTAAGTGCTGTTAAGACAGGCTTTTTATGCAGAAACCATCAATGCCCAGAACAATTTGTGGCACTGTGAACTTTTGTGGCCCCGTTTGTGTGGTATATGAACATTGAAAAACATTGAAGGGTTAATCCTGTTTGAAAGACTTTTTCTTCTGTTTGGTATATTTGCCAATAAAAATTTATAAATAAATAAATATATAATATAAATGTATGTATTTACAATTATTATATAGCACAACTTGGGTACTCGGCACTGTACATTAAAAATACATAGTAATGGCAAACTTATTGAACTTATTGCTTTATTTATCAAGGGTTAAGCAGACTGTTTGTAGCGCCACCATTAAGAGATATAGCCAATATGCCACCAGCATTGTTTGTGTACTAGAATTCTATTTTTTGTATTATATTTTTGGTCTCTAGTTGCACTTTAAAGGACAACTCCACCTCCAAAATAACACAAAACAAAGAATGGCCTCTATAAAATATGTTTATATCATAGTTTGTCCTCTGAATTCATTACTGTATGCCTGCTATGCTTATGGATGCCTCATGAAAAATGAGCAATTTGAAACCTGTACTGAGCCTGTACTGAGCCTGGGCATGCTCAGAGAGACAGATAGGAGATAACATTTAGTCATTGGCTGTGATGTCAACTGTCAAATCCATAATTGACAGTTGCTAACTGGAAGAATCAGGAAGCAAAAATAGGGGAAACAGGATATTGTGCAGGATTTCAGGTTGACTAATATTCAGATTTTAAACTATTACCGTTTAGGGTTTTGAGAGGTGATTTACTGTATGTAAGTTTTCAATTTGAGGCTGGACTTGCCCTTTAATATGGATGTACAACAACCCAATTTTTTAAATATTGTATAAAATACAGAGTATAAATACTGTGGGATAAGTGCAAGCAATTATACAGTAATTTAACATGACATAAATAAAGTTTCAAAGGTTAAGAATACATATATATATAAAATAATGTGATGTGCCTTGACATATTAGGAAAGAGATCACTGTCCTGAAGAGCTTACAATCATTTGTTTTTTTCCTAATACATATATTAAATAGTATAGTATAGTATAGTATTTGAGGTTGAATAAGACATACGTCCATCCAGTCCAACCCATCTAGCAATATCCTCATTTCCTGCTAACTGTTGATCCAGAGGAAGGCAAAAAAAACCCACCAAATTTTTGAAGGGGGAAAAAATTCCTTCCTGACTCCAAGTGGCAATTTCCCTGGATCAACTCTACTTTATGTACAATACCAGTAACTTGTAACATCCCTGTTTGCAGAAACTCATCCAGCTTTTTTTGAAAATGACCAATGAACCTGCCATAACAACGTCCACGGAAGACAGTCATAGCTTTACCGTTCTCACAGTGAAAAACCCTTTCCGAGCTTGAAGCCTAAACCTTTTTTCTTCAAGTCTTAAGGGATGTTCCTATTGGTGAACAAGCCCCAGATAGTTATTGTATGGCCGTAATGTATATACACAGTAATCATATCCCCACACAAGCGCCTTTTCTCCAGCATACATAATTGTAACTTTTCCAGTCTCTCTTCATAATCAAGCTCCCCCAATCCCCTTATTAATTTAGGTGCCCTTCTAGACCCTTTCCATTTCAAAGATGTCCTTTTTGTACACAGGATTCCAAAATTGCACTGCATATTCCAAATGAGGCCTTACCAATGAATCCATACCTCGCTTTATACAAGACAATACCATGCTGGCTCTGGCTGTTCGTGGCACTGCTTGCTACCTTTAAGTTTGTTATCCACCAAAACTCCAAGATCCCTTTCCAACGGGATTCACTTAACACAGAGCCATTTATAGTATAAGTAGCAAAAGTATTTTTAAGTCAAAATGCATCACCTTACATTATCAACATTGAATTTCATCTGCCACTTAGCAGCCCAATGTGATAATCTATCTAGATCCCTTGCAACGATTGCACATCCTCTGAAGTTTTTAATGGTCGACAAAGTTTTCCTTTCAGCTTTAATTGGTCTAAACATATGCAGAGGTTTTAGCAGTGAAAGAGTGTGTGGCTAAACCTCCCATTTCACTATTCCATATTACAATAGGGGTTTTAGCTACATTTACAACTTTATATATTTTGTCATTGACCTAACATAAGTGAGAACTATACTTTATATACAATATTTATGGTCATCTTATAATGGTATAGTGGGACAATATGAGGGTATATTAATACAATACAAGTATTGTGGAAGCACTCCAATTAGGCTAATTTACAACTACATTTTGCGGAAGTGCTACTGATCTGGTCAAACATTTATACAAACATAGAAAAGATAATCAATGCACATTCTATGAGCCGCCCTTCCAGGTACTAAAAGTGGCCTCATTTTGTCCCTCTTCCTAAATTACCATCTTCTGTTGAATTGGCTCAATTATTTATTCTCATATTTTTAGCCTCCATCAACTTCCTTCTAAGATAGTTACTGACAGAGGAACTCAATTTGTTTCTAAATTCTGGAGGGCATTGTGTAAATCCATGGGAATCAAATTACAATTTTTTTTGCTTATTACCACAGTCCAATGGGGCTACTGAATGCATTAATCAGTCTCTAGAACAGTACCTCAGGTGTTATATTTCTATACTTAAGATGATTGGTCTGAACTCCTGCCCTGGGCTGATTGCCATACAATGCCTCTTCTGGAAAATCTCTTTTTTGTGTGTCTTCGGGCACTAATCCAAGATGTTTTACTCAGGATTTCCTTTGTTCTGCTGCTGATGACTCTGTGGCCCAAATGTGGCTATTTGGCACTCTACTGAAATTTGCCTTCAGAAATCCGCTCTGCACACAAAAAAAAGTTGCTGACATTCCATCTTACTCTTTGGGAGATAAAGTGTGTCTTTCTTCTGCCCATATTAATCTACGGGTTCCCTCTGAAATTAGGACCCAAATTTATCGGGTAGGCAGCACCGCCGGTATGATGACGTCACACGCGCCGGCGTGATAACATCACAACGGCAACACATCTCCGGCACGAACTTTGAAAAGCCGGGACGTCCCTCCTCTGGTGCCTGATTGTAGCTCTGCTACCTCGGTCCTGTACTATCCTGCTACTTACCCTTCACGCTCCAGGGACTATACCTACCTTGCCTGCTCCTGTGACACTTATCTAGCCTGTTTCTGTGCCTACTTCCCTGCTTGTTCCAGTATTCAGCATACAGTTCCCAGCAGACCTTGTTCCAGTATCAGCCTACAGTTCCCCGCAATACCTTTTTCCAGTATTTCAGCATACAGTTCCCAACAGCACCTTGTTCCAGAACCAGCCTACTGTTCCCAGGAGCCTCGTGTCCTGCATTGTCCGGAATATCAGCCTCCTCCTGAAAGCATACTTGTGAGTACCACGGCCATAAGGCCATATACCTTACAGTAACTACCTTCCCTAATAACAATTTTTACAACTGGGGACCAATCACTGCAATCATGTGCCTGCCAAGCTACTTAGAATGCATTAATTGAGGGAATTCTACAATCTGAAATTGTCTCATGGAACCTACTATTCTTATCCAGGGCATGTTTTAAACTATCAGTAAGCTATTATTGGATCAACCATTTTCAAAAGTAAATCTTTCCTACTAGGAAGGTGATGCATTTTGGACTTAAAAATACTTGTGCTACTTATACTATAAATGGCTCTGTGTTAAGTGAATCCCGTTGGAAAGGGATCTTGGAGTTGTTGTGGATAACAAACTTAAAGGTAGCAAGCAGTGCCAGGCGGCAACAGCCAGAGCCAGCATGGTATTGTCTTGTATAAAGCGAGTATGGATTCAAGGGAGGAAAATGTAATTCTCCCTCTTTACAAAGCATTGGTAAGGCCTCATTTGGAATATGCAGTGCAATTTTGGAATCCTGTGCACAAAAAGGACATACTTTGAAATGGAAAGGGTTCAGAGAAGGGCAACTAAATTAATAAGGGGATTGGGGGAGCTTGAATATGAAGAGAGACTGGAAAAGTTACAATTATGTATGCTGGAGAAAAGGCGCTTGCGTGGGATATGATTATGTGTATAAATACATTAAACGGCCATACAATAAACTATCTGGGCATTGTTCACAATAGAACATGTCAAAGGACACGAGGACATCCCCTAAGACTTGAAGAAAAAAGGTTTAGGCTTCAAGCTCGGAAAGGGTTTTCACTGTGAGAACGGTAAAGCTATGGAACTGTCTTCCAGTGGACGTTGTTATGGCAGGTCATTGGTCATTTTCAAAAAAAAGCTGGATGAGTTTTCGCAAACAAGGAATGTTACAGTTACTGGTTGATACATAAAGTAGAGTTGATCCAGGGAAATTTTCGATTGCCACTTGGAGTCAGGAAGGAATTTTCCCCCTTCATAATTTTGGTGGGGTTTTTTTGCCTTCTCTGGATCAACAGTTAGGCAGAGAAATGAGGATATTGCTAGATGGGTTGGATGGATGGACGTATGTCTTTATTCAACCTCAAATACTATCTATACTATATACTACTCTCTCCATACACTCCACTAATACATGCAGCATATCTTCTTATAAACCAATCAAAAGTTTTAATGATCTGCGATGACCTACCTATGCATGCACTCAGATCGCCCACAATGATCATGCAGGCTGTGAGTCCATGCATGTCTATATTTCTTTAATTTGGGCCCACAATGTGGGGGGGGGGTGCGTCGCGGGTGTGTGATGGTGCACTGTGGGGAGTTGTTGTTGCTGCTGGGGTTTGCAGATTCTTTCACGAATCAGGTTTAATGGTTAAGGTTGAGGCCCCCATACAATGCACAAAAAAGCACTGTGCATTTCGTTTGTTTTTTGCCACAGCTTGTGTCCCCTTGTATCCGTTTTTTGTGGATTTGCGCTTTTTGGGGGATTGTGGGTAAAAATGCATCTTAAAAATGCATAACATGGCCTATTGATTTTTTATCAGCTTTTTTTTTTTTACTACGTTAGAAAATTGCAGGGCCTACCTACCACATAATTCTATAAACAATTCAACAATTCAGATGATACTGGCTATTTTTCATTAAAGCCAGTCATGAACCATGGATAAATGAAAGCAATAGTATAAGATGGTCGATTATTCTAAGGGTAGGTTAGGACCACGCTAAAATAAACAACCTTGGCATGGGCATGGTGGCTAAACAGTATGGTGGTGGAGCTCTTGTATTTTGTATTGTGTTGCACTATGACTATTATAAAGGGAACACACTGTATATAATCCTATTATTAGATATGATAGGCATTGTAATAATATGTATAATATCTGTCTGTCTGTTTTCTCTCTGTGATAAATACATACCCATTTGTTTTTTCATACCTCTTAACAATAACTTTACAATAATATATAGCAATTTTTTCCCCTTAAACCGCTTATCCAGTTGGTAAACTTCTATCACCTCAAGTGGTTAATTAAGTTGGTTTAGACATTCCTTAGCAGAATTAGTTGCTTGTAACAAAGTGTTTAATATGTATGGCTACTATTTGCAATATGCTATTACACAGACCGAGCAATTTAGTGAGGAATGAAGCAATCAGCTGGGTGGGGAAACAGAATGTAATTACAGCTTTCAAAATGCTGCTTCAATTCTTTTCAACAAATTGGCTGTGCTTTCTCAGTTTTCAAGCTCTTACACATAACTAGGAAGACTCTGTGTTGTTTTAGGAGATACACCTTAAGCAGAGACTAGTTTGGGACATGTGACCTGTGCTTCCTATTCAGGATGCACCTATTTCTTTCACTTTTTGAAGCTGTAAAATGACATATGTCCTGGCACTCTCTATGACACTACTACGTTATGTCAATGAAGTCAGCCAGTCACCACTGCTTGAATTCCATATTTTGAGTTTCCTGTTCAGTGGGGAAGGAGCGGAGAGATTGGTAGGGTCATGTGCCCTTTCCAAAAACTTCAATGCCGTGTTACAAGGGAAAGTACGTCCTTAACAAAACATTTCCATGCAGTGCTTAAAGGAAAATGTGCCAGTTACTAGAAAGTTTCAATGAAGTGGGTAAAGGAAAATTATAAACAATTATATTTTATTAACACAAATTGAGCTAATTTATTATTTTTTAGATCTTTAGATTTTTCAGATCCGTCGGGATTTGTTAAAAATTAGACATGTAATAGGATAGGCAGCGAAGCCGACAAACTATCTCTGTCAGCATCACAATCTGTTGGTCTAACAAAAATCATTCCCCTTTACTTCAGTAAATGGAGTCTATAACATCCTGGACACAACTCATTTTCGTTCCTTATAAAAGTATATATCTATATACCTAAGGATTGTTCCAGTTGTGTTGCATAATTTGCAATCACATGAGTATGGGCACATGAAGCTGTCCTTACCACTTATTCATCACCTGTGCCCTACATTATCACATTTTTTTACATCTTTGAAAGCAATACATGTAAGGTATAATTGACACTTTATCAATTAAATCCCCAAAATATTGTAGTCCTTTACTGGGAATAGAACAATGAAGTCATATGTAAATGGTGTGATTAACGTTTGTAATGTTTAATTGTTCTGTAACCATGCAGATATATTTCTATTTATTATAATAAACAACCCTGCAGTGCTTCTGTCATTTGTTTCTCTCCAAGTTCATAACACAGAAATAATAAAAAAAATGTAATTACTTTCAATGTTTTCTCCAGCACTGGAGAAGGAAAATTACTTGTAGCCCCCATAGGAAAATGAAAAAAAAAAGGGGGAAAGAATGAAAGAAAATCAAACCCTTATGCGGTGACAGTGTAGCATGATGATGATGACATATTTCATAGGTTTAATTGGGATTTACATAATAATTTGTGTCTACATGACTAAGTAAAGATTATCGTTTGAGAGATCTAGGACGCTTGTTTGCAAAACCCTAGGGGAACATACCAAGCTCCAAAGCTATCTATCAGATCAGAGTGTTAAAAGACTAAGCTTTTAGAAGTGGTTTGATCTCTTCTAGCAAGGTCAAAGGGGGAGCACTAGGAGCAACTATTATAACCTTTTTCCGCTATTGTAGTTGCATTGCTATCTGCTTTGTAAATATGATCTTGAATTGGTATAAATGACTAAAGAAACCTGTGAAATATTTCATAATATGTTCTATTATTAATATTTACTATCGCTACTTATCCATTTACTTTTTGAGTTCATTTCAAACTTGCCTATATGACCTTAAAGAAAACCCTTTTTCAAATAACCATTCAATGCACAATTAAACAAAATGAGTGTTTTTAAAAACTCTTTCTATGAAAAAACTTTTACTTCATTCTACGGTGTTTAGAAAGCAGTACACTCATATATTACTGCAGCTAACTGACTAGGAAGACACTCATTTTGTTATTTCTGAGTAATTATTATGTAAGACACTATTAGAGGGTATAGCTACCTATATATTTTAATATAAGATACTGGAAAGTTTGTTGCAGAACTATTTCAGTTTAAAGGGGAAGTTCAGTGCAAATACATATGCTTTTCAGAAAAAAGAGCAGTATTTTTCCATCCCAATGACCCTAATCTGCCAATTCAGCATTTTGTCTGTGTATAAATAAATGCACGAAATAATGACTCCCTTTGCAGGACCCTAGTAGAGACCGTTTTGGTCTTGCCCTTGACCCAGGCCTGGGTTAATTCAGTTGCTCAGTAAGATCTGAGCATGTTTGACCGATCCCAACAGCCAAACAGTAGAAATTAATTTTAGGAACATTCCAAGGATGTGGTGCATCCTGGGAAGAAAAAGGACCGTTAGAACCTAAAATGTCAGCTCACTAATGATTTTGATTTTTCAAAATGGAAGAGAATAGTAGAATAACTAAGAAGGCATTACAACAACTAACAATTTAACAAATATTGATAAGTTCCACTGAACTGCTCCTTTAAGGACTGACCTTATCAGTGGCTGTTTGGGGGGAATACACTGTGTAACACACACACACACCCGCGACATCAGCACGTTGCTGTTCACTGCTTTCCTCTCTGATGCCCATTGATTGGATATTAAACAGTAATGTACGTACTCCACTGGTGTGGAGCTTATGAGCAGGAAAAGGAAGAAATCGGGGGTTGTGCATAGCTGAATGCCAACATTGCATTATATACTGTGAGGAAAGGTAGTCAGGGGGCACAGTGTACAACAATATAAGGTAAATGTAGGAGATCACAGGCTGAATTTAAACTGCAAAAAAACTTATTCTGTGCACTGAAGCAACATGTTTCGGAGCTGTGTGCTCTATCAAGCACCAGTGTGTATATATGTATGTGGAGTGTAAGAAAGCAATCAAACTAGCTAAATTATAATGAAGTTAGGATAGCTGAAAAAAGATCACTAAGCCTGAATTTTTTTAAAGTTATTAATAGAAAGAAGATGAGGACGAGAATGTGGCACCATTAATTAATGGGGATAAGTTAGTTACGGAGGATGGGATAAAGCAAATGTCTTTAATACTTTTTTCCCCTCGTATCATATGATAATAAAGCATCCCTCTGATTCTCTTAATATTGGGTTCCGCAGGGCTCTGTTCTTGGACCCCAGTTGATCTCCCTCTATACCATTTCCCTGGGAGAAAACATCAGCTTATTTGGTTTTAACTACCATCTGTATGCCAATGAATGCAAATATATTTTTCCACCCCACGCTTAGTCTGACACCCAATCTCCGACTGTCTCCGTGCCGTTACTCAGGATGCTGTACGATGCCCCAAACTAAACCTTATTAAAACCGAACAAATAATTTTCCCACCTAAAACCTGGGCCTATCCCACCTTTTTCCATTTCTGTGGGCAACACCCCAACCCTATTTGGTCGTCTTTTCACATTAACTATGTTGCTAAAATCTGTCACTTTTTTCTTTGTAACATTGCGAAGATCCGCAGATTCCTTCTTTCCAACTACTGCATGCTTATCCATGCTCTCATCCTATCACGTTGGATATTGTAACCTTATGCTTATTGGTTTCCTGCTTCCCATCTTCTCCTCTTTAGTCCATACTAAGTCCGCACGCATTGTCTCGCTCTCTAACAATCGGATATTAAATCCCTCTCTTCCGCACATCTACCTGGCTCCCCATTAACAATGCATTATCTACAAAAACTCTCTTAACATTTAAATCCCTTCGCTCTTCTGCTCTTTTGTATTTCTTCTCTTGTGTCCCCATATATCCCTGCCCGTAACTCCGCTCATCACAGACCCCTCACACAATGTCGTCTTTTGCCTTAAACCTTTTTCTCTTTTGGCTTTTGGCAGTGCAGGGGAGGAAAGAGGGAAGGTAAGTAAAGATCGGGGGAGTCTCTGTAAAATATATTATAGTGGTTGGGGCTGGGGGGAACTAGCTCTAATATTTGGCAAAGGGTTTTACATAGGGGGAGGGAGAACAAAATGGGTGGGAGAAGGAGGGAGAGGGAGGGGGGGGAGGGAGTGAAAGGTGCTTGAGCAAGCCAAAAACCTCTGAGAGGCACTCAGAGGCGGGAAAAAATTCCTGGTGGCCAGGCTCCTGGTGGTCAGTGATGGTTTCTGGACTTTGGAGGGACTTTACAGGAGACCCATTTGGAGCAGGAATGTAAGGTAAGGATTTTTATGCACTACAGAGTGGGGCCAGAAATTATAGTTTTGGGGGTGGACTTTTCCTTTAAAAATCCTTATGCTGCTCATCATTATAAATGGCTCTGTGTTAAGTGAATCCCTGTTGGAAAGGGATCTTGGAGTTTTGGTGGATAACAACTTAAAGGTAGCAAGCAGTGCCAGGTGGAGGTAGGGATTCAAGGGAGGAAAATGTTATTCTCCCTCTTACAAAGCATTGGTAAGGCCTCATTTGGTATATGCAGTGCAATTTGGAATCCTGTGTACAAAAGGAATTTTTGAAATGGAAAGGGTTCAGAGAAGGGCAACTAAATTAATAAGGTGGAAAAGTTACAATTATGTACGTGGAGAAAAGGCGCTTGCTTGGGGAAAGATTTCCTGTGTATAAATACATTAACGGGGCATACACATAAATTATTTGGGGCATATAGAGCATGTCAGAGGACATCCCTTAAAGTTCATACACACATGAGATCGTGGGCCCCGACCCGGGACGCACTTTATCTGCTGAAACGGCCGGTCGTTTGGAGATCGACGTTTCGGCCGAATAAAGTGCCTACACACGTTCGTTCGTAAACATCGGCGTCGTGGATTTTTGACTCACGATCGCAGTGTGTACGAACATTAAAACTTGAAGAAAAATGTTTAGGTTCAAGTTCTGTAAAGGGTTTTTCATGTGAGAACGGTAAAGCTATTGAACTGTCTTCCAGTGGACGTTGTTATGGCAGTTTCAAAAAAAAGCTGGATGAGTTTCTGCAAACAAGGAATGTTGCAAGTTAGGTATTGATTCATAAGTATATATAGTTATGTATAGTATTAGAGGTTGAATAAAGACATACGTTTATTCAGTCCAAACCATCTAGCAATATCCTCATTTCTGCCAGAGGAAGGCAAAAAAAAAAACCAAATTTATGAAGGGAAAAAAACTACTGACCCAAGTGGCAATCGAAAATTTCCCTGGACCAACTCTACTTTATGTATCAATACCAGTAATTGCAAACATTCTTGTTTGCAGAAACTCATCCAGTAGAGTTTATCCAGGGAAATTTTCCCCCCCCTTCATAAATTGGTGGTGGTTTTTTTGCTTCCTCTGAATTAACAGTTAGGCAGGAAATGAGGATATTGCTAGATGGGTTGGACTGGATGGACGTATGTCTTATTCAACCCTAATATACTATAATATACCATACCATACTGCACTCTGAAAAGTTTCTATGGTGTGCATCTCCTAGGGGCCCCTATCAGTAACAAAAAGAAAAAAAACTCATCAACGTTTCAGGACATAACGTCCCTGCTTTCAAACTTGAAAAAGGGATGTTATGTCCCGAAACGTCGATGCCTTTTTGTTAGACATATAATAAATTGATATAACCGTAACCATTGCAAATGGTTGAGTGCAGCTCTTTGTTGCTTTATATATACAACAAATAGAAGGCACATTCCTAGGCCCCATACAATATCATATTATCTGCACACTGGTATACTTTATAAACAAAGGGGTTTCAGTATACATTACTGTGATCACATGAATGAAAAGCTTTCCAACCACATCAAGGTAACCCCAGTCTGGAAGGTCCTAAATTCTAACCTTTTTTACTTCAATTACCATTAGCAAACTTTTGCATTTCTCATTGTTATGCACTGGATCAATATAGCAGGCTTTCTCACTTCTCCCCAGCCCTTTGGCTTCTTAAAATGAGGGAAGAGGCTGTCCATCCAGTGCTTTATATTAAAGACATAGAACCTACCATTAAAGGGGCGTGTTGGGGGTGCTATTACCACATGGAAGCTTGACCATGCTTCCCAATAAAAACATACAATACAAGTATTGTGGAAGCACTCCAATTAGGCTAATTTACAACTACATTTTGCAGGTAAGTGCTACTGATCTGGTCAAACATTTATACAAACATAGAAAAGATAATCAATGCACATTACTAGGCCCCATACAATATCATATTATCTGCACACTGGCATACTTATAAACAAAGGGATTTTAGTATACATTACTGTGATCACATGAATGAAAAGCCTTCCAACTAGATCAAGGTAGCCCCAGTCTGGAAGGTCCTAACTTCTAACCTTTTTTACTTCAATTACCATTAGCAAACTTTTGCATTTCTCATTGTTATGCACTGGATCAATATAGCAGATCAGTAGCACTTCCGCAAAATGTGACTATGAGAACTATGAGAAATGCAAAAGTTTGCTAATGGTAATTGAAGTAAAAAAGGTTAGAAGTTAGGACCTTCCAGACTGGGGTTACCTTGACGTGGTTGGAAGGCTTTTCATTCATGTGATCACAGTAATGTATACTAAAACCCCTTTGTTTATAAAGTATGCCAGTGTGCAGATAATATGATATTGTATGGGGAATGTGTATTGATTATATTTTCTATGTTTGTATATATATAAGCAACACAGGTCTCCGTTGCACTCCGATCCGTGTTCGTTTTTATATATATATATATGATATTCCCTGTCCCTGAAGAGCTTACAATCATTTGGTTTTTTTTCTAATCTATATTAATGTATAGATATGTATGTATTTGAGGTTGATCGTCTCCTCCAGTTCCCCCTCTAGCTTCCTCTTTCCTGCCTACGTTGATCCAGAGGAAGGCAAAAAACCCCACCAATTTTATGAAGGGGGAAAAAATTCCTTCCTGACTCCAAGTGGCAATTTCCCTGGATCAACTCTTTGTATCAATACCAGTAACTTGTAACATTCCTTGTTTGCAGAAACTCATCGATTTTTTTGAAAATGACCAATGACCTGCCATAACAACGTCCACTGGAAGACAGTTCCATAGCTTTACCGTTCTCACAGTGAAAAACCCTTTCCGAGCTTGAAGCCTAAACCTTTTTTCTTCAGTCTTAAGGGATGTCCTCCTATTGGACATGTCTATGGTGAACAATGCCCCAGATAGTTTATTGTATGGCCCGTTAATGTATTTATACACAGTAATCATATCCCCACACAAGCGCCTTTTCTCCGGCATACATAATTGTAACTTTTCCAGTCCTCTTCATAATCAAGCTCCCCCACCCCTTTTAATTTAGTTGCCCTTCTCTGAACCCTTTCCATTTCAAAGATGTCCTTTTTGTACACGGATTCCAAAATTGCACTGCATATTCCAAATGAGGCCTTACCAATGCTTGTAAAGGGAATACATTTCTCCGAATCATACCTCGCTTTATACAAGACAATACCATGCTGGCTCTGGCTGTTGCCGCCGGGCACTGCTTGCTACCTTTAATTTTTGTTATCCACCAAACTCCAAGATCCCTTTCCAACAGGGATCACTTAACACAGAGCCATTTATAGTATAAGTAGACAAGTATTTTTAAGTCAAAATGCATCACCTTACATTTATCAACATTGAATTTCATCGCCACTTAGCAGCCCAATGTGATAATCTATCTAGATCCCCTTGCAACGATTGCACATCCTCTGAAGTTTTTAATGGTCGACAAAGTTTTCCTTTCCTTTCGCTTAATTGGTCTAAACATATGCAGAGGTTTTAGCAGTGCCAGAGTGTGTGGCTAAACCTCCCATTTTCACTATTCCATATTAACAAGGTGTTTTAGCTACATTTACAACTTTATATATTTTGTCTTACCTAACATAAGTGAGAACTATACTTTATATAATATATTTATGGTCTCTATAATGGTAATAGTGGGACAATATGAGGGATATATATATACAATACAAGTATTGTGGAAGCACTCCAATTAGGCTAATTTACAACTACATTTTGCGGAAGTGCTACTGATCTGGTCAAACATTTATACAAACATAGAAAAGATAATCAATGCACATTCCTAGGCCCCATACAATATCATTATCTCACACTGGTATACTTTATAACAAAGGGGTTTCAGTATACATTACTGTGATCACATGAATGAAAAGCTTTCCAACCACATCAAGGTAACCCCAGTCTGGAAGGTCCTAAATTCTAACCTTTTTTACTTCAATTACCATTAGCAAACTTTTGCATTTCTCATTGTTATGCACTGGATCAATATAGCAGGCTTTCTCACTTCTCCCCAGCCCTTTGGCTTCTTAAAATGAGGGAAGAGGCGGTCCATCCAGTGCTTTATATTAAAGACATAGACCTACCATTAAAGGGGGGTTGGGGGTGCTATTACCACATGGAAGCTTGACCATGCTTCCCAATAAAAACATACAATACAAGTTATTGTGGAAGCACTCCAATAGGCTAATTTACAACTACATTTTGCGGAAGTGCTACTGATCTGGTCAAACATTTATACAAACTAGAAAAGATAATCAATGCACATTACTAGGCCCCATACAATATCATATTACTGCACACTGGCATACTTATAAACAAGGGATTTTAGTATACATTACTGTGATCACATGAATAAAAGCCTTCCAACAGATCAAGGTAGCCCCAGTCTGGAAGGTCCTAACTTCTAACCTTTTTACTTCAATTACCTTAGCAAACTTTTGCATTTCTCATTGTTATGCACTGGATCAATATAGCAGATCAGTAGCACTTCCGCAAAATGTGACTATAGAACTATGAGAAATGCAAAAGTTTGCTAATGGTAATTGAAGTAAAAGGTTAGAAGTTTAGGACCTTCCAGACTGGGGTTACCTTGACGTGGTTGAAGGTCTTTCATTCATGTGATCACAGTATGATAACTAAAACCCCTTTGTTTATAAAGTATGCCAGTGTGCAGATAATATGATATTGTATGGGAATGTGTATGATTATATTTCTTATGTTTGTATATATATAGCAACACAGGTCTCCGTTGCACTCCGATCGTGTTCGTTTTTATATATATATATGATAGATAATATATATTATTATAATATAATATATATATATATATATATAAAATACAGAAAGAAATAATTTTTTTTGGAGCACTCAAAAGCAATAATTTTTATTTAAACAAAGACCAAAATCACATATATAATATACCCAATCAACTGTACAATAATATCATTAAAATTGGCGCACCGTAGCACCCCGATTATAACAATCCGGAAGTGTTACTGACTTTTTCTGCAACCAACCCCCCAGTTCGCTGCTAACTCTCCCTGCAACTCTCCACTCCCAGCACTGCACATCAGCTCACCTTTCGTGTGATCACCTCCTCTTATAGTTCAGGAAATCAGCAGCCAGCAGATGTCTTTCCACCAACAAAGTCCTATTTTGGCCCTCATTAGAAAGGGCCCTCATTAGAAAGGGTGATAGACCCAACTCCTGGTCTCCGGCTGTCATCCAAGCTTTTAATCAGTTAAAGGAAGCCTTTGCCTCTGCCCCTATTTTAGTTCATCCGGATCCCATCCTCCCTTTCTATATTGATGTAGATGCCTCTGACTTGGGTGCCGGTGCTGTCCTGTCACAAAGACAAGGTATCAAAGAGAAACTCCATCCGTGTGACTATTATTCTAAGAAGTTCCTACCTAATGAACGGAATTATATCGGAAACCGCGAACTACTGGCCATCAAATTGGCTCTCGAGGAATGTGGCCATTTGCTAGAGGGCACTTCTTTGCCCATTACCATCTTTACCGACCATAAAAACCTTGAATACATCCAAAACCTTAAAAGGTTAAATCCTCCCCAGCATGTTGGTGTTTGTTCTTTTCCCGATTCAATTTTATCATTACCTACCAACCAGGTTCCAAAAACACTAAAGCAGATGCCCTCTCCAGATCCTTCATTTCTTCTGATTTTTCTGACCAGGATAAGGGTCCTGTAGTCCCTGCAATCAAGATTCTGGCCTCCCTTACTCCACAACTCTTTGTACCTGTTTTTCTTCGGAACTCCATCCTTCGGCAGACTCATTGCTCTAGACAGGCCGGACATCCTGGTATGAACAAAACTTTCGATCTTCTAGCATGCTCTCTCTGGTGGCCAACCATGAGAAGGGATATTAAGGACTTTATTCTAGCCTGTTCTTGCTGTACCCAGTCAAAATCTCCTAGAACCCTTCCATGTGGACTTCTTCAACCCCTTCCCATTCCATCTCGGCCCTGGACTCATTTGTCTATGGATTTCATTGTTGAGCTTCCTCCTTCCAAACGGAATACTGTAATTTGGATAACTATAGACCGCTTCAGTAAAATGGCTCATTTTGTCCCTCTTCCTAAATTACCATCTTCTGTTGAATTGGCTCAATTATTTATTTCTCATATTTTTAGCCTCCATCAACTTCCTTCTAAGATAGTTACTGACAGAGGAACTCAATTTGTTTCTAAATTCTGGAGGGCATTGTGTAAATCCATGGGAATCAAATTACAATTTTTTCTGCTTATTACCCACAGTCCAATGGGGCTACTGAATGCATTAATCAGTCTCTAGAACAGTACCTCAGGTGTTATATTTCCTATACTTAAGATGATTGGTCTGACCTCCTGCCCTGGGCTGAATTTGCCCATACCAATGCCTCTTCTGGAAAATCTCCTTTTTTGTGTGTCTTCGGGCACTAATCCAAGATGTTTTACTCAGGATTTCCTTTGTTCCTGCTGCTGATGACTCTGTGGCCCAAATGTCGGCTATTTGGCACTCTACTGAAATTTGCCTTCAGAAATCCGCTCTGGCACAAAAAAAAGTTGCTGACATCTCCATCTTACTCTTTGGGAGATAAAGTGTGGCTTTCTTCTGCCCATATTAATCTACGGGTTCCCTCTGCTAAATTAGGACCCAAATTTATCGGGTAGGCAGCACCGCCGGTATGATGACGTCACACGCGCCGGCGTGATAACATCACAACGGCAACACATCTCCCGGCACGAACTTTGAAAAGCCGGCGACGTCCTCCTCTTGGTGCCTGATTGTAGCTCTGCTACCTCTGGCTCCTGTACTCATCCTGCTACTTACCCTTCACGCTCCAGGGACTATACCTACCTTGCCTGCTCCTGTGACCACTTATCTAGCCTGTTTCTGTGCCTACTTACCCTGCTTGTTCCAGTATTCAGCATACAGTTCCCAGCAGCACCTTGTTCCAGTATCCAGCCTACAGTTCCCAGCAATACCTTGTTCCAGTATTCAGCATACAGTTCCCAACAGCACCTTGTTCCAGAATCCAGCCTACTGTTCCCAGGAGCCTCTGTGTCCTGCATTGTCCGGACTATCAGCCTCCTCCTGAAAGCATACTTGTGAGTACCACGGCCATCAAGGCCATATACCTTACAGTAACTACCTTCCCTAATAACAATTTTTACAACTGGGGACCAATCACTGCAATCATGTGCCTGCCAAGCTACTTAGAATGCATTAATTGAGGGAATTCTACAATCTGAAATTGTCTCATGGAACCTACTATTCTTATCCAGGGCATGTTTTAAACTATCAGTAAGCTATCATCTGGACTCAACCATTTTCAAAAGGTAAATCTTTCCTACTAGGAAGGTGATGCATTTTGGACTTAAAAATACTTGTGCTACTTATACTATAAATGGCTCTGTGTTAAGTGAATCCCTGTTGGAAAGGGATCTTTGAGTTGTGGTGGATAACAAACTTAAAGGTAGCAAGCAGTGCCAGCGGGCAACAGCCAGAGCCAGCATGGTATTGTCTGTATAAAGCGAGGTATGGATTCAGGGAGGAAAAGTAATTCTCCCCTTTTACAAAGCATTGGTAAGGCCTCATTTGGAATATGCAGTGCAATTTTGGAATCCTGTGCACAAAAAGGACATCTTTGAAATGGAAAGGGTTCAGAGAAGGGCAACTAAATTAATAAGGGGATTGGGGGAGCTTGAATATGAAGAGAGACTGGAAAAGTTACAATTATGTATGTGGAGAAAAGGCGCTTGCGTGGGGATATGATTACTGTGTATAAAACATTAACGGCCATACATAAACTATCTGGGGCATTGTTCACCAATAGAACATGTCAAAGGACACAAGGACATCCCTTAAGACTTGAAGAAAAAAGGTTTAGGCTTCAAGCTCGGAAAGGGTTTTACTGTGAGAACGGTAAAGCTATGAACTGTCTTCCAGTGGACGTTGTTATGG
Source organism: Hymenochirus boettgeri (assembly GCA_019447015.1). Classification (NCBI taxonomy): domain Eukaryota; kingdom Metazoa; phylum Chordata; class Amphibia; order Anura; family Pipidae; genus Hymenochirus; species Hymenochirus boettgeri. The sequence goes on from CM033472.1 coordinate 73,961,120, forward strand.
CAGGTTCATTGGTCATTTTCAAAAAAAGCTGGATGAGTTTCTGCAAACAAGGAATGTTACAAGTTACTGGTATTGATCATAAAGTAGAGTTGATCCAGGGAAATTTTCGATTGCCACTTGGAGTCAGGAAGGAATTTTTCCCCCTTCATAATTTTGGTGGGGTTTTTTTGCCTTCTCGGATCCAACGTTAGGCAGGAAATGAGGATATTGCTAGATGGGTTGGACTGGATGGACGTATGTCTTTATTCAACCTCAAATACTATACTATACTATACTACTCTCTCCATACACTCCACTAATACTATGCAGCATATCTTCTTATAAACCAATCAAAGGTTTTTAATGATCTGCATGGACCTACCTATGCATGCACTCCAGATCCGCCCACAATGATCATGCAGGCTGGTGAGTCCATGCATGTCATTATATTTCTTTAATTTGGGCCCACAATGTGGGGGGGGGGGTGCGTCGCGGGTGTGTGATGGTGCACTGTGGGGAGTTGGTGTGCTGCTGGGGGTTTGCAGATTCTTTCACGAATCAGGTTTAATGGTTAAGGTTGAGGCCCCACTACAATGCACAAAAAAGCACTGTGCATTTCTGTTTGTTTTTTGCCACAAGCTTGTGTCCCCTTGTATCCGTTTTTTGTGGATTTGCGCTTTTTGGGGGATTGTGGGTAAAAATGCATCTTAAAAATGCATAACATGGCCTTATTGATTTTTTATCAGCTTTTTTTTTTTTTACTACGTTAGAAAATTGCAGGGCCTACCTACCACAAATTCTATTAAACAATTCAACAATTCAGATTGGATACTGGCTATATTTTCATTAAAGCCAGTCATGAACCATGGATAAATGAAAGCAATTAGTATAAGATGGTCGTATTATTCTAAGGGTAGGTTAGGACCCAGCTAAAATAAACAACCTTGGCATGGGCATGGTGGCTAAACAGTATGGTGGTGGAGCTCTTTGTATGTTTGTATTGTGTTGCACTATGACTATTATAAAGGGAGAACACACTGTATATAATCCTATTTATTAGATATGATAGGCATTGTAATAATATGTATAATATCTGTCTGTCTGTCTTTCTCTCTTGTGATAAATACATACCCATTTGTTTTTTTCATACCTCTTAACAATAACTTTACAATAATATATAGCAATTTTTTCCCCTTAAAACTGGCTTATCCAGTTGGTAAACTTCTATCACCTCAAGTGGTTAATTATAGTTGGTTTAGACATTCCTTAGCAGATTAGTTGCTTGTAACAAAGTGTTTAATATGTATGGCTACTTATTGCAATATGCTATTACACAGACCAAGCAATTTAGTGAGGAATGAAGCAATCAGCTGGGTGGAAACAGAATGTAATTACAGCTTTCAAAATGCTGCTTCAATTCTTTTCAACAAATTGGCTGTGCTTTCTCAGTTTTCAAGCTCTTACACATAACTAGGAAAGCTTCTGTGTTTGTTTTAGGAGATACACCTTAAGCAGGACTAGCCTTTGGGACATGTGACCTGTGCTTCCTATTCTAGGATGCACCTATTTCTTTTCACTTTTTTGAAGCTGTAAAAATGACATATGTCCTGGCACTCTCTATGACACTACTACTGTATGTCAATGAAGTCAGCCAGTTCACCACTGCTTGGAATTCCATATTTTGAGTTTCCTGTTCAGTGGGGAAGGAGCGAGAGATTGGTAGGGTCATGTGCCCCTTTACCAAAAATCTTTCAATGCGGTGTTACAAGGGAAAGTACGTCCTTTAACAAAACATTTCCATGCAGTGCTTAAAGGAAAATGTGCCAGTTACTAGAAAGTTTCAATGAAGTGGGTAAAGGAAAATTATAAACAATATAATTTTATTAAACACAAATTGAGCTAATTTATTATTTTTTTAGATCTTTAGATTTTTCAGATCCGTCGGGATTTGTTAAACATTAGACATGTAAATGGATAGGCAGCGAAGCCGACAAACTATCTCTGTCAGCATCACAATCTGTTGGTCCTAACAAAAAATCATCTCCCTTTACTTCAGTAAATGGAGTCTATAACATCATGGACACAACTCATTTTCGTTCCTTATAAAAGTATATATCTATATACCTAAGGATTGTTCCAGTGTGTTTTTGCATAATTTGCAATCACATGAGTATGGGCACATGAAGCTGTCCTTACCACTTATTCATCACCTGCTGCCCTACATTATCACATTTTTTTTACATCTTTGAAAGCAATACATGTAAGGTATAATTGACACTTTATTCAATTAAATCCCCAAAAATATTGTAGTCCTTTACTTGGGAATAGAACAATGAAGTCATATGTAAATGGTGTGTATAACGTTTGTAATGTTTTAATCTGTTCTGTAACCATGCAGATATTATTTCTATTTAATACTAAAAACCCTGCAGTGCTTCTGTCATTTGTTCTCTCTCCAAGTTCATAACAAGAAATAATAAAAAAAATGTAATTACTTTCAATGTTTTCTCCAGCACTGGGAGAAGGAAAATTACTTGTAGCCCCATAGGAAAATGAAAAAAAAAGGGGGAAAGAATGAAAGAAAATCAAACCCTTATGCGGTGACAGTGTAGCATTGATTGATGATTCATATTTCATAGGTTTAATTGGGATTTACATAATAATTTGTGTCTACATGACTAAGTAAAGATTATCGTTTGAGAGATCTAGGACGCTTGTTTGCAAAACCCTAGGGGAACATACCAAGCTCCAAAGCTATCTATCAGATCAGAGTGTTAAAAGACTAAAGCTTTTAGAAGTGGTTTGATCTCTTCTAGCAAGGTCAAAGGGGAGGCACTAGGAGCAACTATTATAACCTTTTTCTCGCTATTGTAGTTGCATTGCTATCTGCTTTGTAAATATGATCTTGAATTGTTATAAATGACTAAAGAAACCTGTGAAATATTTCAATAATATGTTCTATTATTTAATATTTACTATCGCTACTTATCCATTTAACTTTTTGAGTTCATTTCAAACTTGCCTATATGACCTTAAAAGAAAACCCTTTTTCAAATAACCATTCAATTGCACAATTAACAAAATGAGCTGTTTTTAAAAACTCTTTCTATGAAAAAATCTTTATACTTCATTCTACGTGTTTAGAAAGCAGTACACTCATATATTACTGCAGCTAACTGACTAGGATGACCACTCATTTTGTTATTTCTGAGTAATTATTATGTAAGACACTATTAGAGGGTATAGCTACCTAGATATTTTATATAGTAAAGATACTGGAAAGTTTGTTGCAGAACTATTTTCAGTCTTAAAGGGGAAGTTCAGTGCAAATACATATGCTTTTCAGAAAAAAAGAGCAGTATTTTTCCATCCCAATGACCGTAATCTGCCAATTCAGCATTTTGTCTGTGTATAAATAAATGCAACCGAAATAATGACTCCCTTCTTGCAGGACCCCTAGTAGAGACCGTTATGGTCTTGCCCTTGACCCAGTGCCTGGGTTAATTCAGTTGCTCAGTAGAGCTCTGAGCATGTTTGACCGATCCCAACAGCCAAACAGTAGAAATTAATTTTAGGAACATTCCAAGGATGTGGTGCATCCTGGGAAGAAAAAGGACCGTTAGAACCTAAAATGTCAGCTCACTAATGATTTTGATTTTTCAAAATGGAAGAGAATATGTAGAATAACTAAGAAGGCATTACACAAACTAACAATTTAACAAATATTGATAAGTTCCACTGAACTGTCCCTTTAAGGACTGACCTTATCAGTGGCATGTTTGGGGGGAATTACTGGTTAACACACACACACCCGCTTGCTCAGGTCAGTCTGCTGTTCCACTTCTCCTGATGCCCATTGATTGGATTTAAACAGTAATGTACGTACTCCACTGTGTTGGAGCTTAGTGAGCAGGAAAAAGGAAGAAATCCTGGGGGTTGTTGCATAGCTGAATGCCAACATTGCATTATATAACTGTGAGGACAGGTAGTCATGGGGGCACAGTGTACAACAATATAAGGTAAATGTAGGAGAGTCACAGGCTGAATTTAAACTGCAAAAAAACTTTATTTCGTGCACTGAAGCAACATGTTTCGGAGCTGTGTGCTCCTTTATCAAGCACCGCAGTGTGTATATATGTATGTGGAGTGTAAGAAAGCAATCAAACTAGCTAAAATTAATAATGAAGTTAGGATAGCTGAACAAAGCATCACTAAGCCTGAATTTTTTTTAAAGTATATTAATAGAAAGAAGATGAGGACTGAGAATGTGGCACCATTAATTAATGGGGATAAGTTAGTTACGGAGGATGGCGATAAAGCAAATGTCTTTAATACTTTTTTCCCCTCTGTATACATATGATAATAAAGCATCCCCTCTGATTCCTCTTAATATTGGGGTTCCGCAGGGCTCTGTTCTTGGACCCCAGTTGATCTCCCTCTATACCATTTCCCTGGGAGAAAACATCAGCTTATTTGGTTTTAACTACCATCTGTATGCCAATGATATGCAAATATATTTTTCCACCCCCACGCTTAGTCCTGACACCCAATCTCCGACTGTCTCCGTGCTGTCTACTCATGGATGCTGTACCGATGCCCCAAACTAAACCTTATTGAAACCGAACAAATAATTTTCCCACCTAAACCTGGGCCTATCCCACCTTTTTCCATTTCTGTGGGCAACACCCCCATTTACCCTATTTGGTCGTCTTTTCACATTAACTATGTTGCTAAAATCTGTCACTTTTTTCTTTGTAACATTGCGAAGATCCGCAGATTCCTTTCTCTTCCAACTACTGCTATGCTTATCCATGCTCTCATCCTATCACGTCTGGATTATTGTAACCTTATGCTTATTGGTCTTCCTGCTTCCCATCTTTCTCCTCTTCAGTCCATACTAAGTCCGCACGCATTGTCTCGCTCTCTAACAATCGGGATATTAAATCTCCTCTCTTCCGCACATCTACCTGGCTCCCCATTAAACAATGCATTATCTACAAAATCCTTCTCTTAACATTTAAATCCCTTCGCTCTTCTGCTCCTTCTTGTATTTCTTCTCTTGTGTCCCCATATATCCCTGCCCGTACCCTCCGCTCATCACAGACCCCTCACACAATGTCGTCTTTTGCCTTAAACCTTTTTCTCTTTTGGCTTTTGGCAGTGCAGTGGAGGAAAGAGGGAAGGTAAGTAAAGATCGGGGGGAAGTCTCTGTAAAATATATTATAGTGGTTGGGGCTGGGGGAACTAGCTCTAATATTTGGCAAAGGAGTTTTACACTAGGGGGAGGGAGAACAAAATGGGTGGGAGAAGGAGGGAGAGGGAGGGGGGGAGGGAGTGAAAGGCTGCTCTGAGCAAGCCAAAAACCTCTGAGAGGACATCTCAGAGGCGGAAAAAATTTCCCTGGTGGCCAGGCTCCTGGTGGTCAGTGATGGTTTCTGGACTTTGGAGGGACTTTACAGGAGACCCATTTGGAGCAGGAATGTAAGGTAAGGATTTTTATGCACTACAGAGTGGGGCCAGAAATTATAGTTTTGGGGGTGGACTTTTCCTTTAAAAATCCTTATGCTGCTCATACTATAAATGGCTCTGTGTTAAGTGAATCCCTGTTGGAAAGGGATCTTGGAGTTTTGGTGGATAACAAACTTAAAGGTAGCAAGCAGTGCCAGGTGGAGGTAGGGATTCAAGGGAGGAAAATGTTATTCTCCCTCTTTACAAAGCATTGGTAAGGCCTCATTTGGTATATGCAGTGCAATTTTGGAATCCTGTGTACAAAAAGGAAATTTTTGAAATGGAAAGGGTTCAGAGAAGGGCAACTAAATTAATAAGGCTGGAAAAGTTACAATTATGTACGCTGGAGAAAAGGCGCTTGCGTGGGGAAATGATTCCTGTGTATAAATACAATTGTAACGGGGCATACAATAAATTATTTGGGGCATATAGAGCATGTCAGAGGACATCCCTTAAAAGTTCATACACACATGAGATCGTGGGCCCCGACCCGTGACGCACTTTATCTGCTGAAACGGCCGTTCGTTTGGAGATCGACTGTTTCGGCCGATAAAGTGCCTACACACGTTCGTTCGTACACATCGTGCGTCGTGGATTTTGACTCACGATCGCATGTGTGTACGAACATTAAAACTTGAAGAAAAAATGTTTAGGTTTCAAGTTCGTAAAGGGTTTTTCACTGTGAGAACGGTAAAGCTATTGAACTGTCTTCCAGTGGACATTGTTATGGCAGTTTCAAAAAAAAGCTGGATGAGTTTCTGCAAACAAGGAATGTTGCAAGTTACTGGTATTGATTCATAAAGTATAGTATAGTATAGTATAGTATTAGAGGTTGAATAAAGACATACGTTTATTCAGTCCAACCCATCTAGCAATATCCTCATTTCCTGCCAGAGGAAGGCAAAAAAAAAAACACCAAATTTATGAAGGGGAAAAAAACTACTGACTCCAAGTGGCAATCGGAAATTTCCCTGGACCAACTCTACTTTATGTATCAATACCAGTAACTTGCAACATTCCTTGTTTGCAGAAACTCATCCAGTAGAGTTTATCCAGGGAAATTTCCCCCCCCCTTCATAAATTTGGTGGGTTTTTTTTGCCTTCCTCTGAATTAACAGTTAGGCAGGAAATGAGGATATTGCTAGATGGGTTGGACTGGATGGACGTATGTCTTTATTCAACCTCATATACTATAATATACCATACCATACTGCACTCTGCAATAAGTTTCTATTGGTGTGCATCTCCTAGGGGCCCCTATCAGTATACAAAAGAAAAAAAACTCATCAACGTTTCAGGACATAACGTCCCTGCTTTCAAACTTGAAAAAGGGATGTTATGTCCCGAAACGTCGATGCCTTTTTGTTAGCATATAATAAATTGATATACCGTAACCATTGCAAATGGTTGAGTGCAGCTCCTTTGTTGCTTTATATATACACACACAATAGAAGGATTGTGGAAGCACTCCTTAGGCTAAATTACAACTATATTTTGCGGAAGTGCTACTGATCTGGTCAAACATATACATAGAAAAGATAATCAATGCACATTCCTAGGTCCCATACAATATTATATTATCTGCACACTTGCATACATTATAAACAAAGGGATTTTAGTATACATTACTGTGATCACATGAATAAAAAATACTTCCAATCACGTCAAGGTAACGCCAGTCTGGAAGGTCCTAACCTTCCAAGGTAACCCCCAGCCATTTGTCTTTTTAAAATTAGTGAAGAGGCTGTCCATCCAGTTATTTTATATTAAAGGCATAGGACCTCCCATTATATATATACATATGCACACACTTTTATCTCAAAAAATATGCGCTCTCCTTTCCAAACCTTGGCTGCCAATTTGCCAGGTGCTACCAATTTAGCGTACTTGAATGTGTAACAGTGTACGTATGTGTGTCTAACTGTGTGTAATGCAAATGTGGAAATGGCAAGTTTATTAAATAGCTTTAATAGGCAAGTTCAGCCCCAAAATGAAAACTTAAATACAGGTAAATCACCCCCCAAAACCCTAAACGGTGATAGTTTGAAATGTGAAATATATAAGTCTAACCTGAAATCCTGCACAATGCCCTGTTTCCCCTGTTTCTGCTTCCTGGTTCTTCCAGTTAGCAACTGTCAGTTATGAATTTGACAGTTGACATCACAGCCAATGACTGAATGTTAAAGGACAACTCCACCCTCATAAGAACATCTTTTAGAAAGAATGGCCTCTTTAAAATATGTTGATATATCATAGTTTCTCCTATGAATTCATTACTGTATGCCTGCTATGCTTATGGATGCCTCATGGAAACTGAGCAGTATTTTTGATTCAGTATTTTTTCACTATTCAGTTTTGTGGCTTAAAATGGACAACAGAATTCCCAAATCCAGTACCAGTAACCACAAATTCCTTGGCACTCCAGATGTTTGGAAGCTACAACTACCAGCATGCTTTGGTTGCTGGGAATTGTAGTTTCTAAACATGTGGAGTGGCAAGGTTCAATAAACTTTTAATTAAGCTTACCATCATATAAAATTCTCCTGCCACCCATATAGTAAAGGGCACTCTGACCCCAATAGTTAAGTGTCACCTGAGAGTTGTAGTTTCAATCTGTCACTTGCACTAAACTAGAAGCCATTTTTTGCCCCAAACTGAGAAGACCCATCAGATTTACAGCATCCAGATGAGCAGTGACAGTGCTGAGTCCAGCAGCCAGACAACAGGAAGCAACAACAGTGTAAAGGCAGATCAGCTCCTGTAACTTTCTATGCAGGTGAAGTTTTTTTTTTAACACTGTGCCACCTACTGGTTACTATCCGCAATTGCAGTATTTGGATCTAAATTAGGACTTGACCCGAGTATTAGCCGAGGTATTCAGGCTGATATTAAAGCCTGAAAATCTCGACTTATATGCGAGTATATACGGTATGTATTATTATTATTATACAGTATGATCCATTTCTAATAGTATATTAGGATGTTTTTGGTCATTATCTTCCTACTGAGCTTTTTCAGTGGTTATCCATTCAGGAAACTCTCCTTGAAAATCCTGCTTATAGTAATGCTAAGTAATCATATCTTGTGCAAAAATATACTTTTCTATAAGAGCGTGAGTAAGAATTTGGATTATGGCATAGCAGTGGATTTTGTATGCTTAGATTTAGCCAAGGCTTTTGATACTGTGTTGCATAGAAAACGTATGTAAAAACCAAGGTCTGTTGACCTTGAAAAACTAATTTGTACATAGAACAGAGAAAAGAGAATTGGTCGATAGATGTAGTATAGAGAGTAGTTAAGCTTCATCTACAGTACATGGTCAAAATTCAAATTGGTTTGCCACAGGTTTTTGTTTTGTACTTTGTATATATAACCTGTTAATAAATTATATTAAAAAAATCTCTGTATTGGATATGATGCAATATTATGCATGGCATTTCAAACAACATATTATGTGTAACTTTTACAGGTAGACACAGACATATTGTTGAATTTGACAGATGACATTTAATGGCAGATGAGATTTAATATTAATACATGTAAGTTTGTTTATACATATGTGTTTGTTTATTTACATAGTGGCACTTGAGTTTTTAATAATAAACAAGGGTAAAGAAAGGGGACAAAAAATATAAATAAATACATAAACAGGTTAGGCTAGGTATGCGCATTAATAGGTTTACCAGTGCTTGAACCATGCAACACAAAGAAAGTGGTACCTTCCCCGTAGAGCTTACAATCAGTGGTTAGCATGGGTTTTACACTGAGTTTGCGTCGCCTGCACCATTTCCGAGAATGCTCGGAAATAGCATGGGGCAGGCGATGCAAAACCGCCCTCAGTAAAGTTTTGCGCTACTGAATAGGAGGTGTTAGCTGGTGCACTTACCTGGCAGATATCCCACGATGTACAAAATCTCGCACAGGGATTTTTGCATTGTGGGAACTTGGGCAGGTAAGCGGTGGCGGAAAAAATATTGCATCGCCCCCTAAATTCTTTCCTCCTGTTTCAACTCAGCTGACCCCTAGATAATTGCAAATGGCTGGCCAGGCTGGAAAATCTGCCTGCCTTTAATCTGAGTCACAAGGTGCAATCATTTCTGATCGTGTGCATAAGTGATCAGTGTCAATTGTCTGGGAGATTTTAATTTCTCTTTTTCCTGAGGTATTTTTTATGTTTCTCTTGTGTAAGTAGCTTTGTTCTGGTCCAATCTGTCATCACTGCACAGTAGTTTGAAACCTGACATCTGCAGAATACTATACAGGTGTGTAATGCTGCAGGCAATCTTGTGTCTCAAATAAGGAGCTCACAGTTTTATACAGAGAGAAACATAAAGACATCTCATTGGTATTAAGAGCCTACAGTTGTTTGTAAAAAGTTAGATAAAACAAATAAATAGACAGGCAGAGAGAGAGAGGTAGACTCTCCCAAGCAGAGTGCAGACAGAGGATGCTGGGAGTTGTAGTATAAAGGAGAGCACCTCAAGAATTTCCTACTATTGGCGTTATTTTGCAAGAAAGAGTTAAAGGAAAAGTTGATAAGATCTTGTTGCTGCACAGTAATGTGTGAGACAGATACACATATCATTGGTCTTCCCTTCTTGTCCATACTGTCGATATTAATCCAAATATAAACTATGAAGTTTACCTTCAAGATATCCAATAATATAATATAAATATTCAGACCTGACTGGGATGTAGGTCGGGGAATAGGGATGACATTGTAATATATATGCGCCCTGCTTCCTACCGCTAAAGGAATAGTTCACTTGGAAGTGAATTGTTGATGTATTGATTGAAGCCCGGAAGGTTAAGGAGCTATGCCTTACCTCCCGTTCTTCAATTATTGTGGATCCAGGAACGAAGAGAGAAGAATTTTACCTTTTGCACAATCCACCGTCGCCACACTGACAGGTCCCGACCACTTCCTGGTTCTGTTCAACTATAACACGCACAACAATGCACGCTATAGTTGATCTGAACAGGAAGTGGTCGGGAATTTCAGTGTGGCAGCTGAGGATCACGTGAAAGGTAAGATTCTTCTATATTCGTTCCAGGCTCCACAGAAATTGATTGAAGCACAGGAGGTAAGGCATAGCTCCTTAACCTTCCGGTACGGGCTAGCATACCTTCATGGGTAATGGGACAATATTCAGGTGGGGTTGGGGGCGTACGACAACTGATGTTTTTTGTTGTTGTAAGGGGAACATGCCCTTTAAAGCAGAGTGCATCAAATAGGGAGTGGAAGGAAGTGATATCACACAAAAATATAGACTTAACTCCACAACACTTAGAGGGGTTTCAAGCAAATTGACCAGACATGGCGAACAGTGTTTGGCCTACCTGGTGCCAGGCTTGGACATGTGGTGGATTGTTAAAAATATTAAGTTGGGCTGAAAGCGACCCAGTGGTCCTGGTACACATGGTGCAGTTGACAATTGAGGCAGAGGAGAGGTTCTTAAAAATGACTTCCAAGAGTTAGGGGCCAAGTTAAAAGAAAGACCTCCTGGGTAGAAATACTACCTCAGCCACTGCTATACTAGGAGGCAACTGTAACTTAGGACATTAGTGTGGCTAAAAGGTGTGTGTTGGTTGGTGTATTTACAAATGCAAGAAATCTACTGGGAAAATTGTATTATTAGATCTATATTTATTGTAGTGGTAGGCAGAAACATGGCAAAATAATTCATATGACTAGGCAGTAAATGTAGTTTCAAGAAAATAAGAAAGTGGGATGGGTATGTATTTATGTTAAGGCAATTTTAAAAGTTAAAATACTGTGGGTATAAATGATATGGCTGCCTCACAACACACCTCAAAATATGCTTTGTTGGATCTAGTTATACCTAATAAACCCAAGATCATTATATAGATGAAAGTAATAGAAGCTTAGGGAATAATAGTGTCCTTTAATATAGCTTGCAAAACATAACAAGACATTCAATTTAGGAAACCAAATGCTCTGCTATTAAAAATCAACTCATAGGGGCATGTTCTAAAAGAGCAAAAAGTAGCAAAATGTTTTCGCATTCGCTTTTCGCATGGGTTTTTCGCAAAAAGACAGTTATAAGGTAGCTTAACGAATGGCGAAACCGTTTCCGCGAGCTCTCGCTAAAAACCCTTTTCGCCTTACTTCGCATGGTATTTTAGCGAAAAGGGAGCGAAAAGGCATAACGCGATTTATAAAAGAGCGAAAGGTGTTTTTTTTTTGCGTTAAAAAGAGCGAAAGATTAGCGCGAACCCTGAAGGTGTGAAAAGTCATTGTTTGGAGCGAAAAGGCATTCTAATGGGTAAATATGTCTTGAAAAAGCGAACGCGCATTAGAAGGCGATCGCGCATTAGAATGTAATATGCCTTGGAAAAGCGAACGCGCATTAAGAAGGCGACCGCGCATTATAATGGAATATGCCTTGGAAAGGATCGCGCATTAAAAGGCAACACACATTAGAAGGGCGACCGCCATTATAAGAAATATGCCTTGGAAAAGCGAACGCGCATTGAAAGGCAACGCGCATTATAAATGGAATAAGGCCTTGGAAAATCGCGCGGCATTAGAAGGGCGAATGTGCAGTGCAAAAGAAAATTGTATCCCAATTGAGAAATTCTAAGAAGATTGACTAATAAGACATGGCTGACTCTTGGTAAATGTGAGGTGGCCATTTTGAACTTGACATCATTTTCTAGTGGGCTTTTCTGGTTTCGAATGTTTTCCCAATGCAGTCTTCTAAGATGCGTTAAGTTTTCGCTGCATTACTCTTTATATCGCGCCCGTTCGCCTTTTTCATCCTGCAAGTGTGTTTTTTTTTCGCTTTTTTATAAAGCCCCAAATGGCGCTATTTTCGCTGCGATGTGCTGCGCTAATTATTTGGCGAAAAAGACAATCCTTTATAAATTGCCCCATAGACTGACTGTTCTTAGATAAGAAAGTGAACAGTAGACTGCTTTAAAGGGGTACTAATCCTGCACTTCTAAATTTATATCCTTAGGGAAGGTAATAATATATAGGACATATCACTCTTCCAGGTAGTGCTGTGGCTACTGAGCCTCACAGTGTAATGCAAATAGAATAGAAGCAGTGATAAGTAAGATGGACGAACTTCATAAGTTTGGTTGTTTTCCAACTTTTGAACTTCAGTAAAAGTTCCAATTCAGACCCTTAAGTCAATGGGGAGTTATGATTATCGAATTTTCAATATTATCAAAAATACAGCCGTGAGAATCCGGGTCGGATAGTTCGAGAAGTCCGAGTCCATTCAGGCTTGTTAAGTTCGACTAGAACTCAAGTTCTAGTTTGTGCCGAAATCGGCACAACACTTCGAGGGTTACCGAAATCGATCGCTACTTTTCGAGGGTTGATGGACTTAGATTTCGAAGGTTACCAGATTCGTACAATTATGGAGGTTACTGAAATCGATCTCCACTTACGATACAAGTTTTCGAGGGTTACCGAAATCGATCCCCACCTACGTACAAGTTTTCGAGGGTTACCGAAATCGATCCACCAATCTACGATCTAGATACGGAGGGTTACCGAATCGATCATGCTTTCAAGGATTACCGAAAACGGCGATAAATCGAAAACTCGGAAAATTCGAGTTTCGAAAAATCCGGAGTTCCGAAAGTTTCATCGGGACTTCGAAACCCGCCGATTTGATTCAAACTGGGTCTATTAGAACCCAAAGTACATCTCTAATCTCGCGCAGCCACCGCAAAGCAAGCTTAACGTCAATATCTGTTGTATTCATTAGATCAACTGACTTGAAATGTAGTTCTTGAAGACGTTTCGCTAGTCATACCGACTGGCTTTCTCAATTCAGAATGACTTTGTACAAGAATCTGTGGCAAAAACCTGAAAATCCCAATTAGCATATCACAGCCGTGTTAAGGGTGTGATTGGCAGTGGCTAAGAGGTGTTATAGGAACGCCCAGAGTAAGGTGTCAAAACAGCATTGTACATGGCAGACAGTTGGTGTCGAACCCCCCCACCTCTATTTAGGCTTGGTTTCTTTATTTTCACATAAATGGCCTCCTTAACACCTCTCTTGAACCAGTCACGTTCCTTCGCCAATATGTTAACATTACAATCTTCAAAGGTATGTCTTTTATCCTTAATGCAGGTACACGGCTGAGTCCTGACCCGAGGAATTGGCTCTTCTCTGTGCTGGGCCATACGTTGATGCAGTTGCTGTTTGGTCTCCCCCACTACAATCAGAGCATTCTTCACTGCACTGCACTGCATATATGATGTCGCTTTTCTGTGTTTTGGTATTGGGTCTTTCGGATGTACCAATTGCTGCCAGTGTGTTTTCGTTTAAAGCAGACAGGGATACAATGTTTTTTGAAATTCTTCTTAATTTCTCGGAGACCCCTGCTACATATGGATGATGACCATGTTCTTCCTCCTGTCTTGCTTTTCCCCTTCACTGTTGTATTTGTGTTCTTTTCTTTCCTTCTACTTCTTTTGACAAAGGCCCAGTCTGTATCCACAAGTTTTAAGGGCTCCTCTGAGATGTTTCATTTCTTTAGCCTTCGCCTCTGTGCTAGTGGGGATGTTCTCGGCTCTGTGTTGCAGGGTTCTGATGACACCCAGCTGTGATCTAAAGGGTGTGGGAGTCAAACATCAATACTGATCGGTGTGTGTTGGTTTTCTGTAAACCTCTACTTCCAGTTTACCCATTTTCCTTAACTTCCCACCAAGCAGTCCAAGAAAGCCAGTTTGTTGTTTTTGTACCTCTTCCATTGTGAATTAATGTTTGGTCTACCGCATTAATGTGTTCTGTGAAAGCTTGTACTTCCTTCTGGTGGATTTAACCCAGGTGTCATCAACATACTGAACCAGTGGCTGGGTGCTATGCCCTTAAAGGTATTAAGCGCCTGGTTTCTACCCTCTCCATGTAAAGGTTTGCCACAATGGGTGAAACTGGAGATCCCATAGCACATCCATGTTTTTGCTTATAGAACTTATCCCTTATTTGAAATAGGTGTTATTCAGCACAAGTCCAACAGGAACACACCTGTTCTGGTTGAGATCAGTTCTGCTGGTAAGAGTGCTGTCTTGGCCCAGCCGTTTTCTCACCATGTCCACGCCTCCTTGGTGGGTAACAAGTAAGAGAGATGTCACATCATAGGACACCATAGTTTCTTCTACACCGAGTACTATCTCTTCAATCTTGTTGGTGAAATCCTGAGAGTTCTGGATGTGATGCTTAGAACTCCCACCAAAGGTCCTAAGATGTTAGCTAGATATTTTGCCATCTTGATGTAACAGAGTTGATGCTGCTGACTATAGGTCTAGTGGGGCCCCTTCCTTATGTATCTTATGTAATTGTCACAGATTCTTGTACAAGTCATTCTGAATTGAGAAAGCCATCGGATGACTAGCGAAACGTCTTCAAGACACATTTCAAGTCCAGTTGATCTAATTGAAACAACAGATATACCATGACCTGGATGAATGAGAACCTTCACAAGCATAAGCCTTAACGTCGTGCTAACTGAGTGTAAATCAGTTAGCGCGACGTTGAGAAGGGGCAAGAAGATGCGGGCCGGCAGTGCTCCTGGTAAATCGCCCCATATGTGTCATAGCATCAAAAGTTTAATAGAAAATGAAGTACATATAGCTGATCAAAGCAAACCAACCCAAATCTTTATTAAACTAATAGAACTAAAACCAAATTTGACATATCCCCTCTAAAACACCAATAAACTGTAAAATAGCAATACAGTAAATGGCATAACTAAATGTTAACACTTGAGGAACTGGACAAAATAACTGTGTATGTACAGTGACTGGCTACACACCCATCCCACAGTCACATGCTCCCTTGCCTAAGATTTGCTAGAGGCTACTAATGGGTGGGGCCAACGTAACAGTTTCCTGCAGTATCTTAGGACTGTGCATGTAAAAGAACATAATTAGAAAGTCTAATTTTTCAACAACCAATCAAAATCAGAGGTGGACAAATTCTGCCTTTATAACAAAATCTACCTTCTAATTCAATGTTGTTCTGAGGCTTTAGTTAGTCCTTTAACCCAGTATACACAAAAGTAAAAGATGCTCCAGTATCAGCTCATTTTATATCTTGATCTGCAACTCCATATAAAAGGGATAGACAACCAATATATCTCTAGATGTTTTAAAAACGACAACTTCTGTCCTTCACTTACAGCACTCTGTACAAGGGGGTGCTGGGTTATAGTTTTCAAACATCTGGAGATGTACTGGTTGCCTATCCGGATTCATAGCTATGTCCTGCATATGTACATTTAAATCTCCACCCACTTTCTCAGCTTGTTTCATGGGGGACAGTAAGATTTAGATTTATTTCACTGGAATTGAACTATTCCTTAATGCATTGATTGAAGATAGCTCGCGGAAACGGTTTCGCCATTCGTTAACGCTACCTTTATAACTGTCTTTTTGGCGAAAACCCATGCGAAAAGCGAATGCGAAAACATTTCGCTACTTTTTGCTCTTTTAGAAACATGCCCCTATGAGTTGATTTTTAGCTACTTTTTGCTCTTTTAGAAACATGCCCCTATGAGTTGATTTTTAATAGCAGAGCATTTGGTTTCCTAAATTTGAATGTCTTTGTTATGTTTTGCAAGCTATATTAAATGACACTATTATTCCCTAAGCTTCCTATTACTTTCATCTATATAATGATCTTGGGTTTATTAGGTATAACTAGATCCAACAAAGCATATTTTGAGGTGGTGTTTTGAGGCAGCCATATCATTTATACCCACAGTTATTTTAACTTTTAAAATTGCCTTTTAACATAAATACATACCCATCCCACTTTCTTATTTTCTTGAAACTTCTACATTTACTGCCTAGTCATATGAATTATTTTGCCATGTTTCTGCCATACCACTAAATATATTAGATCTAATAATACAATTTTCCCAGCTAGATTTTCTTGCATTTGTAAATACACCAACCATACACAAACCTTTTAGCCACACATTAATGCTCCTAAGTTACAGTTGCCTCCCTAGTATAGCACGTGGCTGAGGTAGTATTTCTACCCAGGAGGTCTTTACTTTTAACTTGGCCCCTAACTCTTGGAAGTCATTTTTAAGAACCTCTCCTCTGCCTCTAACTTTGTCAACTGCACCAATGTAAACCAGGACCACTGGGTCGCTTTCAGCCCAACTTAATAATTTCTCTACACAATCCACCACATGTCCAAGCCTGGCACCAGGTAGGCAAACACTGTTCGCCATGTCTGGTCAATTTGCTTGAAACCCCTCCTAATGTTGATTGGAGTTAAGTCTATATTTTTGTGTGATATCACTTCCTTCCACTCCCTATTTGATGCACTCTGCTTTAAAGGGCATGTTCACCCTTACAACAACAAAAAACATCAGTTGTCAGTTACCTGCCCCCAACCCCACCTGATATATTGTCCCCATTACCCCATGACAGGGTATGCTAGCCCCCTTATGAAGTCAATAAATACAGTGACAACTGACATCACAGCTAATGATTGACTGTTATTTCACCTGCTGCCTTCTCTGCACAGGCTCAAGATTACAAAAATCTCATTGAGCAGGAGGAGGCAGATAAGGAATGGAACTTATCATTAAATATCTGGTTACAAATGCATGTAATAATGTAATGCTCCAGATCCCAGAGTATTCCTTCAGCCTAAATACCCCAATCTGCAACCAGTCGTTTCACCAATAAACAAGCCACTATTTTCTGGAATGCTTGATGAGCCTCACCGGGCATTTGTCATCGGGACTTAGAGTTCAAGGTATCTGAGCCAAGAATACTTGAGAAACCAAAGCGCAACTGGCAGACAGGGCACTTCTAGAGCTAGACAAAGCATGGTACAGGAGGGAAAGCCAAAATCAGAAAAGGAGTCAAGGTCAGTTCATGGGTAATCATCAGCAGAGCAAGATACCAAGGGATTAAAATAAAAGAGTAGTCAGGGCAGACAGCGACCATTCAGGAACGAGGAACAGGCAGGAATTGGGAACCAGTTAACACACACCACAAGCTAGGGATGGTGAGAGAGCCAAAAAAATTCAAACCTACACACCCAGCTGCGCTGCAAGACACAGTGATAATCGAGGGAGAGAGCAGAAACTTATTGGCCAATCAGACACACACCCCCCGCCACACTGCAAGTCATAGTGTTAGCTGAGGGAGAGAGCAGAACCTGGTTGGACAATCAGAGCACATCCCCTGTTAACACATCTCCCTCAGTCACTGCCAGACATGGTATTAAGTGAGGGAGACACAGGACACAGCCCCTATGCATGAGAGACAAGAGGAGTCACGGAACAAGTCAGACAAGATGGAGGAGAGCCACGGGAGCGAGGTACTGGTAAATGAGCTTGGTGATTTCTGATAATATACTGGTACAAATAGCAGTTGAGGTTGCATGCAGATAGCCTACAAGTCATTTGTATTTTGTTTTAAAGATGTCCATACCTTATTTAAAAAATAAATAAAAAAACATTTCAAGCAAAAGAAATACCTGGCAGATGCGCCAATAAATTACACACATCTGCTCCAAGCAGTTTTCTATATTTTCTTTAACTTAGCACTGCTTTTTGTGATTGCTATAAGGTCAGGTCACCTTATATTATTATAAGATGCACATGAGAGATAAGGCATACTCTCTTGTTTAATACAGAAATGTATCCACTGTAAATATGTGACAAACAATTTTAAAACTAGTATACAAATGTAAAATCTTTGCTCCAGTTTTAATAAGGTGCAACAAAAAAAATCACAATATACATGGAATAGGGAGATATAGTCTAGCTGTAAACTCAGGGGAAAAGCCTATTGAAAAAGTATTAAAGAAAGAAATGGTCATTTGAATACTAGTAATAAAACTTCCCTTATAATAATCACATGAACAGGTTACTAGGAGTGAAAAACACACAGATCAGCCTCTAGATATGTAATCATTGCTAATATAAATACACCCTCCTGATATAATGCACTTATAACCTCAAGATACCGAATATATATAGGAAAAGTATATGATATAATATTGGATAAAAACAATAATAAGGAATATTAGAATCCCAATGCTGGAATAAGTCAAAACTGCTGAGAGGTACGCAAAACGCAGCTAAGAGGTAGTTGCATGCAGTTTGTGGATGAACAACCATGTGGTAATTGAGTAAGTAACCCAATGTTGGTACCGGGGATACCGGATGGTAAGAATAGGTTCATACTCTGGTCCGAGTGCTCTCCCTGTATGAAAGCACACAATGCTAAGCTGGGGGCTTAAATGTAGATACCACCATCTACTATGAAGCCAAAGGAATTGTTCCTCTCAGGAGGATTATAAAGCCATGATATGCCAATGCAATTTCAAAATAAAGAGTATCTGACAGAGATCATGCACACTACTATACAAGGAAATGAAAAGTATGAACCACAGGGGTAAAAATACTAATAAATTGGATGTGGATTCATAATACCAATTTTAAACTGAACAAAATAGAAACTATTTTCATATGAACAGCTTGGAAAATATGCACCAGGGCCCATGTTTACAAAACAGAAATGCTGATTTTTTAACTGTACAATTTGCTTCTTCTTTTTTTTTTACTAGTTTTTAAACCTTACCGGAAAATACGAGAACCAGAAAATAAACTCCCTCATCCAAATAAATTATCTTAACCTTTCATAAATATTCCCCTTAGAATTAGAGTTGTCAAATAAATGTGTCAAGGCCGGGTCTGCGTTAATTCTGTTTGCCTGCAACTAGTCTGCAATAAGTGCATCACTGTTAAGTAAATTTATTATGAGTATTCCCCTTTAATCAGATGATCTGTTAGGGAAGATGGACAGGCACATGATAATGATAATTAATAAATAAGACACAGAGACAGGAGGTGTGGTGAAAGGCCGCAACACTTTATTAAACTCAAGTATAGTTTTGTTAGCACTTGTATTTAACTGTAATATATGAAATATATTCCCAAATCTATCTCCAAATCTATGAGACTATTTGCTCAAAAGATCCAGCGATGTTCTGACAACGGAGCCAGACGTGCACCCTTATTTATACCCCTGAGAGAGCCCAAGGGACCAATCAGACCCCAGAATGGCTATCACCAAGCTAATTCCAATCCTGCCAGGTATATAGCAACCAATCAGAAAAGTGAGATCCATGCTGATGTAAAGTGGGCCAAAACTTAAAACCACTGAAAGAAATTAACTAGTTATGTGCCAGCCCCCTTCCTTCCCATGGCTGGGAAGGCTTATGGCCCACCCAGAACATACTTTCCGATGACAGCTCACTTTGCTGTGTTTTGTTGTGAAAACATGCAACTATTTAATGTTATCAAACGCTAAGCTCCATTAACTATGCACATTTTCTAGGTCCATAAAGATGTGCGATCATGGATTTGGGCAAGTATCTTGGGCACATACACTAAGGGGCATATTTATAAAAGAGCGAAAAGTAGCGAAATGTTTTTGCATTCGCTTTTCGCATGGGTTTTCGCCAAAAAGACAGTTAACGCTATTTATAAAGGTAGCATTAACGAATGGCGAAACCGTTTCCGCGAGCTATCGCTAAACCCTTTTCGCCTTACTTCGCAATGGTAATTTTAGCGAAAAGGGAGCGAAAAGGCATAACGCGATTTATAAAAGAGCGAAAGGTGGTTTTTGCGTTAAAAGGAGCGAAAGATTAGCGCGACCCTGAAGTTGGTGAAAAGTCATTGTTTGAGCGAAAAGGCATTCTAATGGGTAATATGCCTTGAAAAACCGAACGCGCATTAGAAGGGCGATCGAGCATTAGAATGAAATATGCCTTGGAAAAGCGACATTAGAAAGGTGAACGCGCATTAGAAAGGCAAACGCACATTAGAAAGGCGAACGCACATTAGAAAGGCGACCGCGCCTTATAATGGAATATGCCTTGGAAAAGCGAACGCGCATTAGAAAGGCGAATGTGCAGTGCAAAAGAAAATTGTATTCCAATTGAGATTGACTAAATAAGACATGGCTGACTTCTTGGTAAATGTGAGGTGGCCATTTTGAACTTGACATCATTTTCTAGTGGGCTTTTCTGGTTTTGAATGGTTTTCGCAATGCAGTCTTCTTAGATGCGTTAAGTTTTCGCTGCGATACTTTTCGCTCTTTATCGCGCCCGTTCGTCTTTTTCAGCCGCGAAGTGTGGTTTTTTTCGGTTTTTATAAATAAGGCGAAACCAAGCCCCAAAAGCGCTATTTTCGCTGCAATGTGCTGCGCTAATTATTTGTCGAAAAAGACAATCCTTTATAAATATGCCCCTAAGGGGCATATTTACCAAGAAGTCAGCCATGTCTTATTTAGTCAATCTTCTTAGAATTTCTCAATTGGAATACAATTTTCCTTTGCACTGCACATTCGCCTTTCTAATGCGCGATCGCTTTTCCAAGGCATATTCCATTATAATGTGCGTTCGCCTTTCTATTTTCCAAGGCATATTCCATTATAATGTGCGTTCGCCTTTCTAATGTGCGTTCGCCTTTCTAATGCACGTTCGCGTTTCTAATGTGCGTTCGCCTTTCTAATGCGCGTTCGCTTTTCGCGTTCGCTTTTCCAAGGCATATTCCATTATAATGTGCGTTCGCCTTTCTATTTTCCAAGGCATATTCCATTATAATGTGCGTTCGCCTTTCTAATGTCGCTTTTTCAAGGCATATTACATTCTAATGCGCGTTCGCTTTTCTAATGCGCGTTCGCTATTTCAAGGCATATTACCCATTAGAATGCCTTTTCGCTCAAACAATGACTTTTCACACCACCTTCAGGGTCGCGCTAATCTTTCGCTCTTTTTAACGCAAAAAAAAACACCTTTCGCTCTTTTATAAATCGCGTTATGCCTTTTCAAAAAAAAACACCTTTCGCTCTTTTATAAATCGCGTTATGCCTTTTTGCTCCTTTTTCGCTAAAATTACAATTGCGAAGTTAGGCGAAAAGGGTTTAGCGATAGCTCGCGGAAACGGTTTCGCAAGTTAGGCGAAAAGGGTTTAGCGATAGCTCGCGGAAACGGTTTCGCTATTCGTTAACGCTACCTTTATAAATAGCGTTAACTGTCTTTTTGGCGTTCTGTGGAGCTGGAACGAATATAGAAGAATCTTACCTTTCACGTGATCCTCAGCTGCCACACTGAAAATCCCGACCACTTCCTGTTCAGATCAACTATAGCGGCATTGTTGTGCGTGTTATAGTTGAACAGAACCAGGAAGTGGTGGGACCTGTCAGTGTGGCGACGGTGGATTGTGCAAAAGGTAAAATTCTTCTCTCTTCGTTCCTGGATCCACAATAATTGAAGAACGGGAGGTAAGGCATAGCTCCTTAACCTTCCGGGCTTCAATCAATACATCAACAATTCACTTCCAAGTGAACATTTCCTTAGCGGTAGGAAGCAGGGCGCATAATATTACAATGTCATCCCTATTCCCCGACCTAAATCCAGTCAGGTCGAATATTATATTATATTATTGGATATCTTGAGGTAAACTTCATAGTTTATATTGATTGATTGAAGCACAGGAGGTAAGGCATAGCTCCTTAACCTTCCGGTCTTCAATCAATGCATTAAAGGAATAGTTCAATGTTCCAGTGAAATAAATCTAAATCTTACTGTCCCCCATGAAACAAGCTGAGAAAGTGGGTGGAGATTTAAATGTACATTATGCAGGACATAGCTATGAAATCAGGGATAGGCAACCAGTACATCTCCAGATGTTTGAAAACTATAACCCAGCACCCCCTTGTACAGAGTGCTTGTAAGTGAAGGACAGAAGTTGTCGTTTTTAAAACATCTAGAGATATATTGGTTGTCTATCCCTTTTATATGGAGTTGCAGATCAAGATATAAAATGAGCTGATACTGGAGCATCTTTTTACTTTTGATATACTGGGTTAAAGGACTAACTAAAGCCTCAGAACAACATTGAATTAGAAGGTAGATCTTGTTATAAAGGCAGTAATTTGTCTCACCTCTGATTTTGATATGGTTGTTGAAAAATTAGACTTTCTAATTATGTTCTTTTACATGCACAGTCCTAAGATACTGCAGGAACCTGTTACAGTTGGCCACACCCATTAGTAGCCTCTAGCAAATTCTTAGGCAAGGGAGCATGTGACTGTGGGATGGGGTGTAGCCAGTCACTGTACATACACAGTTATTTTGTCCAGTTCCTCAAGTGTTAACATTTAGTTATGCCATTTACTGTATTGCTATTTTACAGTTTATTGGTGTTTTAGAGGGGATATGTTCAAATTTGGTTTTAGTTCTATTAGTTTAATAAAGATTTGGGTTGGTCTTGCTTTGATCAGCTATATGTACTTCATTTTCTATTAAACTTTTGATGCTATGACACATATGGGGCGATTTACCCAGGAGCACTGCCGGCCCGCATCTCTCCTGCCCCTTCTCAACGTCGCGCTAACTGATTTACACTCAGTTAGCACGACGTTAAGGCTTATGCTTGTGAAGGTTCTCATTCATCCAGGTCATGGTATATCTGTTGTATTCAATTAGATCAACTGGACTTGAAATGTAGTTCTTGAAGACGTTTCGCTAGTCATCCGACTGGCTTTCTCAATTCAGAATGACTTGTACAAGAATCTGTGACAATTACATAAGATACATAAGGAAGGGGCCCCACTAAGACCTATAGTCAGCAGCATCAACTCTGTTACATACAAGATGGCAAAATATCTAGCTAACATCTTAGGACCTTTGGTGGGAAGTTCTAAGCATCACATCCAGAACTCTCAGGATTTCACCAACAAGATTGAAGATATAGTACTCGGTGTAGAAGAAACTATGGTGTCCTATGATGTGACATCTCTCTTCACTTGTATACCCACCAAGGAGGCTGTTGACATGGTGAGAAAACGGCTGGGCCAAGACAGCACTCTTACCAGCAGAACTGATCTCAACCCAGAACAGGTGTGTTCCTTGTTGGACTTGTGCCTGAATACCACCTATTTCAAATACAGGGATAAGTTCTATAAGCAAAAACATGGATGTGCTATGGGATCTCCAGTTTCACCCATTGTGGCAAACCTTTACATGGAGGAGGTAGAAACACAGGCGCTTAATACCTTTAAGGGCATAGCACCCAGCCACTGGTTCAGATATGTTGATGACACCTGGGTTAAAATCCACCAGAAGGAAGTACAAGCTTTCACAGAACACATTAATGCGGTAGACCAAAACATTAAATTCACAATGGAAGAGGTACAAAACAACAAACTGGCTTTCTTGGACTGCTTGGTAGAAGTTAAGGAAAATGGTAAACTGGAAGTAGAGGTTTACAGAAAACCAACACACACAGATCAGTATTTGATGTTTGACTCCCACCACCCTTTAGATCACAAGCTGGGTGTCATCAGAACCCTGCAACACAGAGCCGAGAACATCCCCACTAGCACAGAGGCGAAGGCTAAAGAAATGAAACATTTCTTTAGGGCTCAGAGGAGCCCTTAAAACTTGTGGATATCCAGACTGGGCCTTTGTCAAAAGAAGTAGAAGGAAAGAAAAGAACACAAATACCAACAGTGAAGGGGAAAAGCAAGACAGGAGGAAGAACATGGTCATCCCATATGTAGCAGGGGTCTCCGAGAAATTAAGAAGAATTTTCAAAAAACATTGTATCCCTGTCTGCTTTAAACCGAACAACACACTGCAATTGGTACATCCGAAAGACCCAATACCAAAACACAAGAAAAGCGACATCATATATGCAGTGCAGTGCAGTGAAGAATGCTCTGATTTGTATGTGGGGGAGACCAAACAGCAACTGCATCAACGTATGGCCCAGCACAGAAGAGCCAATTCCTCGGGTCAGGACTCAGCCGTGTACCTGCATCTTAAGGATAAAAGACATACCTTTGAAGATTGTAATGTTAACATATTGGCGAAGGAACGTGACTGGTTCAAGAGAGGTGTTAAGGAGGCCATTTATGTGAAAATAAAGAAACCAAGCCTAAATAGAGGTGGGGGGGTTCGACACCAACTGTCTGCCATGTACAATGCTGTTTTGACACCTTACTCTGGGCGTTCCTATAACACCTCTTAGCCACTGTCCAATCACACCCTTAACACCTGGCTGTGATATGCTAATTGGGATTTTCCAGGGTACATAATTGCCACAGATTCTTGTACAAGTCATTCTGAATTGAGAAAGCCAGTCGGATGACTAGCGAAACGTCTTCAAGAACTACATTTCAAGTCCAGTTGATCTAATTGAATACAACAGATATTGACGTTAAGGCTTGCTTTGCGGTGGCTGCGCGAGATTAGAGATGTACTTTGGGTTCTAATAGAACCCAGTTTTGAATCAAATCCGGCGGTTTCGAAGTCCCGATGAAACTTTCGGAACTCCCGGATTTTTCGAAACTCGAATTTTCCGAGTTTTCGGTTTTTATCGCCGTTTTCGGTAATCCTTGAAAGCATGGATCGATTTCGGTAACCCTCGAAAACTTGTATCGTAGGTGGGGATCGATTTCGGTAACCCTCGAAAACTTGTATCGTAGGTGGGGATCGATTTCGGTAACCCTCGAAAACTTGTATCGTAAGTGGAGATCGATTTCAGTAACCCTCCATAATTGTACGAATCCTGGTAACCTTCGAAATCGTAAGTCCATCAACCCTCGAAAAGTAGCGATCGATTTCGGTAACCCTCGAATGTTTGTGCCGATTTCGGCACAAACTAGAACTTGAGTTCTAGTCGAACTTAACAAGCCTGAATGGACTCGGACTTCTCGAACTATCCTGGACCCGGATTTCTCACGGCTGTATTTTTGATAATTATTGAAAATTCGATAATCATAACTCCCCATTGACTTTAAGGGGTCTGAATTGGAACTTTTACTGAAGTTCAAAAGTTGGAAAACATACCAAACTTTATGAAGTTCGTCCATCTCTACTTATCACTGCTTCTATTCTTATATTGCATTACACTGTGAGGCTACAGTAGCCACAGCACTACCTGGAAGAGTGATATGTCCTATATATTTATTTACCTTCCCTAAGGATATAAATTTAGAAGTGCAGGATTTAGTACCCCTTTAAAGCAGTCTACTGTTCACTTTCTTTATCTAAGAACAGTCAGTCTATGGGGCATATTTATAAAGGATTGTCTTTTTCGCCAAATAATTAGCGCAGCACATCGCAGCGAAAATAGCGCCATTTGGGGCTTTATAAAAAAGCGAAAAAAACACACTTCGCAGCTGAAAAAGGCGAACGGGCGCGATAAAGAGTAATGCAGCGAAAACTTAACGCATCTTAGAAGACTGCATTGGGAAAACCATTCGAAACCAGAAAAGCCCACTAGAAAATGATGTCAAGTTCAAAATGGCCACCTCACATTTACCAAGAAGTCAGCCATGTCTTATTTAGTCAATCTTCTTAGAATTTCTCAATTGGAATACAATTTTCTTTTGCACTGCACATTCGCCCTTCTAATGCGCGTTCGCTTTTCCAAGGCTTATTCCATTATAATGCGCGTTCGCCTTTCTAATGCGCGTTCGCTTTTCCAAGGCATATTTTATTATAATGCGCGGTCGCCTTTCTAATGTGTGTTTGCCTTTTTAATGCGCGATCACTTTTCCAAGGCATATTCCATTATAATGCGCGGTCGCCTTTCTAATGCGCGTTCGCTTTTCCAAGGCATATTACATTCTAATGCGCGATCGCCCTTCTAATGCGCGTTCGCTTTTTCAAGACATATTACCCATTAGAATGCCTTTTCGCTCAAACAATGACTTTGTAAACTCAGGGGAAAAGCCTTGAAAAAAGTATATTAAAGAAAGAAATGGTCATTGAATACTAGTAATAAAACTTCCCTTATAATAAACACATGAACGGTTACTAGGAGTGAAAAACACACAGACAGCCTCTAGATATGTGTATAACATTGCTAATATAAATACACCCTCCTGATATAATGCACTTATAACCTCAAGATACCGAATATATATAGGAAAAGTATATGATATAAATTGGATAAAAACAATAATAAGGATATTAGAATCCCAATGCTGGAATAAGTCAAAACTGCTGAGAGGTACGCAAAACACAGCTAAGAGGTAGTTGCATGCAGTTGTGGATGAACAACCATGTGGTAATTGAGTAAGTAACCCAATGTTGGTACCGGGGTACCGGATGGTAAGAATAGGTTCATACTGGTCCGAGTGCTCTCCCTGTATGAAAGCACACAATGCTAAGCTGGGGGCTTAAATGAGATACCACCATCTACTATGAAGCCAAAGGAATTGTTCCTCTCAGGAGGATTATAAAGCCATGATATGCCAATGCAATTTCAAAATAAAGAGTATCTGACAGAGATCATGCACACTACTATACAAGGAAATGAAAAGTATGAACCACAGGGGTAAAAATACTAATAAATTGGATGTGGATTCATAATAC
The DNA here is from genome assembly GCA_019447015.1 of Hymenochirus boettgeri. Taxonomy (NCBI): domain Eukaryota; kingdom Metazoa; phylum Chordata; class Amphibia; order Anura; family Pipidae; genus Hymenochirus; species Hymenochirus boettgeri. The sequence continues at coordinate 73,988,020 of CM033472.1, forward strand.
CAATTTTAAACTGAACAAAAAAATAGAAACTATTTTCATATGAACAGCTTGGAAAATATGCACCAGGGCCCATGTTTAAAAAACAGAAATGTGATTTTTTAACTGTACAATTTGCTTCTTCTTTTTTTTTTTACTAGTTTTAAACCTTACCGGAAATACGAGAAACCAGAAAATAAACTCCCTCATCCAAATAAATTATCTTAACCTTTCATAAAATATTCCCCTTAGAATTAGAGTTGTCAAATAAATGTGTCAAGGCCGGGTCTGCTGTTAATTGTTTGCCTGCAATAGTCTGCCAATAAGTGCATCACTGTGTAAGTAAATTTTTATGAGTATTCCCCTTTAGTCAGATGATCTGTTAGGGAAGATGGACAGGCAACATGTATATATGATAATGAATAACATACAGACATCAGCAGAGACAGGAGGAGGTGTGGTGAAAGGCCGCAACACTTTATTAAACTCAAGTATAGTTTTGTTAGCACTTGTATTTAACTGTAATATATGAAATATATTCCCCAAATCTATCTCCAAATCTATATGAGACTATTTGCTCAAAAGATCCAGCGATGTTCTGACAACGGAGAGCAGACGTGCACCCTTATTTATACCCTGAGAGAGCCCAAGGGACCAATCAGACCCCCGAATGGCTATCACCAAGCTAATTCCAATCCTGCCAGAGTATATAGCAACCAATCAGAAAAGTGAGGATCCATGATGTGTAAAGTGGGCCAAAACTTAAAACCACTGAAAGAAATTAACTAGTTAGTGCCAGCCCCCTTCCTTCCCATGGCTGGGAAGGTTATGGCCCACCCGAACATACTTTCCGATGACAGCTCACTTTGTGTGTTTTGTTGTGAAAACATGCAACTATTTAATGTTATCAAACGCTAAGCTCCATTACTATGCACATTTTTCTAGGTCCATAAAGATGTGCGATCATGGATTGTGAGGGCAAGTATCTTGGGCACATACACTAAGGGGCATATTTATAAAAGAGCGAAAAGTAGCGAAATGTTTTTGCATTGCTTTTCGCAGGGGTTTTCGCCAAAAAGACAGTTAAGTATTTATAAAGGTAGCATTAACGAATGGCGAAACCGTTTCCGCGAGCTATCGCTAAACCCTTTTTCGCCTTACTTCGCAATGGTAATTTTAGCGAAAAGGGAGCGAAAAGGCATAACGCGATTTATAAAAGAGCGAAAGGTGGTTTTTGCGTTAAAAGGAGCGAAAGATTAGCGCGACCCTGAGGTGTGTGAAAAGTCATTGTTTGAGCGAAAAGGCATTCTAATGGGTAATATGCCTTGAAAAACCGAACGCGCATTAGAAGGGCAGATCGCATGAATGAAATATGCCTTGGAAAAGCGGGAGGACATTAGAAAGGGAACGAGCATTAGAAAAGGAAAACGCACATAAAGGCGAACGCACATTGAAACGGCGACGCGCCTTATAATGGAATATGCCTTGGAAAAGCGAACGCGCATAGAAAGGGCGAATGTGCAGGGCAAAAGAAAATTGTTATTCCAATTGAGATTGACTAATAAGACATGGCTGACTTCTTGGTAAATGTGAGGTGGCCATTTTGAACTTGACATCTTTTCTAGTGGGTTTTCTGGTTTTGAATGGTTTTCGCAATGCAGTCTTCTAGATGCGTTAAGTTTTCGCTGCGATACTTTTCGCTCTTTATCGCGCCCGTTCGCTTTTTCAGCCGCGAAGTGTGGTTTTTTTCGGCTTTTTTTTAAATAAGGCGAAACCAAAGCCCCAAATCGCTATTTTCGCTGCGATGTGCTGCGCTAATTATTTGTCGAAAAAGACAATCCTTTATAAATATGCCCCTAGGGGCATAGCGGAAACGGTTTCGCCATTCGTTAACGCTACCTTTATAACTGTCTTTTTGGCGAAAACCCATGCGAAAAGCGAATGCGAAAACATTTCGCTACTTTTTGCTCTTTTAGAAACATGCCCCTATGAGTTGATTTTTAATAGCAGAGCATTTGGTTTCCTAAATTTGAATGTCTTTGTTATGTTTTGCAAGCTATATTAAATGACACTATTATTCCCTAAGCTTCCTATTACTTTCATCTATATAATGATCTTGGGTTTATTAGGTATAACTAGATCCAACAAAGCATATTTTGAGGTGGTGTTTTGAGGCAGCCATATCATTTATACCCACAGTTATTTTAACTTTTAAAATTGCCTTTTAACATAAATACATACCCATCCCACTTTCTTATTTTCTTGAAACTTCTACATTTACTGCCTAGTCATATGAATTATTTTGCCATGTTTCTGCCATACCACTAAATATATTAGATCTAATAATACAATTTTCCCAGCTAGATTTTCTTGCATTTGTAAATACACCAACCATACACAAACCTTTTAGCCACACATTAATGCTCCTAAGTTACAGTTGCCTCCCTAGTATAGCATGTGGCTGAGGTAGTATTTCTACCCAGGAGGTCTTTACTTTTAACTTGGCCCCTAACTCTTGGAAGTCATTTTTAAGAACCTCTCCTCTGCCTCTAACTTTGTCAACTGCACCAATGTAAACCAGGACCACTGGGTCGCTTTCAGCCCAACTTAATAATTTCTCTACACAATCCACCACATGTCCAAGCCTGGCACCAGGTAGGCAAACACTGTTCGCCATGTCTGGTCAATTTGCTTGAAACCCCTCCTAATGTTGATTGGAGTTAAGTCTATATTTTTGTGTGATATCACTTCCTTCCACTCCCTATTTGATGCACTCTGCTTTAAAGGGCATGTTCACCCTTACAACAACAAAAAACATCAGTTGTCAGTTACCTGCCCCCAACCCCACCTGATATATTGTCCCCATTACCCCATGACAGGGTATGCTAGCCCCCTTATGAAGTCAATAAATACAGTGACAACTGACATCACAGCTAATGATTGACTGTTATTTCACCTGCTGCCTTCTCTGCACAGGCTCAAGATTACAAAAATCTCATTGAGCAGGAGGAGGCAGATAAGGAATGGAACTTATCATTAAATATCTGGTTACAAATGCATGTAATAATGTAATGCTCCAGATCCCAGAGTATTCCTTCAGCCTAAATACCCCAATCTGCAACCAGTCGTTTCACCAATAAACAAGCCACTATTTTCTGGAATGCTTGATGAGCCTCACCGGGCATTTGTCATCGGGACTTAGAGTTCAAGGTATCTGAGCCAAGAATACTTGAGAAACCAAAGCGCAACTGGCAGACAGGGCACTTCTAGAGCTAGACAAAGCATGGTACAGGAGGGAAAGCCAAAATCAGAAAAGGAGTCAAGGTCAGTTCATGGGTAATCATCAGCAGAGCAAGATACCAAGGGATTAAAATAAAAGAGTAGTCAGGGCAGACAGCGACCATTCAGGAACGAGGAACAGGCAGGAATTGGGAACCAGTTAACACACACCACAAGCTAGGGATGGTGAGAGAGCCAAAAAAATTCAAACCTACACACCCAGCTGCGCTGCAAGACACAGTGATAATCGAGGGAGAGAGCAGAAACTTATTGGCCAATCAGACACACACCCCCCGCCACACTGCAAGTCATAGTGTTAGCTGAGGGAGAGAGCAGAACCTGGTTGGACAATCAGAGCACATCCCCTGTTAACACATCTCCCTCAGTCACTGCCAGACATGGTATTAAGTGAGGGAGACACAGGACACAGCCCCTATGCATGAGAGACAAGAGGAGTCACGGAACAAGTCAGACAAGATGGAGGAGAGCCACGGGAGCGAGGTACTGGTAAATGAGCTTGGTGATTTCTGATAATATACTGGTACAAATAGCAGTTGAGGTTGCATGCAGATAGCCAACAAGTCATTTGTATTTTGTTTTAAAGATGTCCATACCTTATTTAAAAAATTAAAAAAAAAACATTTCAAGCAAAAGAAATACCTGGCAGATGCGCCAATAAATTACACACATCTGCTCCAAGCAGTTTTCTATATTTTCTTTAACTTAGCACTGCTTTTTGTGATTGCTATAAGGTCAGGTCACCTTATATTATTATAAGATGCACATGAGAGATAAGGCATACTCTCTTGTTTAATACAGAAATGTATCCACTGTAAATATGTGACAAACAATTTTAAAACTAGTATACAAATGTAAAATCTTTGCTCCAGTTTTAATAAGGTGCAACAAAAAAAATCACAATATACATGGAATAGGGAGATATAGTCTAGCTGTAAACTCAGGGGAAAAGCCTATTGAAAAAGTATTAAAGAAAGAAATGGTCATTTGAATACTAGTAATAAAACTTCCCTTATAATAATCACATGAACAGGTTACTAGGAGTGAAAAACACACAGATCAGCCTCTAGATATGTAATCATTGCTAATATAAATACACCCTCCTGATATAATGCACTTATAACCTCAAGATACCGAATATATATAGGAAAAGTATATGATATAATATTGGATAAAAACAATAATAAGGAATATTAGAATCCCAATGCTGGAATAAGTCAAAACTGCTGAGAGGTACGCAAAACACAGCTAAGAGGTAGTTGCATGCAGTTTGTGGATGAACAACCATGTGGTAATTGAGTAAGTAACCCAATGTTGGTACCGGGGATACCGGATGGTAAGAATAGGTTCATACTCTGGTCCGAGTGCTCTCCCTGTATGAAAGCACACAATGCTAAGCTGGGGGCTTAAATGTAGATACCACCATCTACTATGAAGCCAAAGGAATTGTTCCTCTCAGGAGGATTATAAAGCCATGATATGCCAATGCAATTTCAAAATAAAGAGTATCTGACAGAGATCATGCACACTACTATACAAGGAAATGAAAAGTATGAACCACAGGGGTAAAAATACTAATAAATTGGATGTGGATTCATAATACCAATTTTAAACTGAACAAAATAGAAACTATTTTCATATGAACAGCTTGGAAAATATGCACCAGGGCCCATGTTTACAAAACAGAAATGCTGATTTTTTAACTGTACAATTTGCTTCTTCTTTTTTTTTTACTAGTTTTTAAACCTTACCGGAAAATACGAGAACCAGAAAATAAACTCCCTCATCCAAATAAATTATCTTAACCTTTCATAAATATTCCCCTTAGAATTAGAGTTGTCAAATAAATGTGTCAAGGCCGGGTCTGCGTTAATTCTGTTTGCCTGCAACTAGTCTGCAATAAGTGCATCACTGTTAAGTAAATTTATTATGAGTATTCCCCTTTAATCAGATGATCTGTTAGGGAAGATGGACAGGCACATGATAATGATAATTAATAAATAAGACACAGAGACAGGAGGTGTGGTGAAAGGCCGCAACACTTTATTAAACTCAAGTATAGTTTTGTTAGCACTTGTATTTAACTGTAATATATGAAATATATTCCCAAATCTATCTCCAAATCTATGAGACTATTTGCTCAAAAGATCCAGCGATGTTCTGACAACGGAGCCAGACGTGCACCCTTATTTATACCCCTGAGAGAGCCCAAGGGACCAATCAGACCCCAGAATGGCTATCACCAAGCTAATTCCAATCCTGCCAGGTATATAGCAACCAATCAGAAAAGTGAGATCCATGCTGATGTAAAGTGGGCCAAAACTTAAAACCACTGAAAGAAATTAACTAGTTATGTGCCAGCCCCCTTCCTTCCCATGGCTGGGAAGGCTTATGGCCCACCCAGAACATACTTTCCGATGACAGCTCACTTTGCTGTGTTTTGTTGTGAAAACATGCAACTATTTAATGTTATCAAACGCTAAGCTCCATTAACTATGCACATTTTCTAGGTCCATAAAGATGTGCGATCATGGATTTGGGCAAGTATCTTGGGCACATACACTAAGGGGCATATTTATAAAAGAGCGAAAAGTAGCGAAATGTTTTTGCATTCGCTTTTCGCATGGGTTTTCGCCAAAAAGACAGTTAACGCTATTTATAAAGGTAGCATTAACGAATGGCGAAACCGTTTCCGCGAGCTATCGCTAAACCCTTTTCGCCTTACTTCGCAATGGTAATTTTAGCGAAAAGGGAGCGAAAAGGCATAACGCGATTTATAAAAGAGCGAAAGGTGGTTTTTGCGTTAAAAGGAGCGAAAGATTAGCGCGACCCTGAAGTTGGTGAAAAGTCATTGTTTGAGCGAAAAGGCATTCTAATGGGTAATATGCCTTGAAAAACCGAACGCGCATTAGAAGGGCGATCGAGCATTAGAATGAAATATGCCTTGGAAAAGCGACATTAGAAAGGTGAACGCGCATTAGAAAGGCAAACGCACATTAGAAAGGCGAACGCACATTAGAAAGGCGACCGCGCCTTATAATGGAATATGCCTTGGAAAAGCGAACGCGCATTAGAAAGGCGAATGTGCAGTGCAAAAGAAAATTGTATTCCAATTGAGATTGACTAAATAAGACATGGCTGACTTCTTGGTAAATGTGAGGTGGCCATTTTGAACTTGACATCATTTTCTAGTGGGCTTTTCTGGTTTTGAATGGTTTTCGCAATGCAGTCTTCTTAGATGCGTTAAGTTTTCGCTGCGATACTTTTCGCTCTTTATCGCGCCCGTTCGTCTTTTTCAGCCGCGAAGTGTGGTTTTTTTCGGTTTTTATAAATAAGGCGAAACCAAGCCCCAAATGGCGCTATTTTCGCTGCAATGTGCTGCGCTAATTATTTGTCGAAAAAGACAATCCTTTATAAATATGCCCCTAAGGGGCATATTTACCAAGAAGTCAGCCATGTCTTATTTAGTCAATCTTCTTAGAATTTCTCAATTGGAATACAATTTTCCTTTGCACTGCACATTCGCCTTTCTAATGCGCGATCGCTTTTCCAAGGCATATTCCATTATAATGTGCGTTCGCCTTTCTAATGTGCGTTCGCCTTTCTAATGCACGTTCGCGTTTCTAATGTGCGTTCGCCTTTCTAATGCGCGTTCGCTTTTCGCGTTCGCTTTTCCAAGGCATATTCCATTATAATGTGCGTTCGCCTTTCTATTTTCCAAGGCATATTCCATTATAATGTGCGTTCGCCTTTCTAATGTCGCTTTTTCAAGGCATATTACATTCTAATGCGCGTTCGCTTTTCTAATGCGCGTTCGCTTTTTCAAGGCATATTACCCATTAGAATGCCTTTTCGCTCAAACAATGACTTTTCACCACCTTCAGGGTCGCGCTAATCTTTCGCTCTTTTTAACGCAAAAAAAAACACCTTTCGCTCTTTTATAAATCGCGTTATGCCTTTTCAAAAAAAAACACCTTTCGCTCTTTTATAAATCGCGTTATGCCTTTTTGCTCCTTTTTCGCTAAAATTACAATTGCGAAGTTAGGCGAAAAGGGTTTAGCGATAGCTCGCGGAAACGGTTTCGCAAGTTAGGCGAAAAGGGTTTAGCGATAGCTCGCGGAAACGGTTTCGCTATTCGTTAACGCTACCTTTATAAATAGCGTTAACTGTCTTTTTGGCGATTCGTTAACGCTACCTTTATAAATAGCGTTAACTGTCTTTTTGGCGAAAACCCATGCGAAAAGCGAATGCGAAAACATTTCGCTACTTTTCGCTCTTTTATAAATATGCTCCTAAGTGATAATTGGCCAAAATGTTCATTTGTCCTAGAACCATGCGTCACAGTTCGGCCTGTATGGACCTGTGCTCTAGACCAATAGCTTACTAATAAGTTTAGTTGATGGTGGAGATCAGCATGTATGTACCAGGCTTTATAAGTGCCACAGGGTCAGATTTTGTTTCCCTATGGCCCTGATCTAAGTTGAGTTTATATAATACTGTAATGAAGGCAACAGGACATTAAATAAACTGTATATAAGGAATTAAATATAGTGAGTGATGTGCAATACTGATTAATTTTATGTAAACGCTTTGGTTTATTTTTTCCATGCCACTTAAAACTAAAAAGACAAATATGGAAAGCAGCAGGTTCTTTTTTAAGAACAAAAGTTACCTGCAAGTGAGGTAACATTACATGGTTTTTCTTCCTTGTAGAACTGAAGTGGCAATTTAGATTTCTATATTTCACGCTGTGCTAATCTAATCAGAATTTGAGGAAGGCTTGTGTGCATATCCTTTCCTAAATGCAATAAATGGAAAAGTCTCCAAGATTTCTTCTTAAGCTTAGAGTGGCATAGACAGATGCAAAGATGAATATGTCCCACAAGATCTGAACCTCAGCTACCAAAGTGTTTAATTTTATAATCTCTCAATAAGAAAAAAAGATAACCGTTTTATCCCATGGAGATTTCAACCTTTTCTTCCCACAATAGCTTCCTTTTATCACACATACTGATTATAAATTGCATATCAAACAGCAGTACAAGACAGATTAACACTCTCTTGGTATTGGTTGGGAAAAGCACGTTTCTGATGGAGAGGAGGAGGGGGATGAAACAAGAAAACATATTCATGCCTGTTTGTGCTCAACGTGCTGAAGGGAATTGTTCAGGAACAGTTGATCCTTATGAAAATGTTACCTCTGAAACTTTGCCAGAAGGCTGTGTAATTACCAGGCATGCAAGTTAAACATAAACTGCCTCCTGTGCTCAACTTCCAACTTCTAGAACAGTGACACTAAGTTTGGTGCATGCTTTAAATAGTCAGGACATTTTTAGTATGATGTAGGGCTCCCAAAATAAGCTGGCAAACACAGGATGAAGATATGTTATTTGTAAGATTATATATATTGCATAAACTGGATATATTTATAGAATTTCAAAATCTTTTAGCTCCCTAAAATAATTCATAGAAATGTGAAAAATGAAACAGTGAATGTGTGCAAAGGAAATCATTTGTGTCTTTTTTTATTCAACCATGCACAAAAATGAACAGGTATGTTTCAACCTTGGCAAATTGAAAGTATGAATAACACTGAATAACACTGTCCTTCTCTCTTGACAGTTGACTTGTCTCATGTGCATATGGTCAGCAGGCTCTAATAGACAATAATGGATAGTTTATTTGCCAGCCCCGATTATAAAATTGTACTCCCCAGCAGTCAGCACGTGCATGCGTGTGTGACGTAATCGCACCAGGGCCAAACGCGCTGTCACCCATGCGCACGGTTGCACCGACACACATGCGCCTCCAAAGATAATTTGCTCACTGTGCGCACATGGAGCATCCACAAATTACATTTGGAGGCCCAGGAAGCTGGAGGGAGGAGGACATGTTCCGGGAGGAGGAAACCAGCAAGGTAGGCTCGGGGGGAATTTAGTTTTTAAACAATAACTTGCAAATAACCTAAAGTTTGTTTTATGGTTTACTCATCCTTTAAGTGCCCTGACACTGAGACCTGCTCACTTGGATTATTATTCTCACCTTCTTCATTATCAACATGTTCCAAATAACCTTACTTATCATCTGCCTAGTTACTTACATATTCAAATCTGTCACCTCACTGCCACATCCCACTGTTGGTAAGTCTATTTACATATACACGAGTAACTAGATGCACTCAAGGCCTATATATAACAAGGCACTCCCCTTAAATATGCAAAATATCGAGAAAAAACAAGAGGATATATGTGCAAACAAATAACATTTATTGTAAAATATCATAGAGCCCCTGACTGGGGTACTCACATGCACACTTCCCCCCTACAGATCTAATAACCAGAACAAATAGTACCTCTCACACTTGTGAGATATATCATAGTATATGAACAATGGTCAGTATACTTATCGTCAGTATGATTCCCTATACGGTCAAACAGTAAGGTCCGTGCACAGAACCAACCGCCATATCCTCAGGTCGCAACATGTCCTCAGAGGGAGACCATAGGGCCGAATGCTGGAGGTACAAATGCTGGTAAGGGGGGAGGCAAACAAGCTCCAAACACATTTCACTCTTCCACTGAGCTTTTTCAATGGCACTAATTCTGCTAAGTCTATTTACATCGCACCTTCATTTTATCCTAGATGGCTAGGGGGTTGGAGGAGATTTTAAACTAGGTATGGGGGGGAGGGTATGATAGAGAAGTTGTGGGTCAGGGGGCCTTTAAAGCAACGGAGAATGGAGAAGGGGGAGGGGGGAGCATAGAGGATAAGGAGGCATGTACGACCATGTATGGAAGTAAATCAATTGATAATCTAAAATGTATGTTTACAAATGTCTGGCTGGAAAAACCAGGGAAATAATAGCTTTAAAGGAAAGGTATGATGTAATCGGTATAGCAGAATCATGGCTTAATGATTCACACGACTGGACAGTAAATATTGAAGGATACTCCTTACTTAGACATGACAGAGTTAATAAGAAAGGAGGAGGAGTATGTATGTATGTTAAACAGGAATTGAAGCCAAATTTAAAAGATGGAATAGATGGGGGAGTAAACGATACGGCAGAAACAATATGGGTGGAACTGTGTACATAAAGCAAGAAGGTAGGTAAATTAATTGTTGGAGTATGTTATAAGCCGCCAAATGCTGGGGAGGAGGTGGAAATGAATCTGCATATGCAGTTGGCGAAGGCTGCTGGTATGGGGCATTTTCTGGTTATGGTGGATTTTAACTACCCTGACATAGATTGGAGTAACGGAACTGCCAGCACCTCAAAAGGTATAAAGTTCTTAAATTTCCTATATGAGCATTTTCTTTCACAGATAGTAGAAGTTCCTACTAGACAGAATGCGTTGTTGGATCTGGTGATATCTAATAACCCTGAGCTCAATTTGGAGATGAAGGTAATGGGAAGCTTAGGGAATAGTGACCATGATATAGTGTCATTTAATATAGGTTGCAAAAAACTAAAGTACACTGGGTTAACAAAAACTTTTAACTTCAGGAAAGCTAATTTTATGCTGTTAAAGGAATCGCTCCTGCTCATAGACTGGGGGGAATTGTTTCTAGGTAAAGATACTGAGCAGATGTTGACCACTTTTAAAGGGATATTAAACTATTACATTTCTAAATCTGTACCTTTAGGGAACAAGTGTAAAAAAATTAGGTCCACTCCTGCATGGCTTAATGCTCAGGTAAAAAGGGAAATGGAAAAAAAGAAAAAGGCTTTTAAAATTTTGAACAGAACAGGCTTACAGGGAGTACAAAAGCTGTAATAAAGAGTGCAAGAAAGCAATTAAACTAGCTAAAATAGAAAATGAAATACGGATTGCCGAACAAAGCAAGTCCAACCCCAAAATGTTTTTTAAGCATATAAATGGTAAAAAGATGAGGACTGAGAATGTGGGACCATTAAATAATGGGGCTGAGATGGTTGTAGAGGATGCTGAAAAGGCTAATCTGCTAAACCGTTTTTTTACATCGGTTTTTACTGCTGAGAATCCTTGTCCTTACAGCAGGGATTGTAATAATATGCAGGGAATAATGAAGAGTATTCACATTGGCTAACAGAGGATATGGTACGGAACCAATTAGACAAAGTTAATATCAATAAAGCCCCAGGACCAGATGGATTGCATCCTCGGATTTTAAAAGAGCTTAGTTCAGTTCTATCTAGACCACTGTTTCTCATCTTTTCAGATTCGCTTTGGTCTGGGGGGGTGCCGCTTGATTGGAAAAAGCCAATGTAATAACAATATTCAAAAAAGGTAGTCGTTCACAGCCGGGTAACTATAGACCTGTAAGCCTAACATCAGTGGTAGGGAATGTGCTGAAAACTTTGTTACGGGATCATATTCTTGACTTTGTCTCCAGAGCTCATCTTACTAGTAGTAGTCAGCATGGATTTATGAGAAATAGATCATGCCAGACAAATTGAATTGGCTTTTATGAAGATTTGAGTATGAATTTGGATTAAGACACAGCAGTGGATGTGGTATACTTGGATTTTGCGAAACCTTTTGATACTGTGCCACATAGGCGACTAATGTATAAACTGAGGACTGTTGGCCTTGAAGAAAACATTTGTTCATGGATAGAGAACTGGTTATTGGATCGCTAACAGAGAGTGGTGGTTAATGGAGCTACATCTATGTGGGCTAAAGTTCTAAGCGGAGTGCCTCAGGGTTCTGTACTGGGGCCGCTTCTGTTTAATCTGTTTATAAATGACTTAGAAGGGGGCATTGAGAGCAAGGACTCAGTGTTTGCTGATGACACTAAACTATGCAGAAATTTGGAAACTTCAAATGATGTGCAAGTGCTGCAAGCAGACCTAGATAGATTACCAAAATGGGCAGCAGAATGGCAGGTGAGATTCAATGTTGATAAATGTAAGGTGATGCATTTGGGATTTAATAATCCCCAGAAACTGCCCTCACTTAAGGGACCAATGATCTACTTAGTGCTAAATCTAATGTTCACTACTCTTTGCTTATTCTTCTTGATCTGTCCTCTGCTTTTGATACTGTTGATCACCCTCTACTTCTTCAGACCCTATTTTCCTATCTCTCTGGTAGGACCCTTCTATTTTCCATTTACACCTATAACCTATACCCTCACGTTCTGTTCCCCTCCCTAGTCTCACTATTAATATTAACAGCACACCGATATACCCATCTACTCATGCCTGTTGATTGGGAATAATGCTAAATTCAGATCTTTCCTTCAAACCCCATGCCAGCACACTTACCAAGTCCTATCTTGATCCTATCATTAACCCTTCAGTGCCACCACAGTAATACAATTTACCCTTCAGTGCCAGCACATTTCCAGAGTATTGCCATTAACCCTTCAGTGTCAGCACTTCACAAGAATATTAATATTAATATTTTCAGTGCCAGCATTATTACCTTTAACCCTTTTAGCTGCCAGCATTGACATGATATACAGTATGCACCTGCTTTCCATGTCCCCTCTATTGAATTGTTCACTCCTCACCTATAAGTTTTAATTGGAGAGCTGGGTGGAAGGAAGAAAGAGGCAGAGATAGGAATCTCATGGCTGCTAGTGGCTACAGAGGCCACTGTTCTAAAGTCTGCAGCAGCTTTTACCTGTCATTTTTGAACTGGTCTCCTCTGTACTATTAGCTGGGCTCATCCTGCCCCCTCCTTCCTTCACCTTCAGTTCATTTGCATGGTTTCCAAATTGAGGTAGCTGAGTTCAGGCTCTCTACTCACTACAATGTTGCAAATTACAGCAGCAGAACAAGGAGGACAGATTTAACACAGCAAGTAAAAGCTGACAGGGAGAATACTGTGTGCCCTGGTTTATCATAGGCGTGCTAGTTCTTTGCCTAGGTGGCTTATGCCTACAAACGGCCCTGACATCACTTTACATTTATCAACATTGAATCTCATCTGCCACTAAGCAGCCCAATGTGGCAATCTATCTAGGCTCACCTGCAACGATTGCACATCCTCTGAAACACAGAAACCTTTGCTGACAATACCAACTTCCAAGTCATTACTAAACAGATTAAATAGAAGCGGCCCCATAACAGAACTCTGTGGTAGCCACTTAGAACCTAAGTCCATATTGATGAAGCCCCTTTAACAAGTTAGTTTGACAAGATCTATTCCTCCTAAATCCATGTTGGTTATTTATTATAAGGTCAGTCCTTGCAACATACTCTAGAATATGTTTCCGTATCAAACTTTCCAGTACATTGCCCACCACTGAAATTAAACTTACAGGCCTGTAATTATCCGGCTCTGAACACCTACCCTTTTTGAATATTACAATTTATGATCATATTACATTAACTAATGACCGTAGAATAGCATTTACATACTTTACTCTTGCTTGGAATTCTATGAAAGAACGTTCATAGATTTACGAATATTCGTTGTAAATGTACGATCACAGCCATACTTTTATACACATAGACGTACATTAACGATGTAAAAATATAACCCCAGGAGTCAGATCTTATAATTCACCTGCCCAGCAGTACACATTTACAGGAAGCTACAGGCAGTCTGGACATTTAAACCTGTGACCTCATGGGTGGTGTCTTTCTAAAAGGAATGCTAAGCCACCACAACATAGATTGCTTACCTGGCCATGCTCCCGAGATTTAGTACATTGCGGGATTATGGTCAGATAAGCAGCGCAGCATGATAAGACCCCAATGGAATACACTTTATGTAGGGAGCGCAAAACTTAAATAAAAGTATATTGCATCTGGTGCGCTGCACTGCGCAAAGTCCAATACACTAATACACAAATACTGCTAATTTTGCCCCAACCAATCAGATGTTAGCTTTCAAATGTTAAATAAGATCTAATCGGTTAGGGAAAAAGTAGCACCATTTTTAACGATAGGAACTTTTATTGAATCTCCCTGTAAGTGAATGAAAAACCCATGTTAACCTGATACATTGGGTAGCTTGGTTCTAACACTGTCTTTAACATTAACATAACATATTGTGTGTGCCCCCCCCCAATCTACAAAAGCCTCACTAGACACTGTTGCCCCCTGGTTTTCAGAGAGCAAGGTATCTGGACTGAAGTGTGGGACACCTGGGAGTTAGACAGAGCAAACAAACAAACTAAATGCAGGCACAAATTCAGGTAAATAGAAGAAGTACCTCTGGAAACAAAGCAGCCAGGCAGACTTCAGCAATGCAGGATTCTATAACAGGGCCAGGAAACACAGCTAGGAAAGTGGACACAGGAACGAATACGCCAGCCAAATGAAAGGTGATTTGAACGCTATAACGGGCAAAGCAAGAAAAGCAACCAAAAAGATTTAAACCCACAATTACCAATCACCACACAGAAACCTAGGAATGCATTGTGATTGGTAAATCAACACACCTCTCAGCTGCACTGCTAAACTCAGTTGAGACAACAGAAAACTTAAAGGGCATCTATACCGAAAAATAATGTTATTTTAAATTTACCATAACTGGAAACTATAAATCTGTGTCATTTCTTTGTTGACCCCCTTTTTCTTTAGATATCCAATCTAAAACTTCTTATATTTCAGCTGTCAATCAAGTTCCTTGCTCTCAAAAACTATTCTTTTGTGAGTAGTTTTACTGTAGCTGGAATGGTGACAGAGATTTGACAGTTGGGATGCTGTGTGCAGGCTTGACAGTTGGTTTATGGGAAAAAGTCAGGTTGAATGGAAGTGGGAGTGGTTAAAAGAGGGAGGGTGGGATACTGCTCTTAAACAAAATGTGTGCTGGAGGCAAGTAGCAACACATGCAAATCAGAGTGCTACTTACACATATTCAATTATAGATTAGGATGAAACAAAGTCATTTTTTCAGTATAGTGTCCCTTAACACACACACCCAGCTACACTGCCAGCTACAGCATGAGCTGAGGAAGAGGGAATCCTGACAATTGCATTTCCCTCAAAACTTTTTTGCTAGGAACAGAACAGAAGGAGGGGAGGCAGTAAATTCAGCTGACGATTATTGTTCCTGGTAGTTTATTCCCAATACATGCTGGCTGAAAAATAAACTGCAGGGTAACAACCAACTTTCAAAGTCTTATCAGGGGCTTCCATAGTGGTGCCCCCACCTATGTTCTTGGGTGCTCCCTTCTTTCCTCAAAAGGCAATCTTCTGCACAAACCGTCTTAATGCCACCCCCACTCCAACATTTCTCTGTATGTCTTCTCACCCACTTTTTGCTATTTGTTATTTTTTTTATTTATCTCAATAATTGCTTGCAACTTATCCCCTATTATTTTTAATATACAGAATTGCGTACTAAAAAGGGCTCTTTATAAAAAGCATATACTTCCATACATACATAGTGACCACTGTCCAACAAAATAATTTTTACTTTTCATGCTTTCTACGAAAAAATTCTTGCAAAAAGAATCTTTAAGCAAGTAAAATGATAATGCACTGAAGCAATGGATCTTAATTTTCATACATTCTTTTTAGCCCCTTTTTATCCCCTTTAACCTATCTTTCATGCACTCAGTCCTCCCCCTTGATTTATTGATATGGGTGGAGCCTTTTTTGTTCACTAGTTTCTACAAACTCTATAATAAATCTGACCTGGTATCTCACCTGCAGTCGATATTTCTTCCAAATTGCAAACTGTCGCTAAACTGAAACAAATGTTTTGGTGTTTGGGCTTGGATGGGAAGGTCTGGCTGAATAGGTCACCAGTCTAGACTTCTGGCCTTACCTGGGACACTCTTTGAAATTTCCTCGCTTAACTTGCGTTACTTTCAAGTCGTAAATTCCACTTTTAATAAAATTGGTGTCAAGCAGCAGGTATGAACAAACTTATTAAAAAAGGAGTTTTTCACCTAGTGGACAGTTTTCCTGAATTACAGATGTTTTTACTTGTTATGTGCAGCATTCAAGAGCATCTGACTCACTAAATTCAGCTTTTGTATGAAGCCGGCATTAAGGTTTTTTTTCTTTCCTCGAATGTTAACGCTTTCTATTCTGCAGATTTGCAATGAAGTCCTTTCAAACTTTTGTTTGTTTTTTTTTCATATCAAAATAATTTAAAATTTAGATCCATTATGACTATAGCATGTACGCGTTTGATAACCTTTGAAACAAACTAAGCAATAAAATAAATGTAAAAAAATATGAGTACCATAGACTTATTCTAACATATATCACGTGCATTAGGTTGTGAAAATCATGAAACACATTATTAACATACATAAGTAAATTTGTTTTTAATCAGGCATGCAGTGTGCATTTTATTGTTCTTACACGAAATGTGGACAAGTTAAGAAAGTGTTTAATTAAAGCTTTAATCAAAGCTGGAGCTATATTATGTACTAAAACTAGTCATGTTTGCCAAATTTATGTCAAAGTATATTTTTTACCCTCTTTCACTATAAAGGGCAAAGGAAGACATTACATTATCTGTATTAAATAGTAAATCCTGACCAACCTGTTTATTTAAAAGTTCCTTCACTGTTACAGAAAGGCATAACTAACTTTCTCTAAATCTTGAGACCTGTCCCTTCTTTCCTTGTTTAATAGTGAACAGGTTCTGTCCCGAGCATTTTAAAGTACTTTCCACAAAAGGCTTCCCTATGGCTTTGCAGAAAGTGGTTCTTTTTAGTTAACATTATTTATTGACTTTACTTGTCCTTTAATGATAATGATTGCCCCATTTTTATCTCAGTTGTTCTTGAATTTGTGTAATGCACAAGTACCTGGTCAAATGGCAGGCTGGTCAATATGCAGCCATTTTGTTTTTTTGCAGCATGAAGGTGGCCATACACATGAGAAATAATACTGTAGGTAAATCCCGTCGTGGAATGATGTTGTGGAATGCTCGTGTGTAGGGGATATTCCCGACCGATCGGAGTGCCGACGAATGACCGTAGTCGGCATTTCGATCCATCGAGAAACACATAAAATTTGCGTCAGCCGGCATTGGCTCCCTTTACTTTAATAGAGGGAGCTGATACCGATTGTGTGGTGTATGGCCACACGGCCGACC
This sequence comes from Hymenochirus boettgeri, assembly GCA_019447015.1. Classification (NCBI taxonomy): domain Eukaryota; kingdom Metazoa; phylum Chordata; class Amphibia; order Anura; family Pipidae; genus Hymenochirus; species Hymenochirus boettgeri. The sequence goes on from CM033472.1 coordinate 74,005,293, forward strand.
GTACATACCAATGTAATCTGTCGGCACATTGCGATGGAAATCGCAGGTGTATGGCCACTTTCAGTCTCCCCCCTTCCCTACCCCACTTGCTTGGCATAGCTGGGAAATGAAACAACTTGTATGCCATAGAGTGCAATGGAACTGCAACAAAGTATAAACAACAAATGTTTTTTTCATGTTTAATTTTAGTATTTAAAAAAAAAAAATAGACAGCTAAGTATTAAAAAATGCATTTTGTAATATGCAGCTATGGAAGAAGAGGAGCGAGGGGGAGGTGAGTATAATTGGCCTTTAAATTAATGAAAGCTAGCCCGTATTAGTCACTATACTGGTAGTGAAATTAAGGGGCATTTTTACAAAGCAGTGGTCATCCCAAAACAAACATTTTAGGACTTATCAATATTGTTTCTGTTTAGTGCTATTTATAGTTGAGAAAATAATTTTACATAGGCAAACAGTTTAAATAGGAGAAAATTCAAATTCTTGGCAACACTTTTTTACTTTGTACACTCTTTACTTTTTATATCCTGCAAGGTATTTCTAATATTCCACTAACATGACTATTGCTTAGAAATCGCTATGGTGTGTTACACTATTAATATAACAAGGCTGAAAATTAGCCATTCAGAAAATTAACTACCGTATATTGAAAATTAGCCATAGTGTTTTATCATATTAACAAAACAGAGAGCATTCTCCTGGGTTATTTTACACTAATTATCATAACTTTTACTGACAAAACACCCCTTATTAAGGTTCATACACACGTGCCACCATGAGGGCGCCGCACGGTGTGTATACGCGGCTGTTTAAGACGATAATCTTGCCGTGTATGGGCACTTTGTCGGCCATAACCACCACTCGGTTGAAGATACCCCCGGCCAGTTGGGCAATGATCCCCGAAACTTCCATACATACTCATCGTGCGTCACGGGTTGGCACCTGCAATCGCACGTGTTTATGAAGCTTCAGGCTATTTTTACATATCAAACATGGCTTTTTTGCTTGTATTAGTCTAATTTACACTACTTTCAAAGGGCAGTAAAATGGTTTCTCTGCGTTAACTGGGTTTATCCATTTTTTGCATTATTAGCACTACTTGTTTCCTCTTTAGAAATGTGGAATAAAAAATAAAAAGTTGTAAAAATTCTAGCAAGTCTGGTAAAAAGAAAATAGTGTAAATAGTGCTGTTGTATAAATATAACTCTGGACTCATAAAGAGAAAACTAGCTCTCTAAACAAGCGCTCCTATGAAAATTCTGAGCTCCAAAATGAAAAAGGGTTTTTTGCAACCTAAAGGGCATCTCTATCCCCAAAACAGATTAAGATTCCTGTAGCAACTCCCCACCCCAACTTACAGACCCAGATAATTTCCTAAAGCAAGATATTCCCATAGATACATACTGGAAAGCTCCCAGTTTCCATAAGTAAAGGTAAGAGAGATTTAGCACATGCTGTACTGAGCTTTTACTGCCCTAATTGGACACAACCCCGAAAAGACACTCTAATCATTGGCTGTGATGAGCAGTGTCCTGTATCTATTTTTACTTTAGGAACTGATCTGAGGTCTGTAAGTAAAACTGTTTCTGGGTTTGGGGTATCTTATTTTGGGGGTGGGCATGGCCTTTAAGCTATGGACAAAACTTAGGTATTTGTTGCACAAGAATCACTTGGGCCGACATTCTAACATGGGTAGATGTTCCCATGGACATTTCCTGCTGAATCACTAAATTACATTGGGGAGCCACAGAGGGGGTCTTCTTACCAGTCTATTTTTTCCTGGTTGTATGTAGTCTATAAAAAACAATGCTACCTCAACAGCTTCTTCACAGGATTCCTGAAAAACAATAATTGTTAATTAGAAATATTTTTATTATGCCTACCACTGCCCTGGCACCCATGGGTATTTACCTTCAGTTTATAATGCTTTACCTTAGTTCATTTATTCTGTGTTTATACCATGGTTTAAGTCACTTTTCACTCTGGACACTTGCTGCATCTTCTTCCTTTATGATAGCAATGATGCTTTGATTCTTGTAGGAAAGCTTTGCATGTTCATACTAGATAAACTTGAATCCCCTATAATAATTCCCATGCTGCTTAAAAAGTAATTAGATTCCTTTGGTTTTAGTTTGTAATTGTAATTCTTCGTACCTAACAACTGGTTTGTGGTTGCCTTTGGCCACACTATAATGAAACAAATGCTCTCTAAATGTATTTTTTTCCTCTGGGGTAAGCCAATTGCTTATGCATTCTTAGTGTCAGTAGATGCCATTGGTAAGAAAATGCTGAAATTAAACTAATATTTGACATAGATAAAGTAGGTATCAGTAAAACAATGCCATAATACAGAGTTCATCACTTCAAATATGTTACTTTAAATAATTTAAAATTGTGGAGAATCAAAGACCTCAAAAAAAATGAGCTCTTATAAAATAAAAATGTAGATGTCCCCATTTTTTTTCCCAATTGGGCATATCCAAATTTTTGTTTTGAACAAGATTACTTGAATTTGGATTGTGAGAATGATGCATGATGTGTTAATTATTACTGCATTGGGTCTTTCCTCAATATTTTAATACTGGTTTTGCAACTGGCAATAGATTGGCCAGGTTTTGCATACAAATGAAACACTTGAAATGCATTATCAATTCCTTCTTTTGCATTCAATCTACCAAAAGTAATCCAATAGGTTGGAGCATTTTGCCAAATGTGCAAGTATTTGATGGGTTTTTGAAAGTTTTGTTTTCTTTTACTAATTTGATCTCATTAAAAAAAGTCTACCCCAAAACACATTTTCCTCTGTTTTACAGGATGAAACCGATGTAACAATGTATATCTCCCTTTTTTTATGTAATTCCTAAGCAAGCATACACTAAAAAATCCAATACAGAAGGAACTACAGTTACTGCCCCCTAATCTAGTTTGCTGAGCTCAGCCATGCTCCGATTGGAATAGAGAGATGAATTTTCCAATCACCTACTTCTCTACCTGTGCTAAAGGGAAACGGGGAGGGCTTTCTGTGGGAAAAGATGTTATTGAATCTAAATAGGTGTTAAGTTAAGAATGCATAGAAATAGAAAAGTGATGCATCATTTAAACAGTCAGTTTCTGCCTTGTGGACCTTTCCTATAATGTGCACTTGTTGTAAAATAAGTATTTAATGGGCATCAATGCTGAAAAAATAAGTTATTTTAAATTGACCAGTACTGGTAATATATATACAAAAAAAAAAGAAACCTGTGGCACACTATTGCAGTAAATATCAATAAAAATCCCTTTATTAGAAACAGCATGGGAGAATAACAATAAAAATAATTAAAAGTGTGCACATCACACATTCCAATCACTGGAAGTATGCAGCAAGTGGACACAATAAAGAAAAAGTAAATCTAGGATATGCACGTATAGATTAACGATTAAATAAAAAAATAAAAAAGCCACAAGTCTTGTGAGAGTGTGCATCAGAAGTTGCGCACGCTTGTAACATTATGACATCATCATCAGCGATGTCAGAATGGGAGGAACACAGCGTCATAATGGAGAAAGGCAGTGTACTAGTATCAAACCCAGCTGAACTAACACAAAGGGGAATTCAAACAATGAAATACATCACTATATAGGTGAATCATCAGTAAATACACAATATATAGAAAAATCATCAACTGATATAGATGAATCTATAAATGACATTAGTAGTGTTGCAATTGAAGTAGGTATCCATCTTATGTTGGATCTTATATGGCATCCCCCCCAAAAAATCACATCCTTATACATGTAAGAGCAATAGGTGCATTGTTCGCAAGGGTAGATCCCAACAAGTTTCAGTTCCCTACCAAGAGGTTTCTTATGTCTCTGAAAGTGACTGGAGCTAATTTTGTCTCTCAGGTTTCTACTCCGTTTTGTAGTGATCAGAGGATTATTTAAAATTAATTGAGATAGGAAATTGTCAGAACAAAGGATATACCAATTTTTTTTTTTTTTTGTATAGCTCTCCTAATTTCTGGCAACTTTTGTTATAAGTAGTTATATATCTTAAAACCGACATCACCAATAAACTAAAAAGAATAGGGAGAGAATAAGGCTTTGAAGCTCCCCTTTTAAGCATATACAAATAAGGAACAGAGACTTCTGGGTAATCTCCATTTTTCCATGGCAGCTTTTAGGAAAGCTATATCTTTAAAAAGACTTTTACAGCATTCCACAAGATAAATGCAAAACCAGAGCTGCCAACTACAGACCGGTTTCGGCTTTATTGAGCCATCATCAGTGTAGGGCAGGCCTCTGGTTTTGCAGTGTCAAGCACCTATAGACCGACGCCACTAATAAATTAACAGAATAGGGAGAGAATAAGGCTTTGAAGCTTCCCTTTCAATCATATGCAGATAAGGAACAGAGACTTCTGGGTAATTTCCATGTTTCCATGGCTGCTTTTTATCTCAAAACCGCATCTTGTTGCTTATGTTTTGGGAACAATAAGTCAGTCTGATCAAAATTATCTGCCCATTGCTGATATTTTTGTTGGAGTTCCGTTGGGTAACCTGGTCAGTAAACCTCTTAAGAAAGGTTGATGGCCTCCTCTGAATAAGCAGGCACTAGACTACAATTCCTGCGTAACCGCATAAATTGTCCCTTGGGTATGTTTTAAATTAAATTAGATAGATGTGCACTATTGTAGTGTAGTAGAGAATAGGTAAAGGTTGGTTTCCTATAAAGTGTTGAAATCAAAATGTATCCCCCTTTGTTAAGTGTTATGTCCAAAAAATCAACGGATGTCTCTGAGATATGGTGTGTCAGCAAAAAACAACTCCAATCTGAGGAACAGATTGGCGTAGGACGGCATGCATTTTGCACCAATATCCGTTCCTTTCTGTTGCAGATAATATGTTAAGAGTCAAACACAAAACAGTTGTGGGTGAATATATATTTGACAAAGAGAATGACTATGTGATGTTGTGCCCTATCTCTCAAATTGCCCATATTTAAGAAATACTCACATACCAAAAGTCCAATTGTCTTGATTGATATTGACCATTAGTGGAAACTATAATTCTTCCTAACCACTAATGTATCGTTTTTTTGTTGATCTGCCCTCTATCTTTAGATATCTTACATTTCAGCTGTCAATCAAGTGCTTTACTCTCAAACTTTATTCTTCTGTGAGCAGCTTTGCTGTATCTGGAATGGTGACAGAGTTTTTACAGTTGGAATGCTGTATGCAGATTTGACAGTTGGTTTGTGGGAAAAAGTCAAGTCAGATGAAAGTGTGAGTGGTTAAAAAAGGGAGGGGGGATACTGCTCCTAAACAAAACATGTGCTAGATTGAAGGCATGCAGCAACACACAAATATTAGATTAAGTGCTACTTATTTATAACATATTTAACATATTTTTTGATAAGAATGAAGAAAGGTATTTTTTTCAGTAGTGTCCCTTTAACTGAACATAAATAATAAAAAATTGATTAACCAATCAAGCAAACCCAACTCGATTTGTATATGTTACCATGACAATTGACACATGAAATGGCAGCTTTTTAGCAATACTAATACTAATTAAATATATTAATAAGGAATCAAATACCTGAATAATTATCACAAAATCTAATATACATACGATATACAGATGGTTTATACTGATATTATATAAATAATTATCAGACATATTGGATAGCCTGTAATTCAGTCATGCTGAATTATACACCATTATTCACCATTGTGTGTTGTAATTTAAGAGATAAAAAATGGTGCTATGTGTACTTTTTGGTGTCTCTGTGACAGAATAATATCATGCAAGGAGACCACAATTCACTTCTTGAATGTCAGTAGCCAAGATTGTTCCACTGCTTATAGACACATCAAAGAAAGTGTTTTAATTTTAACAGCTTACTGAAAGATTAACTCTACAAATGCCAGACAGATCTCAACACATTGCTTTTTAAGGGGAGAAGGGGAATATTGTAAGTGACCACCTGCTTCATAAGAAGAAATTAAAGAGAGCTGTCTTACCCAGATTTTGGAGGGTTAGCATGGTGACTCCAAGTCCAACCGCACTGCCTTTTCTACTGCCAAGATCCTCAGCTGCTGAGCAACTGGCCTAGAAGATAGACTGAAGGCAGTGACATACTCTCAGTAAAAGAGGATTGTAGTTTATATTGCAGTATTATGGGTGGTCCAAACTTCATTGCCTGAAGTGCCAGCACTTACTCTGTATTATCAGGGAAAAAATGGGATTGGTTCACAGAAATAAAACGTTTGATGAAGCAGATATGCTATCAATGGAACAAATGCTTTAATGGTACAAAAATGTTTTGGGAATCCTTAAAAGGAGGACTAATACGGCAAAACAATTTTTATTTTTAAAAGGAGGAGATGTGTATGTATAACTCTGTGGTTAAACAACAAGGCTTAATGCCTAATCAAGACTTTAGAAAAAAAATGAAAAAGGGTACACTAGGACATGTAAAAAAAATATTGACAGAAAGGCCCAGTCAGGCGCCATCTCGGGGTGTCGGACAGGTCCTTTAAAAACATGCAATTCTCAAGCTACTCCCTGCAGTTATCAAATTGCCATGGTGAGCAATGCAACCCCTTACCAGACGCTCCCTACCCCCTTTATTGCAGAAATCGGTGTGCATGACATCACTATATTGTCAATCAGTTGGTCTTTTGTTATTTTGTGTATTGGATAGAGGTCACCAGGAACATATTTTGGGACAGGGTGCCATTTATCTTAATGCCAGCCTTGATCACAACCTGAAATCTGATGTCCATATTAAGAAAAATCTAACTACTGGTTTAAACAACTGGTGTGTGGTTTAAGAAAAGCAAAAAAAAATCTTGAGCAACGCTGGAGCAAAACTTGTAAACCGCATGTAAAATAATACATACAACACATAATTACCTCTAAAAATTCCAGAAGTGCTAATCATATAAAAAGAAATATTTACCCTGTGTAAGAGAAGCACAGGCTAGGTAATCGATGTATAACCCAGATTCCTGTCATTTATTTAAGCTCCAGTGAATGGCTTGTGGAATGTTTTTTTATGCAGCTTTAACAAAATCTTGTTTATGGGTTTATGGAGGAAGAGAAGGATGGGTCCTCCATTTACCTACCTTTCCAATTGCCTAATTAGGCAGCATCTTGAAAGGGATAAGGTCTTTTAAAAAGGACCAGGTGTAATCAGCATCTCTCTCTCTGAGCCTTGGAACAGTACTGTGTGTGAGAGACAGATGTTATGCACATTAAATGCTACCTTCACTTTGTTTGTGTTATTGTTTGCAGGGGCTGGGCACTAGGCCCTACTCCTGATAGTGAGGGACTTCTTCCTTTTGTATTAGTTAAGCTAGGTACACACAGTAATGATAAAGCCCCAATACCGTCCGACGGAATTGGGGCCTTATCGGTACTGTGTTCAGGTCGGCCCAGCGCTTGTTCGGAAAGGAGGAAAAATTTCCCTCGGCTGCGGCTGTCGCGGCCAATGGAACACACAGTCCCAAGCGTTCTCCCTATGATATGTATAGGGACAATGCTCGGGAATGTGTGTAGCCTGATTTCTGAAAGATGACAGACAGGATCTTGCAGATCCTGTCTGTCATCTTTCAGAAATCTGCCAAGTGTGTACCCAGCTTAAAGGGCTAGGCCACACTATTGCTTTTTTTTGCGTTTGTGCTTGCATTTTTTTCATATCATTGAAAACGCGGCAACGCAATGAAAACACGAGTTTTTGGGTGCGTTGCGATTGAGATTTGCGTTCTGCATTTTAAATCGCAATCGCATGCTTTTTTCAATACTTAATGAAAAAAACACATGCGCAAATGCAACAAAATGAAATTGAAAAAAATTTGAGATTGCATGCGATTCCGTGTGCGATTGCGTTTGTGTTGCAGTGTGGCCGTGCCCTAAGGGCCAAACTGGCCTAGGTTTATTGTTTTCTTTTTCCTCTTTTGTGTATGCCTAATAAAACTGGTTGCTGCCAGTTTAAAACTTGGACTGTGCCTTGTCCTATCCCAGGAGGTTGAGTTCCCATTACCATAATCCCTACACTTGAAACAACGTTAATCCTAAAGTGATGAGAAAAAGCTGATAAAATCAGGACACTCTTAACTCTGTGTGATCTGATATATGAGAGTGTCCTGCATGGGTCCAGACCCGCACCCAACCTGACATGAAAAATCTGGACCCGAACCGCTTTTCTATCCGCTTCATAAACGAAAGTTTCGGACCTGAAACCTGACCTGCTTTTAGTCTTTCTTCCTACAATTTGTACAGGGAAGTTAAAAAAAAGTCTAAAAGTTAAAATAAATGTTTTATTCATAACCAAAAATGTTCATAGAAACAAACCTACCACACCACTAAAATATATAGCAGGGGTCTTCAACTTGCACTCAAATGTCTAAAAACTACAACTCCCAGCATTCCCTGGATGCCTTCTCATGTTGTGAGTGCTGTAGTGGAATGTTGGGAGTTATATTTTTCAAACAAATTTATGCCCACAGATCCCACAGGAGATCCCTGGTATAGAGTACAATGTACACTTTATATACCGTAATATATAATACCTGTTGTAGTTATAGCTGAACCTCATCAAGTTTAAAATGGCACTTCCATTTATTAAAATTCTTAAAACTCACTTGTGCCTATCCACCACTAGGGTTAATGCAGGCATTATTCTGTGCTGTTATTTAATAGTCCCACATTCTCTGTCCATCTTTTTACTATTACTAAAAACATTTCGGGGTCAGTCTTGCTTTGTTCAACTATCCATATTTAATTTTCTATTTTAGCTAGAGATGGACTAGACCTGAACTTGAACCAGAGTTCGAGCCGAACTTTAACAGTTCGAACGGTCCCAAACTTTTCGAACTAGATTTAAAATTTTTGATAATTATTGAATGCTCTAATTGATATCAATTGACTTAAGCCTAACCCTGGAATGCGGTGTTCAATAACCCTTGAATGTAGCGTTTGATTTTTGTAACCCTTGAATTCAATGTGGAAGCCCAACAGTTGCCTGATTGTTGAGAAAGTTAGGGGGCAATGCCATATTGGGCGCAAAATGCCCAAATCAGTGTAAAACCCATGCTATTCGCTGTATTATTGGATTAACATGGGTTTTACACAGAGTTTGTGTTGGCTGGGCCATAGCCGAGAATGCTCAGAAGTAGCGTGGCTCAGGCGATGCAAATCCGCCTTAGTAAAGCTTTGCGCTACTATGTAGTGCGAAACTTTACGTCGCTGATTAGGAGGCATTAGCCGGTGCACTTACCTGTCAGACATCCCGTAATGTAACAAAATCTCGCATACGGATTTTTGCATTGCCCCCTTAGTGTTAAAACAAGTTTTGGTGATATCGACATGTTCCCCAGACCATGGGCCGCTTTTTAGCGATAAAGCACCTTTAACGATCGGTAAAACGATTGTTAAACCGATCGTTAATTTCCGATCTGTTTAACAATCGTAAATTGCCAATATCGATCATAAATCTACGATATTGAAATTGTAAATTTTTGATCCCTATAGAATACCATTGCGTTACTTTACTACCACATGGTATTCTACAACCGAACATTTGGTAATTACGGACCTCGTACATTTACGACCTCGATCGTACATTAACTAACCTGCGGTATCACTAAAAAGCGATACCGCGGGTTAATAAATATGGCCCCATATGCCAGAGCTATTTACAGTAAGTTACCATTGCTATTTCATCTGTATTTAATTCTAACTATTTCTCCCCATTGACTTTAATGGGTCAGTTTTCAAACTATCGAACTTATACTGAAGTTCGTCAGTTCAAAAAGTAACTAATTTTAGCTAGTTTAATTGCTTTGCTGCACTCCTTATTACATCTTTTATACTGTTCTGTTCCCTATGATTTAAAAAAAAATGTAAATGCCATCTTTCTTTTTTACACTTGTTCCCTTAAAGGACAACTGTACTGTAAAAAATTACTTTTTAAGAATGAAAAGCACCTGGGGCAAGGAGATGAGATTGATTGATGACCTCCCAATATTGTTTTGTTGAGGAGCTACATACAGCACATACAGTTTTCATCTGCCAGGTTATGGCCCTGGGCCATTCTATATTAAAGATAGTGCTGAAGCATTCAGGAAGACTGGCAGAAGCAGTTTTATTCATCCTGTTGCTCCTCAGGTACTTTTTATTTTAACTGTTTTTGAAAAACCTTTATACGCACCACAGTTTCCCTTTAAGGTATAGATTTAGAAGTGTAATAGTTTAATACCCAGTGCCAGATTTATGTACAAACATTCATCACACTCTATTAGGCAGAGGCTGAGCAGAAAACTTTTGTGAGACAATGTGGAATATATAGGAGAGAGGGGTAAAAGCTTTTGAGCGATTTGATGGAATTTATCAAATAGTTTTCTGCTTGACAATGTAGTTCCCATCTTTCCTCAGATTTTAAGTGGAAATCTGAGGACAGATCGAAGCCACAAGGTGGGAGGCTTTAAACAGTTCTTCAACGATCTGAAATCTGATCGGAAGAACATCTGGCCGTGTAGGGCCAGCTTTAGGAAGACTGTCTAAGAGTCCCCCTCACACACATTCCTCTTGTTTACCATTTTGTCCATATCTGAAGCATTGTGCCCACATTTTTAATACAGCAGCATGCAGAATTAAAAAAAAGAGAAGTTAGAGAAGGGACGCACATACCCATAAATGTGTGGGGGTACCTTTTTCAACTTTTTACTGGGACCCTGGGTTGAAATCACCACCTTCACCATCCATGATTCATTCCTTACCTTTCCACCCTTTCAAAGAGAGTGCCCCTTAGTGGCAGCACAGGAGGAGTCGCCATGCGCCTTATCAGATGCAAGCTGCATAACAGTGTTACAAGGAGTGCACTTGATTAGAGATGTAATGTGGGTTTGAATAGAACCCAGTTTCTAATCGAATCAGAGGGTTTCGAAGTCTCAACAAAACTTTTGGAACTCTCGAATTTCGAATTTTATCGAAAATTGAAAGTAGACAATTATTGAAAATCGAAAATCAAAAGTAGATGATTTTCAAAAATCAATAGTAGACTATTTTCGAAAATCAAAAGTAGACGATTTTCGAAAATCTAAAGTAGACGAATTTCGAAAATAGTCGATTTACGAAAATCAAAACTTGAACTTTCGAACTTTCCAAAAATTGTGAAAATCCAAAAGCGGAACAAAACTCAACAGTTTTGAATATCTCTACACCTAATTAAAACATTCGCTACCCTTAATATAAAGAGACCTTTTAATAGGGAAATTACAGGTGCCAAGAATCCCACCTTTCTGCTGGTTTATAGTTACCTGCAGTTCTGGCACCTTGAAGTCAAAGTACAAGGGGGTCAGTGTGAAAAGGGATTAAAACCTTGGAACAAAGATAAAGATATGTAACTTGTTCGGGGACAGGTGTGAGACTGATCACTAGACAGAGGCCACACAGTAACACAAATGGAAACCTATCAAAATGGATCAAGGATTTATGACAATTTATTTTTTTTACTATAATGAGGTTTGCACCTGTAACAAAGGATAGAAAACATTTTTACATTATCATGCGATATACATACCTATTCCTTATACTGTTATTTGGTCATAAGACTTTGGTAACTTCTAATATCCTTATAATAAAGAGAGGAATTTTTTTCAGCCTCCAATACTATGTAAATATTTTTTCTTTATATAAAAAAAAAGTTAATTTTTGTTAATGTAAAAAAATCCTTGAAATTAGTTCATTACATATAAATTAAGCATTACTGGTTTTAATAAAGTTCTTGTGGATCCAGAGATCCTTTCCTATTTTTATTTGTTAAGGATTTGTTTTCCCTTTCATGTTGAGGGTTTTTGTTTTTTTTCCTTCCTCTTTGGCATTTTTTTTCAACCTCCATTTATGCACGTGCAATATGTAATTATATGAACATGTTCTTAATAAATTGTAGCCTTAAATGAGGTAGAACATTTCTCTATAATAGTGTTAATGTAGTTGTGTTAGAACTGTGTTAGTACTGTGAGTGAAGAATAGGTATCTCAGGATATCTTGTTGACAGAAATCACATTTACATAACCACTCTATTTAGTGATAATACTGGCTGTGATTTATAGCCTGTGATAAGACAATACCTAGGTCTGACTTGATCAATGCCTTTTGATAGGATATAGTTACATTACAGACACTAAAAGACAAAAACTAGACTGTGATTAATGGGAAAAAAACATTAGGGTCAAAGGAAAGTAGAATTTTTAGATTCAGATACACATTGCAAGAAGAAATTGAGGTTGCACAAAATAAAATAAATGATAAGGAGTAAAAATCTAGTTAATGAAGTTGCAGAAATGAAATTTTCCTGACAAATTATTTCAGAAACTTTTTTTTTTAAATAAAGTCCTCTACTACTATCATTTTGTGGCAAAATAGAAAGTTTACTAACCAATCAATAACCCATTTTATCAGTTGGTTTCTACAAGTAAAAAAAACCCACAAAAACAGACTGTACAACTCACTTTTGCCTGTTTATTGCTAAAATATAGGGGGAGATACAATATAGCCCATTTCCGTCTAAAACCCACGTTAACCCAAAAAAATTTCGGGTTTTTTTTTTTTTGTGGTAGCCGTGGGTTGTTGCTTTTAGAGCACAGCGCCATTTCCGAATGTTTTTGGAAATATCGATGTGCCAACGATCCAAAACTTGTAGCATTAAGTTTTACGCTACTTCGTAGCGTGAAACCTAACGCTACGGCTTTTGGAACGTTAAAGTCCCGCTCCTTACCTTAGCTCGATCCCGCGATGCAATAACTGACGTAATCTCGTTTACGTCAGTTATTGTATCGCGGGATCGGGCTAAGGTAAGTTACGGGAGCGCAGATATTGAATCTCCCCGATAATTTATCAACCTGCATATAAATCCAATCTTCTGAAGCAGCAAATCACATACTTTAACTCATTTTTGATTTCCAACCATGATTTTCAACTTTTCTGTGTCGATTTTTTTTTTTCCCCCAATTTGATGTGATCTTTGATTTTTTTTTTTTTTTTGTCCTATTTGTCATCTGCTAACCTTGACCTTTCTACCTATTTATACGTCTAGCTGTATTTTAGTAGCCAAATGCCACCATCCATTGGGTTCAACTAACAATAATTTCTAAAAAGCTTTATTTCTGTGCTAATTACAGATCAACATAGCTGCATCTAGACTTTTTTTTAAGATATTCACACGGTTCAATATTTCGGCCGGATTGACCAAAATTAGACAAATAATAGATCAGATTCTAAGAATGTGTTTGTTGCCATATTTCTCAATGAAAAGGGTAAGGGTCATATTGTCAATTTGTTTCTTTAAAACTGATATACTATGCATCTCCTAGTTGATTTGCATGGTACATCAGATTATGCCTCATAGTTTATTAACTATCAAGCACTAAGGGGACAAATCATTTGTTAATCTTGGGATTTGAACCTGTGACCTCACATACTGTGTTTTTTCTAACATGCCTTAGACTGCTAAGCCACCACAACATACGCAAAAATTACTATAACAAAAAAGAGTGGTTGGGAGTGACCCAAGCCCTAAGAAACCCATTTACCCTGTAGAAGAAAACAACAGGGGCACTCTAATGGCATAACTATAGGAAGTAACTAGCCTCACAAAACATGCGAGGCTCAAATAACTGTAGCACCAAAATGAATCGTCCAGCCAACAAAATACAACAATACATAAATATTTATTATACCTCATATAGGTCAAAACAGTAATATTGCAAAAATATATACAGAAAGACTCCTAATACCAGATAAAAGACTATACAAAAAATGTGTGTTAGCCCTAGCGTCCCTAGGTGCTAAAAAATACTAAAAAACTAACGACTAAGACATAGGTAGGTAGCGATGGACTACATGTAAGAGAGATACAAAATGACTGCATAGGACACACATGGAACTGTAAGCAAAAAGCAAAAGCACAATGGATGATAAAATGGTAAATAGTGTGTATGCAGCAAAGGTGAGGGCCTCCGCGCAACCACTATACGTCCATGTGGTCGGGTAACCCGTCCTGTAAGGCAAAATAAGCAAATGCAAAAGGAAGAGACACAGAATGGATAAGTCAGTATATTGATGCAGGTGCAAGCAAACAAAACAAAATACTTAGGCTTCCTGAGGACAGTCCCTTGTTAAACTGGTCCACTCTGTAATCTTCCTCCTCATGAATTAGGGTGTGTCTCTACTTAGTGAACGCGTGTTCGCTATCACACACAGGGTTCCTGCTGTGTGGACACCACACTGCACTATCTTGACATGCGGAGAATCCGCTCACCGCTCACCTCCTAAGTCCAGTCGAGGACCGACGTACGTTTCGAGAGGCCACTCCTCTCTCTCCGAGACCCGGAAGAAAGAGAGGATGGCCTCTCGAAACGTACTCGGTCCTCGACTGGACTTAGGAGTGAGGCGGTGGAGCGGATTCTCCGCATGTCAAGATAGTGCAGTGTGGTGTCCACACAGCAGGAACCGCTGTGTGTGATAGCTGAACACGGCGTTCACTAAGTAGAGACAACACCCTATTCATGAGGAGGAAGATTACAGAGTGGACCAGTTTAACAAGGGACTGTCCTCAGGAAGCCTAAGTATTTTGTTTTGTTGCTTGCACCTGCATTCAATATACTGACTTATCCATTCTGTGTCTCTTCCTTTTTGCATTTGCTTATTTTGCCTTACAGGACGGGTTACCCCGACCACATGGACGTATAGTGGTTGCGCGGAGGGCCCTCACCTTTGCTGCATACACACTATTTACCATTTTATCATCCATTCGTGCTTTTTGCTTTTTTGCTTACAGCTTCCATGTGCGATCCTATGCAGTCATTTTGTATCTCTCTTACATAGTAGTCCATCGCTACCTACCTATGTCTTAGTCGTTAGTTTTTTAGTATTTTTTAGCACCTAGGGACGCCTAGGGGCTAACACACATTTTTTGTATAGTCTTTTATCTGGTATTAGGAGTCTTTCTGTATATATTTTTGTGCAATATTACTGTTTTGACCTATATGAGGTATAATAAATATTTATGTATTGTTGTATTTTGTTGGCTGGACGATTCATTTTGGTGCTACAGTTATTTGAGCCTCGCATGTTTTGTGAGGCTAGTTACTTCCTATAGTTATGCCATTAGAGTGCCCCTGTTGTTTTCTTCTACAGGGTAAATGGGTTTCTTAGGGCTTGGGTCACTCCCAACCACTCTTTTTTGTTATAGTATGTTATAGTTGTATACCCATTGCACCACCACCTATTTAGTGGATACATGGCTTTTTTAGGTTAACCATACTTGTACCTACCCTCTTTTTCTCTCTCATACGCAAAAATTACAGATACATTTAGAAACACATTTTAATGTTTGAAATGGCAGTAAAATCAGCTGATTATTTTGAATTGTTAAAAAGCTTGAAATCTGTCAGCAATGCATGACAATTGAAAATAAATTGCAGCTTTCAAAATCTTATCTGGGACTAACATATTGGTGTGAAGACAACCTCATTGAAAATACTCACAGGGCTCTTTTTGGGAGATGTACTGGCAAAAACATGGAACCTTCTTAGTTACAGATTCTATTTCACACATGTACTATATACAGTAAATGCAACTTACCAGAGTATCATACAATGTACTGTTCTGGGGAAAAGTTTTCACATTAGGATTTAAAAAAAATACATTTAGTTCTCCTTCAATAAAATATTTAAAGGGGGAGCAAAATAAATTAAGGAAGAAAAGAGAAAGTATAATGAAATAATGAGGAAAAGGGAGCAGATTCTTTATATGCCATGCTGAAAGCAATCTCAATAACTAAGCTTTCTAATCATATATCCAAGAGATAAAACCATCTCTTATTCTATTTATTAAAAAACACACCCAGAAACAGAAGTGGACAATTGCAACTGACATTAGACCCTTAACTAAAAAGCAAGGGGGGAAAAACAGTCATGGTGTTTTGAGATTTAATTTATAATTCACCAATATATTCAAGAACCATAAAAGTATCTTTAGCCCTAATAAAACTGCAAAAGTTAATGTATGTAAAATAACTATTATGAAAAGCATTATCAATAATTGTAAGGATAATGTACATGCATAATGAATGAATTTGACTCCTGGGTATTAGCTAACATCCTAGGCTGATTGAGTAAAAAGAACTTATGCATTTTAATGAAGGAGAAATTATCACACTGCGTACATGCAAGCTGACGACAGTCATATTTAAGATGTTAAATAGATTTATCTTACATGTGGGACACAGCTAATCTAAGGGGTGGCATTGACTTGTCTAAAATATGATGTTTAAGCGTGCATTTACTATGCCTCTTTGGTTAAATTAAATCAGTATGCAATTTGCTATTACCAAGCATGATAGTAAATACTATTTAGAAAAAAATAACTACTATAAATCATTCTTAAATGCTAATGCAAGCAGGGGTTTCTCCATTTGGTTTCTCTTGCACTATTAACTGTTTAAATTTAAAACTTTGAAAGCAGAAATATTACAATTGGGTATATTGGCCTGTGGAAATTAGATGTGTAAATCCTAATTCTATCTATGGCGAATCGGGCACCGTGGCCCGAACGTCCGTTTTGGCCGACAAAGCGCAAACACATGGCACAATTGTCAGCCATAACAAATGCTCATACACAAAGTGCGTCATTGGTGAGCACCAGTGATCCAATCGTGTGTATGAAGCTTTAACTGTAGCAAGCAGTTCCAGACAGCAACAGCTATAGCTAGCAAGATTTTGCATAATTAGGGTAAGATTCAAGGGAGAAAAATATTATTCCACCTCTTTACAAAGCACTGATACTGCCTTATTTGAAATTTGTGGTGCGGTTTGAGAACATCTTTTGTGACATTTTGGAAATGGAAAGAATTCGGAGAAGGGAAGCAGCGATTGTGCAGGGATAAGATCTCTTTATACAAATATATTAACGGGCCATATAATAAACTGTGGTGCATAAGTCGTTTCTGAGGACTCATCAACATTCTTTTTACATTTTCCATTTTGAGTCAGGGTTTTTTTTTTTTTACCCCTTTCCAGCTGGAAATGGTCATGAGTAGGCTATAATGGTTGGACTGAATGGACATGTCTTTATTCTGTCTACAATACTAAACAGTTTACAGATCACAGAAAAGTAAAATACGAAAACGTCCTACCTCCCTTTCTTTAATGTAAATATTTTTTGAAGCAACAATGAGTTGCCATTTGCAGTGGTGAGCTGTGAAAAGCCACTGTAATATGTGCCTTGGATACTCCAACCTCCCTGTGAAAAAAAGATTTTAGAGCTGATGCAATAAAAGGTGCAAAGTTTGCCCATGCTATGAATTTACAGCAACAAATCAGGTGTTATGTAACTGCAGTAACCCTGTAATAAGAAAACATCTGTTTGGTTATAAAATAAAATGGTCTGGGGTTCTCTCACTCTTGTTTTATAGCTATGTAGGCCCATAGTTCTCTTGTGCCTGCCTTTTTACAGAGTCAAATACATGTACTGCTCACAAAAAAAAAATTGTAACTGACAAAAACTTAGCATGGATACACTGAACCATTACTCTGAATCAGGAGAGAGAAGAGGTTCAGGCAAGTTGGCCACCCCGTACTATGAAATCATACCAAGACATCTCTCCTGGCCTCTGCCTCCCCTCTAAATTGAACTGTGTGCAGTCCATAAACAACTGCTTGACCGGACAAATTTTACTGCATTGTCTGATTGAATGTTTGCCTGATCCAGACAAATTCGACGAAAATCAGTTCTAAAATTTCTGCCTGATCAACCCAAATTTGCTCAAGATGATCGATGGACCATATATTGGAACATATCTACACAGCCTAAGGCACAAGACCAGATGTCACAGTACTAACTGTGCATATTAGTACTGTCTGGCGGATCGACAAATGACCTCCGACTGAATGCATACACTGGCATTTCAATGGGGAGGTGCAGTGGCGAGAATCTATATAATCAGTCACTCAGTGATGTCACTGAGTGACTTCCTGTATTCCACTGCCCCTCCCCATTTCTCTCTCCCTGCCTGTATTAGTAATGTAGATAACAAGCCTGTTTTTGTACACGGACTGATTGACTGACTGAATTATTGTGCTGATAAGGAGGAGCGAGCGGCCGAGTCAATTATGACTCACAGGAATGTGCTTGCTCCTCCTTATCAGCACAGTAATTCAGTCAGTCAGTGTAATGAACCAGAACTGCACCGGGTGATTTATTGACAATGTTTATTGTATTTTAGTTTGAGATAGAAATGGCAGTTAACTATTTCTATTTACAAAAATGGACTTGTTATCTGCATTACTAATACAGGGAGGGAGAGACAGGGAGGGGGGAGACAGAGTGTCTGTGCTGGATTTTTCTTTTTTTTGACCTTATGTATTATATGGAATAATACGCTACCTACAGAATAATATACAGATATTACTTCACCTCGGAGTTCCCTGACCTCTATAAAAACATTCGGCCTCACGGCCTCGTGTTTTTATAAGGTCAGGGAACTCCTTGGTGGTGTAATCTCCTTATATTACACTGTAGGTAGAGTATTATCCCTTATATAATACTACCAGAGAAAACACAAATAGCTCAGACGTAGCAAAAATTTAAAGTACCATCTCGTCCCAGGGCCATTTAAGTAATAATACAAGTACTAAAAAGAGTCAAAGGAATTTTGGGATGTGGGAGGTGCAAAGACTGTAAAAGAAAAGTGAAAAGAAAGTAAAACAATTACAACAACCAAGGAAGAATATAAGACTAAAGACTTACCTGTAATAATAAGAATATGATATATATACTAGAATATGGATGTGGCCTACAATATGTAGGATGGACTGGCAGGAAACTCAAGGAAGGAATCAGTGTACACATAAGGAATAAACAAAATAAAGTTAACCAAAAAGCACCAAGACACTGGAACTCTTGTGATAAGGGGATCAAATTGACTTTGTTTGGGATACAATCAATTAAATTGCCTTAGAGAAAAGGAGACATACTGGCTGCCTTATCAAGACTTGAAACAAAATCGATTTATGAAATGCAAACCGTGTTTCCCAAAGGAATTAATAGGGAAATTGACCTGTGGAGCTTTCCCAGATAAACATTTTTTTAGGAATGTTGTATAACCATTGTTCTAATTTTTATCGTTTTTTAGCTTTTATATACCTCCTTTTTATTACTTATACACATACACATTGCTATAACCATTTTATAACTTTAGATTGGATCATACCTTTTTATCACCTGGTTTTACCTAATTATCTCCATCGAGTTTTGTTACCTCTTAGCATTGCCGTATTATTCATATCAGGTCTTTTATATTCGTTTTTATTTTTATTTATTTAATCTATTAGTTTATCTGTAAACTATATGTATTTGTTTTTTATATTTGTGTTGTAGCCAAGCCAGTAATACCTGTTACATTACCCATAATATGTATAGCCACCTTAGATATCCATAGCAACCTACTAGGTTACTCAGTTAATAAGCTCCATTTTTAGCACCCTCCTAGGTTCCACCACCTATTGTATATGATAGCAAAAAAAAGTGAAAATATCAACTTCAAAATTGCGAGAGAAAGCATCTATTGAGCCAGTTACACAGTCTTGAGAAAACAGCAAAGCTAGAAGCAGTGAAATGCGTTGACACAAAGCAAGCAAAAGTTTTTAAAACTTGCATTTTGGCCCCTGTGAACATAGACTGTACAAGGGGATCCTTAAAGATCACTTATTTTTAATTTATTTATTTGCACTTGCCACTTTGTATTTGTGTTGAAGTGGTCCTTGGAAACTGAATAAAGTTTGATTTAAACTATATTATTGGCTGGACCTTCACTTTTGAGAACTAAGTTAGTTTAATCTATTTAATGTATGTTTTATTAGATTTTATACTTGACTAGCAGTCGTACCTGGCGTTGCCCATGTACACATGTGGGTATTTGTTATGTGCAGGTGTGTGTTTGGCTTAGATAGAAGAGACAGGGAAAAATTAATGCACAATTGGTAATGTATGTCATGTATATAATAGTTAATATTTGAGGAGGTGACAGTACTAGGGATATATAGCAAAATTTTATATACAACATTATCAGTTTTTCTTCTTAGAGAGTAAAAATACAAATGTTGTGGTGAACCTACTCGTGAACATGCCATGGAGAAAACATGTTGATTTAACTGAATACCGCAGAGCTTGAGTGACTGATGGGCGTCACGCGGTTCTGAAGCATGTGACGTGCAGGCTCTTTGCATGTGTTGTTAAAGTTGGGCTTCATTCTATTTTGAGCTTTGTGTGTTTTTATTAAGCGTGCTCTGTTTTTTTTAGTTAGCAGTGGACATGGCCATGACATTTTGGGTTATGCCCCTGATGTTTGGTGATGTGGCCTTGCCTTTGGGTGCATGGTCATGATGTCTTGGGTCATTTTCCATTACAATAGCACATTCCAGAAGGCTCTGCTTTAAATTTCTTAGCATGACAATAACCACAAATATGGTTCATGTCACCAATAGTCTTTCCAGGGTTAATATTTTAAAACCTTCCAGGAGCAAATTGTACAGGACTTACAGTCCTTAAGGGAAATATCTTGTTCCCTAAATTGTAGAAGTTGTTTTTCGGTGTTGCCATACATCACCCTTTTGTTTTGTCTCTGAAGCATGTGACATGTGGACTCTTTGTCTTTGTTGTTGAGGTTGGGCAGTGCACGGAGCCCAGGCCTTTCGTCTGAGTTGCTGAAGCGGACATTAAGGATAGCACACACGCCCAATGTGTGCACCAAGCCACGACCGTCTGGCGGATCCCCCGACCGAACGAATACACGCGCGATTCTCGCCCGAAATGCATGTTCATTGTGCAAATGTATTAGCGTCATGGCTCATTGCCAAATTGGCAGTGTGTACGAACCTTTACACTCTGCAAGTGACGTGCAGGCTTTTTCAAACTGGACTTCACAGGCGTCGGCCCTACCAGAGGGCTTCGCTGTCATCTGGGTGCATTCGGGGGCATGACTGTGAGATAAGCACTTACTTACAAGATTTCTACTTTATATAGTAGATAAGAACTTTTAAAACAACTTGATTCCTTTTTATCTTTTTATACACATACACAACAAATTTTTACTAAGTGGATATTTAACAAAAGTGGAATCTTTGGAGTGCTACCCTTGTTTCTTCTTTTTGAACCACTGGTGCTGGAAGTACAACTCAACAACATACAATACATACAAAATAATGCACAGTTAAATACCAGAAACTTACTGTTTTGGCAATCCACATTCCAAAAATCAGAAAAAAAATCCAAGTTCCGACGGATCCATGAAATGTGCTTCGGAACCGGGTTTAGGTCCATCTCTATATAGAACATCCAAGTACAGATAGCATAGTGTATAGTAGCATTAATGTTATAAAGGACACAATTGCACATTGGTTAATGGAGTATATGATTCAGAAACAAGAAAATAAGGATAATATCAATAAAGATAAAATGCATCCTCGAGTCCTTAAGCTGAGTAAACACCATCCAATATTTTGGCCCGATTGACCTACATTTCAGTGTTTCAGTCCAAAATATTGGATAGTTTCCTAGGCCAGCCATGACCAACATCGTTTGTACAAATCGACAGATGGGCAATCGGATGTGTCGAAAAAACATGGCCGATCAGGTGGTCCTCTATGGAACCCATGCTCTGTCCCATCGAACATTCAACTGCAGCTACTTTTGCCACAACCGACAGTCCTGCCCAAACCCAGGGAACAACGTTCTATCCAGGCTATTGTTTCTTTTTTTTCTCATATTCCCTCATTTATTGAAACAAAGCCTCTGTATTAGAAAAATAAAATATGTAATGGCTCTATATTAAGGGAATCTCTATGTGGATATGATTACTGTGTATAAATACATTTATAGGTCATACAATAAACTATCTGGATCATTTTTCACCATTAGTCGGAGGATTAGCTGACATCCCTTAAAGGGTATCGCCACTGAAAAAATAAAGTTTGCCCATTTAGTTTTATTGAAGAAAGGGAGGTAAAGGAGCTGTGTCTTACCTTCTATTCTTTTAATAAAACAACCAGGAGCCAGGAGAGAAGGTAGGGGGCTTACTCAAACTATCGCTCCTCTGCCACGTCCTCTGCCAGGTCCCAATGGACTCTGTCTTCTATGCGCATGCACCCTATTTCAAGATTGATAAAGGGTGGAGGTCCACCCGAAACATTGTTGGAGAGATATCTCACAGATGGGTGAATAAAAACGAATTACAATTTTTCAAAACATTTTGGAGCATCCATTTGCATTTATTTTGGATACATGTCATGGACTGAGGACAAAGCAGTGCAGTCTGCAATGGAACAATCCAAGTGATAAGTGATTGTGGTTCAACACACACACTGACAGGGAGATTCAATAAGTTCTTATCGCTTAAAATGGTGCTAATTTTGCCCCAACCAATCAGATCTTATTTAACATTTGAAAGCTGATTGGTTGGGGAAAAATTAGCTCCATTTTAAACGATAAGAACTTTTATTGAATAACCCTGTGAGTGTTTACAGTATTATATACTGCTATTGGTCTTTAAAGGGTATGTCCACCCCCATGTCCACCCCCTATAATCCCCCAACACTTACTGGCCCCACCATGTAGTGTAGTTTAATCCTTACCTCACATCCCAGCTCCATAGGGTTCTCCTGTAAAACCCCCCCCCCAAAGTCTCAAAACTAAACCACCAGAGGATAGCAGGTCTCTGCCTGCTATCTAGCCTCCGGTAGATATTTGCCATGCGCACTGCAGCCCTTCTCCCCCCTCCCTCCCCCCCCTCTCCTCCCTCCCCTCCCGTTCTACTACTATCCCTCCCCCTAGCATTAATCCCCCTTATATTATGCTCCCCCATGTCCCCCAGCCCCAACCGCATGTTTTTTTTCAAAAAGCTCCCCCAAACTCTTACTTACTTACCTCTCCGCTTTCCTCCTCGCACTGAATGACCGGCAGCCGCGTCCGGTGTGGCTGCCGCTCAGCCAATCACAGATGCGACTGCCGTCCCGCCCCTCTGCTTGCATTCTCGCAAGCAGAGGGCCGGCAGTGCGGCGGAGGATCGGGGATGAAGTAAGAGTTTGGGGAGCTTTTGAAAAAACGATACATGCGGTTGGGGCTGGGGGACGGGGGAGCATAAATATTACAAAACTATTTCAGGGGTGGACATGCCCTTTAAGTCACGTTAACATTTATTACATCAGTTAACATGTACATCGCCCTGCATGTGTTTACCCAGCCTTTATCTGAACGTTTTTGATGTTGGATTTTTCTGGAAGCGC
Source organism: Hymenochirus boettgeri (assembly GCA_019447015.1). NCBI lineage: Eukaryota > Metazoa > Chordata > Amphibia > Anura > Pipidae > Hymenochirus > Hymenochirus boettgeri. Next base: position 74,028,625 of record CM033472.1, read on the forward strand.
CATATTAAACTACACATTTACAAAAGCTGTTATATAGACCAGGGTTTCCCAAAGAGTGTGCTGGGGCACAGTGGTGTGACTTCAAAGAGCCAGAGGTGTTCCTCAGAATTTTGGTAGTAAATATTTGCAACATTGTATTTATTAAAGAGCCTGAGCCTGAACTGAACACATCTTATTTAGCAACAAATGTTACGAATGAACTGAAAGTGAAGGAAGGAGGGGGAAGGATGAGCCCAGCTAATAGTACTGAGGAGAGCAGTTCTAAAACGCCAGGTAAAAGCTGCTGCAGACTTTATAACAGTGGCCCCTGTGACTAGCAGCCATGAGATCCCTATCTCTGCCTCTTTCTTCCTTCCCCCCAACTTTCCAATTAGAACTTATAGTGAGGAGTGAACAATTCAATGGAGGAGACATGAAAAGCAGGTACATACTGTATATCATGTCAATGCTGGCAGCTGAAAGGGTTAAAAATAATACTGTGCTGGCACTGAAAGTGTTAATGGCAATACTCTGGGAAAGTGCTGATACTCAAAATATTAATAGGAAAGTCTGTTGGCATTAAAGGGTTAATGGTAAGACTGCTGGCACTAAAAGTGTTAATGGCAATACTATGGGGAAGTCTGCTGGCACTGAAGGGTTAATGGCAATACTCTGGAAAGGTGCTGGCACTGAAATAATTAATGCCAATACTCTTGGAAAAGACATCTCAGATCTCACCTGATTTCTCTGTTCTACCCTACACGGCTGGAAACATTTTCTTGGAGAAGATTGGTGACATACGCACAAAACAAATGTGTATACACCCGCCTCACTTGGTACAGCGTACCTAGGGCACTAACATGGCTAGAAACATCCCTGCATTTGAATACAATATACACTGTAAAGTGCATAAAATATGGGTAATAACCACTTAATGTAAAACATTAAGAACATAAGTAGGTATCCCACCCCTCCCGGATCTTCCGGGAGTCTCCCTCGAATTGGGGTGGTCTCCTGCGCTCCCCATCACGCCCCCTTTTAGCGCACCATGCCCCCGGACCACCCACATCATGCCCACAACCCTGCCTCCTCCCACCTGCCTGACATCATGCCGCACCGCTACGCTCCCTCACCATGCCCCCTCTCCCCCCCTGCCCGCAAGTACATAGTGGCAGGGTGGGATGTCTGCATAGGTGTGCCCCGAGAAATATTTGCATTGCCAGGTGCCCCACTTAAGAAGTATGCGAACCATGTAGCCCATGATTTGTACAATCAAAATAACATTGGTAATTTCACGTGGGTAAATCCATTTTCAGTTGTGAGTTGTGTTATTATCTATTGTGGTGGCAAATAAAATTTTACCACTGGGTGTAAATATCAAGACAATACCTCTCATCAATGAAAATATATGAAATATGCCAAATGAAGCAATGACAATTTACAATAGCGAAATACCCTGATAAAACTAAAGTAAAAACTGTTACATTTTCTCCTTTTAACAGAATCCAACATTTTATATCAACAAGAACTGACAAGTTCAATCATGAATGTTGTTTAGAATTTCAGTGATGGCTTCCCAGGCACAGTACATGGGACATTTCCCATCTGTAGCATTGTTTTATGCAAAAAGGCTTTTTTAAATAAATACATTTAAGAGCAATACAGTAACTGGAAACCTTTTATCAATAAAAATCAAGTTTGGTGAAGAAATAAGAAAATGGCTTGCATATGCAAAAAGCATTTAAAAATACCTTTCGGCAGTTAAAGGGTTTTTGTCTGACAAACACCTTTCACTTAATTCTCTTATATACAGGGTCAGTATCTTGTCAGCACAAAACATTCATAAACAAAGAAGAGACTGCACAATTTGATAAATTGAAGGCATATTAGGGCAGTTTTAGGAAAATTACTTTCCCCTGAAGACAGCACTGAAGGCATGAGGATATAAGGACAAACACTCAGATCTGATTAGAGGCAAAAAGGAGGAGGTGAGGGGGAGAGATCGGCAGGGTCTAGCAAGCAGACAGTGAAGAATGGCATCAAATGCAGAAATTAATGATTAATGGGGGGGGAAGATTTTATTTTTTTGAGAATGGGTAGAATTGTGCAAGAAAGGCCTCCCAGGTTCTTGCAATCTTTCACTGTCAGGAGACGCCAAACGATTGATTCAATTAAGATTAGCAGCACTAGGGAGGTGGCAAAAGGTTCGTTTAGATTAGAATTGTCTTCTTGGGAATCTTTAAGTGCTTGTGACCCTTTTGCAGTCAACAATCTCTATGATGAGATTAGAAGACAACATTGTTGTGCCTTGTTAAATACTATAGGGGCTGTTGAATAAAGAATGCGATAGCCTGTGTTTTTGAGGTTCTGCCAATATGTTCTTCACTCACATTCTGTGGAGAAAAATGAAGGATAAAAAAAGGTAATATATTTGCCTCTGCACATTGGCAAATTACAAAATACAGAGATTTGAGTAATTTGCGTAAACATTTGTGCGAATCAAAAAAAGGGAAACATTATGAGCTGCATTGTGTGTAATAGTATTCTATTAGAGGTGAACTAATGTTAGTATTAGCTATCTGTTCCCCATAAACAGTACAGTTTCTTTTTTTAATAAAAAAATAAAGCACCTAAAAAGTGACCTGATGCTTACCGTCACAGATTTTTGCAACACTTTCAGGTGTCAGTCTCCCAGGTTTACATACAGATGAGGTTATAAATATGTTTGGCTATCAGAAGAAACATTAATCATTGCATTAATGTGGGGGAAGGGTAGTAAAATTACTTTTGTACAATACTGTATATTATGCTTGCTTTTTTCATTTTTAAGCATGGGGCTTAAGAGGACTGTAGAGGGAAAGAAACATAAAATCTTGTGGGGTCTAGTTAACTGAGCATGTTTCGCCCCCGGGGCTGGGCAGAGGTCAGGTGATGTCACACAACCACTGGAAGCAGGAGGTTTGAACATTCACCCCAATAAACTGTAGTTTTCTCACTGGCTCCAGTCATTGATGTGATTGTCCGAATCATTTTAAAGGAAATACTGCAGGCTTTCATTTAACCCTAACTTGTTTGGAGACCACAGTTGCCTATTAAATTTTTTTGTTTTGTGTGGTGTTGGATATTTAATGCTGTTGTTAGATTTATCTTTATCATTGGTTCAATCTGTGATGCAGTTTTACTTCAAAATTGTAATACAAAATTACGTACATTTTATACTTTCAATCAGTTTCAGTATGTCAGAAAACTGTCATCTTTAGTGTTTTGTGCAGATAGTAAGTGACACATATGAAACCTTCAAAGCAAATCAATCTAGCTTCACAGTTTTGTAATATCCCAAATCCATCTGGCTGGCTACTGACTGAATTTTGCGTTAAGTTCAGCCATTACAATTCGCCAATACTGAGGTGGCGAAACCACATAAGAGGCCATTTATTTAGCCCGCCAATGGGTCCATGGAAGGTGTCAGTACATTGTGGAGTGTTTCTCAAAACTACTCAGTACTCAGGGGGGTGTTAGATTATTTTCCAGTGTTAACTATAATACGATCTTCGATTTTCGCTTTTTAAGGTATATTTTTCGTTTTTTTAAGATCCTTTTTTTTAAATTTTTTTTTTTTTTTTTTAAGGTGCTGATTTTCTTTATTAACCAATAAAGTTAAATGGGGGTCTGGGGGATATATTTATAATGGGGCATTGTTTTTGCTTTTTTCCCCACCAGCCTTTACCACAATTTTTTAAACTTTCAACTTTTCTTCTCATCAGTTATTAAAATGGCGAATTTTCATCAAAAGCGAAAATTATGTAGCAAAAAGTAGCACTAATAATGCTGGAAAAGTTCAGCACATATGATGGTAAATAGGTAATGCTACCTGGTGGTTTTTCAAAGTAGTATTAAATAAAAATAAGTAAAATAAGTATAAGTAGTATTAAATCTAAAGGCGAAAATAGCGCTATTTGTCATTGCGAGTTCCTGCGAAATGGTGAAAATAATGATTGTTTATAAATCTGCCTCTTAAAAAATAGATGAAATCAAAAATTTAGAAATGCCAATTTTTTTTTTAAAAAAAAGGTGGGAAAATAGAAAAGTGCAACTTTGAAGGTAGAAGAAAAATATAAGGGAAAAAAGGGTATACACTCCTCGCTGTTTTTGCCACTTCTCTAGTGAGCCAGTGACACCGGTATGGTAGTTCTCACCCATAGATAATGTAATGCAATGCACAGTGTAGCTTAAGAGCTTAAAAATCTGCTCTTTTTTAAGCCTTTGTATTTTTGCCCTTTGTACTGACATCAATTTTTATTAGGTATTTTAATATAGTTTTATGTATGTGTTTATGGCTGCCCAGTCACACTGATTTATAGTTATAAGCCTTGTTGGTACTTTGCTTCAACTATGTGTGTGTGTTAATGGTTAAAAGGAAATCTGGGTAATTTTCTTCTTTTAATTGCAGCGCTCACTTTTGTGTAGTGACAATAGTCTAGCTCTTGGTTTTGACTGGATTTTCCCCAGTAAATGTCCCTTTCAGGGCTTGGTTAGCTAATCCAATAGTATTAATTCCTTTATTAAATATTAATATTATTAATTTTCTCAAGAAAGGTTGGTCCACGCAAATGCCTTGCATCGTTTTAGTGGCATTGTGCAGGTAACATAGTAACATGGTAATTGAATTTGAGGTTGAATAAAGACATGCGCCCATCAAGTTCAACCTTTTCACCCTCCTTTTTAAACCTACCTAAGGGCTAGGTCCCACTAGCGCGATTTTGATGTGTTTGCACTCGCGTTTACGCATGCAATTTTTTCCGAACATTACAATTGCGGCAACGCACCGAAAACGTGATCTGCATTTTTATGCGCAATCGCATGCGTTTCACTATCTCTAAAGAAAAAAGAGCAAACACATAAAAATTGCATCAGAACCACACATCGGACGTGTGTCTGTGCCTTAACAGTTGAGCCAGAGGTGTTCCTAAGGTTGGGTACACACCAGCCAATATTTTCAGCCGACCGACCAATTCCCGGCACTTTCGGTCGATCGGCTGGAAATATTGGCTGTTGTGGGGCGGACGGCCACGACCGACATCGATCGTTCGTCGGGCAAATCGGCTGAACGAACGATCGGACATGTCGGTAAATTCCGGTCGGTCGTGCGGTTCCCTATGGGGCCGCACGATCGATTGCTCGCAAATTCGGCCGCGGAAGAATTTGCTGCGACTGATGGACATTTGTCCCGGCCGAGCGCTCACTGGTAGCGAGCGCTCGATCGGGACAAAAAAGTCCCTTCATGTGTACCCAGCCTAAATTTTGGGAAAACGCTGCATGGATTCATTTTTTCAATCAGTCAGAAATATATATTTTTTTTATTTATCAAAAAAAAATAAAAATAAAAAGAAAATATTGATCAATTTTAAACCATTGTGTTTACATTGTTCCATGTATGGACTCCTTTTGTTGCTTGTAAATATCAGTACTTGCTGATTTGAAAACAGCCCATCTGACAGTACAGACAAATGCATTTCACATGTCTGTCAATGCACTGCTTGAGAAAAGCTAAAGCCAAAGCTATGCACACATGAACATATATAGCCAATTGATCACAAAGTCTGACAATTTTAGATGTGTACCTAATGGTGGCCATAGACGCTAAAATCCCGGTCCCGGTCGTATGATATCAGGATATCCCGATATTGTATGAATGTCAGATTGTGTATGGATGATCGTTGAAAGATCTTTCAACGATCTTACAATAATTTCCCCATCGGGCCAGTTTAAAATATTTTGGCTGACCAGCAATCCAATCGTACGACCTGCAGATTGTACGATCGGATTGTAGAGAGGAACAAAATTGGTGAGTTTCTTTCTGTACAGCTCAGCAGAACCTATAGAAGTCCTGAAAATCTTATTCAAACCCAACTGAATCAGATTTTTTTTGAATTTTCAAACTCAATTTCCGTTTTTTCCCAATCTAATTTTCGATTTTGTAATATCCGATTTTTCAATGATACGTTCAGAGTTTCGAAAATTTCAGGCCACCCAGAACATCTTGTGTGCAAAGACCACTATCTGTGAACTGTACAAGCTCTACTATAATAATAACTAATAACCCATGGCTGCACTTTAAGAGATGATTTGGTGCTGGTTTCTTTATGCAGATGGTTAGCAGCCCCCCTGCTGGAACCATAGGTTCATGTTCTATAAACCCATAATATGTATTGAAACATAGAAAAGATAATCAATGCCCATTCCTAGGCCCCATACAATATAATATTATCTGCACACTGGCATACTTTATAAACAAAGGGTTTTTAGTATACATTACTGTGATTACATGAATGAAAAGCCTCCCAACCTTGTCAAGGTAACCCCAGTCTGGAAGGTCCTAACTTCTAACCTTTTATACTTCAATTACCATTAGCAAACTTTTGCATTTCTCATAGTTGTGCACTGGATCCATATAACAGGCTTTCTCACTTCCCCTGAGCCCTTTGGCTTTTTAAAATGAGGGAAGAGGCCACCCATCCAGTACTTTATATTGAAGGCATAGGACCACCCATAAAAGGGGCGTGTTGGGGGTGCTATAACCACATGGAAGCTTGACCTGGCTTCCCAATAAATACATACAATACAAGGTTTGTGGAAGCATACCTTGACATGGTTGGAAGGATTTTCATTCATGTGACCACAGTAATGTATACTAAAAGCCCTTTGTTTATAATGCCAGTGTGCAGATAATATGATATTGTATGGGGCCTAGGAATGTGCATTGATTATCTTTTCTATGTTTGTTGTGATTTTGCTGCGTAACGCGATTCTTGCATGCTGCCTAATGGGGCCTTGCCCATAAAAAAAATAAGGACTGTGCCATTTAGTAGTATTTTCTTACAGCAGAAATTAAAGGAAATGTTTTCCATTTACCAGACTTTATTTAGGTAATGCATAAATTACCATTACCATTTTACCATACATCTTTGCTCTAAATGGTTCTCCTGCAGTGACTGTCCAAAGTCCAGGAAACTGAAGAGTAGGAGGTGTCTTCCTTTGTGAAAGGTTTCCATCTCCTCCTTGTCCTCTGAGAGGACAGTGGCATGTGCAGGAGAGCCCTTTACATCCCTCAATCACTCTATAGCTGCTGGGTGCCCTACCTCTAAAAGCTCTTAATATATGGTAGGGCACCCTAGCTCACCCCAAACCGCTAAGTTCATTCTTTTAAAAAACCTGCAGAACTCTACTTACAAATCCATTGTTCGCTCGGCAATCTGTATTGTGGCAGCCGTGTCTCTGATTTGCTCCCTCTCAGCCAATCAGAGACACAACTGCCGGTCCAGCCCCGTGCTTGCAGTTCCGGCAAGCCAAGGGCTGAGATCAGAGCGACTGGGGGATCGAAGGATTGTAAATAGAGTTTTGAAGCTTTTTTAAACAAATGGACTTAGCGGTTGGTGGTGGGCTAGGGTGCCCTACCACATATAAAAAAGTAATTTTTCTGGTGGATATGTCCTTTTAGACAAGTTCCATAGGAAAGTTGTAGCTCAAGCTACTGCCTGGGTATAAAGTCACTATAGCACATTTATAGCTATGGATCCATAATTTATAGGTGGCAACCCTGAAATATCTTGTGAACCCTGAAGCAAAATATTTCCCCTGATTGCCACTGGCACAGGACTGATAGGTTTGTGACAATATTGCAATGTCAATGAGCTCTTTAAGGCTGGGTACACACAGGCACAAGTAAATGGTCGGACCATAGGTGACTGCACGATTGGCTCAGTACAGGCTCAGTACAGGTTTCTAAATTGCTAAGTTTCCGTGAGGCATCCAGAAGCATTGCAGGCATACAGTAATGAATTCAGAGGACAAAGTAGAATATATCAACATATATTAAAGAGGCCATTCTTTCTAAAAGATGTTCTTATGAGGGTGGAGTTGACAACTCCACCCTCATAAGAACATATTTTAGAAAGAATGGCCTCTTTAAAATATGTTGATATATTATAGTTTGTCCTATGGATTCATTGTTGTATGCATGCTATGCTTCTGGATGCCTCATGGAAATTGAGCAATTTAGAAACCTGTACTGAGCCTGTACTGAGCCTGGGCATGCTCAGAAAAGGCAGACAGGGAATTAACATTCAGTCATTGGCTGTGATGTCAACTGTCAAATCAATAACTGACAGTTGCTAACTGGAAGAACCAGGAAGCAGAAACAGGGGAAACAGGACATTATGCAGGATTTCAGGTAAGACTTCTATATTTCACATTTCAAACTATTAGTATAGTAAGTATTTGAGGTTCAATAAAGACATATGTCCATCCAGTCCAACCCATCTAGCAATATCCTCATTTCCTGCCTAACTGTTGATCAAGAGAAAGGCAAAAAAAAAACCACCAAATTTATGAAGGGGGAAAAAAATCTTCCTGACTCCAAGTGGCAATCGGAAATTTCCCTGGATCAACTCTACTTTATGTATCAATACCAGAAACTTGCAACATTCCTTGTTTGCAAAAACTCATACAGCTTTTTTTTTTAAACTGACCAATGAACCTGTCATAACAACGTCCACTGGAAGACAGTTCCATAGCTTTACCGTTCTCACAGTGAAAAACCCTTTCCGAACTTGAAGCCTAAACCTTTTTTCTTCATATCTTAAGGGATGTCCTTGTGTCCTCTGACATGTTCTATTGGTGAACAATGCCCCAGATAGTTTATTGTATGGCCCGTTAATGTATTTATACACAGTAATCACATCCCCACGCAAGCGCCTTTTCTCCAACGTACATCATTTTAACTTTTCCAATCTCTCTTCATATTCAAGCTCCCCCAATCCCCTTATTAATTTAGTTGCCCTTCTCTGAACCCTTTCCAATTCAAATATGTCCTTTTTGTACAAAGGATTCCAAAATTGCACTGCATATTCCAAATGAGGCCTTACCAATGTTTGTAAAGAGGGAGAATAAGATTTTCCTCCCTTGAATCCATACGTCTCTTTATATAAGACAATACCATGCTGGCTCTGGCTGTTGCCGCCTGGCACTGCTTGCTTCCTTTAAGTTTGTTATCCACCAAAACTCCAAGATCCCTTTCCAACATGGATTCACGTAACCCTATTTTTTCATTATTTAGAATTGTCAAAGATGCCCCTGAAGGGACTTACCTGACCCGGTCACTCGCCGCCTGCTCCTGTTTTGAGCTCATTTCGATAAAAAAACAGGAGCATTGGGGATCTGAGCTAACAGGGGCTCTACTTCCTGGTCTCATCACATTGTGCCTTGAATAATAACTGCTACCAGGAAGAAGAACTGGCAGAGCAGTGCAGAGCGCCGAGGGACGGGGCCAGGTAAGTCACTTCAGAGGCATCTTTAACGATTCTAAATACCTAGCTAAAAAAAAGTTTTTTTTATGCTGGAGATGCCTGTTAAAATTTATTGTATTTAGAACTAGATACAAAAATAATTCTCTAGGCAGAGATAATATAAGAAATAATATTATTATTTCATTCAGTACATTATTTAGTTATTTTCATTCAAAAGGGCAAACATTTTATTCATTCAAAACAGCAAGTGGCAATGTTTTTATTTTGGTATAGCAGGGGTGAAGGATAAATAAATAAAGACAAGTTCTCAGCTATCCCAAGCCTGTCTTAATTTACACACAAATTCAGTAGCTGGGTCTCCTGCCACCCCCATCTCCACCAATATACTTAAAATCTTCAAAGGGAAACTAAGAAGTATCTGGTTACAGGGCCAATTCACTTTTTAACCTGGTATAACTGTTTTGCGACCCCTAATGATCACACATTATGTGGCCAGATTACCCAATCAACAAGCACTTAATGACAAAGACCTATAATTAAGCCTCTTTCAAAAAGAAACACAAGGTTGGCAGTCAGAACGTTTTGACACCAAGGGGTCATGTGGAGAAAGTTTCTAGTGAATAGGACAGAGAGCAGTAACAATGTATCAATCTGTATTATTCTCCATCCAAGCACAATAGAGTGACCTTTGAACCCCCTCATTTAATGGCTTCAAATAATTTTTAACCTCAGTGCTGTTTGTAAAAGCTGCAGGTGTAAAGCTCACTGCACCAAATGAGGCAGTATTAAATGTGTAGGATGCTGTATAGCAATGTGTTTAGGGACACAGAAGCTATGTGAAAGGATGAATGGGGTGGCCCCGTAACACAGGAGATGTGATCAAAAGGACTTTGCTTTTACCGTGGGAACAATAAAACTGCCAGTAATGTGACCTAATAAGACAATAGATTGCTAGGAACTGAAACATGATGTGTGTGAACATATGACATGAAAAGTTAGAGTGGTAGATGCAAACACATCCTACACACTGAAACGAACCTGTCAATATGCACATACGCTGGATCCATCTGCGCGCACATATGACATCATCCAATGTCCATGTGACAACGTCCATTTCAGTGGACGTTGTTATGGCAGGTTCATTGGTCAGTTTTAAAAAAAAAAGAGTTTCTGCATACAAGGAATGTTGCAAGTTACTGGTATTGATACATAAAGTAGAGTTGATCCAGGGAAATTTCCGATTGCCACTTGGAGTCAGGAAGGAATTTTTTCCCCCTTCATAAATTTGGTGGGGTTTTTTTGCCTTCCTCTGGATCAACAGTTAGGCAGGAAATGAGGATATTGCTAGATGGTTTGGATTGGATGGACTTATGTTTTATTCAACCTCAAATACTATACTAACTGCCAGCAACAGGTGGGTCAGGGTGTATCTGGGTGGGCGCGCACAGTAGAATGTGTGCTTGCAGTGGAATGCATGCATGGGGGGTGCATGCGCCTTTGGGTTTGCTAGTTTTTATATAGAATAAATGGTTGCAAGGTAGTTAGCGGACCTGTTCTAACGTGTATCTTAGGGAAAGCCTTGCCATGGCAGTACCGCAAAATACGGCTTGCTAATAAAAAGACATTTAGGGTCCTCTACATGTTTGCTGAAAAATCCTTTAACATTGGCTCTTTAAACATTTTGAACCAAATAAGAGCATATCAGGCAAATTCACACCTCTGTCTTAAAACGTAGAATAATATTTAAAGGGGAATTGATCCTAAGAATGTTTAAATAAGAATTCAACCAACTTAAAGGAATAGTTCACACAAAAAGTAAAATATTCCTTTAAAGTAGTGATTGAAGACCGAGAGGTAAAGGACCTACCGTAATCCTTACCTTCTGTTCTTCAATCACTTGACCAGGATCCAGGATCGACGGTGTGTATATTTCCCTCACTCACGATCCACCGCTTCCTGGTTTAGTTTCACCATAGCGCACATGCCTGGAAGCGGTTGGCTATTTCCAACTGAGCCACGGTGGATCATGTGCGAGGTAAATATACTCCCCTTTGAGAACTAATGCTGGGGAAACAGGAAGTACCTGGGGGGAAATTGACAGTTGAGAAGGGGAGCCTATTAATGCAGGCATTAATAAAATAATATTCTCACAAATTTTATGTGATTTATTTTATATATAATCATAGCTAGTTTGGAACAATTGGAGAAACAGTTATCCTTTAAAGATCATTTATATTTAATGTTTTAAGACTCATATATACATGCGATCAAAAGGGCGACCCGCGTCACACCATATGTATGCAAAGCCATATCGCCCGTTACTCGTATATGGCCACTTTGTCAGCCGAAAGGGCCATTTGATTGGGGCTCGTTGATCATCTGTTTGTCGGATCAGTCATCAAACCCCAACTGAAAGGCCTTTCTGGCTGACAAAGTGCCCATACACAGCACGATTATTGGTCGAAAAACGGCAGTGCATACACATTGTGCGTCGCTGTTCAGCCCCCATGATCGCATGTGTGTATGCACCTTAAAGACTTGCACACACATTAGATAAAGATTATTACATGGATTGCTTGATTGCTCTGTTTGTTCTACTGTTCTATAGTGAATGGGGGGGTTTAAGGGGAACCCCCGTCTTGTGGCTTCCCAACATTGCTAAGCAATCCAGAAATATGGAGAACATAATGGGAAACTCAACGCATTAGATATGCTGCATTAGGCTAGGTACACATTTGCCAACAGCTGATCTACTGAGCAATATTTTTGTCAGTAGTCTGGCATACAGACAATTTTTTGGCCTGTCTGATCCTATGTATTCAGACTTAAAATACTGAAATGTTATTTTACACTATTTACACCGAAATATTGACTTGTGTGTACTTAGTTTAAAAATAAAATTTCTCATTTATTAAGCAGTTTTGTTTGATGCAAAATAGCTATATTTAATGTAAAATTTCCATCAATTCCTGAGCACCCCTATCCGGTGGGTGCCAGTGTAGCTTGGTTGTTTTTTTCTTGCATCTCATTAGACTTGAGGCTAGCAAGTTGTTTATCTCATTTACACAGCATGTCTGTTATCTTTAGTGTGAAATTTGCTTGACAACAATTAATGTTTTCTAAGGAAAGCTCTGTATTCCTCTGAAGAGGAAACCTAGGGTGGCTTCAAAGGCTCCTCTGTGGCAAAAAAAATACTTTGCTTCTGTGATGCTCTTGGCAGTAAATAGGTTAATTGCAAATCTGAGTTAAAAAAAATGGCAGGTAAAGCTCCCTTTGCAAGATTTACTGCATCCCGGGATCGCTGACAATTAAGAAGCACCACTCTGCGCCTCCAACTTGAAAGCGTTAAGTTTTGCTCTACCTGTCTATTTTACATTGGCTGCACTAAAAAGGTTTAGAATAGAGCAGGCAATGCAAAATTAGTTTAAAACCCATGCAAACCGATAATACCTCGATTAGTGTAAGTTTTAAGCAAATTTTGGCTGTTAGCATATTGCATTGCCCTGCAATTTTTCACCGGTAAATGCACCTGAAGAGTATGCATGTTTCCAACTAGCACCCAGATTTCATTCTGTTTCCATGGCATTTATACGCATATTTAGAAAATCGTTGGCAGAGCCTGGTCATGTCTGAATTGGATCTAGGAGATTTAGCATTAACTTGGCAAGGCAGTTTAGCCCAGGATTCTCTTCTTGCCAGAAAATAATTAGCATTTGAACATTTCTGCTGGCAAGATGTGTTTTATGTAAATTGTCAAACGGACTCCCAAGGCATGATCTCAGCTGGGATCAGACATTTTGTCACTTTTATATCCCCCAAAACTAGAGATCTTTGAAACTGGCAAGTTCTGTTTTCGGATTTTCGAATTTAATTAGGTCAATGGCAAGGTCACCTCCTAAATAAAAGATACAAAGGAAGATTCAATAAGAGATCTTATCGCTTAAAAAAAATGCTAATTTTGCCCCAACCAATCAGATCTTATTTTACATTTGAAAGCTAAAATCTGATTGGTTGGGGCAAAATTAGCACCATTTTTAACGATAAGAATTTTTATTAAATTTCCCTGACAATGTTTTGCAAGTGCTCGCAGCTTTGCTTTAGCAGAATGTTAAGCTGGATACACACTGTCTGTCACTTTTTAAAGGATAACTGTATTGCCTCAATGCTATTTTTTTAAATTGCTTTAAAAAGAGTAAAGGTATGCAGCCCTCCCCATACATTTTTTTTCTTGATTTCAAGCCTTACTCTGCCTTCAGTTAGCCATGCTGTGAAAGGGATGTAACAATTCTGTCTGCCTCTACCTGTCACTCCTCCACCCACCCTTGATCAGCTTGATTATGTAGGCTGCATCCTAGCAACAGGACATTTCAAGTTTGTTAGAGTGGCAGAGGAGGAGGAGAGAGGTTGTAACAAACATTCCCACCAGCCAATGACAAGTGTTATGTTAACATTGTCAAAATTGTGACTACTCACACAAACTTTAAAGTCTTTTGTGGCTCCAATCCCGCTCCACTTCGTCTCTCGTGGAAAGCTAAATACTCAAACGTGAACAAATGCAGGAGAGTCCACATGCAGAAGTTTAAACTGCAACAGTAGTTTTAATGATGCGCACATCATTAAAACTACTGTTGCAGTTTAAACTTCTGAGTGTGGGCTCTCCTGCATTTGTTCACATTTAAGTGTTATGTTAATCATGTCCCTGGGCCATCTAGGAGGCGGGCTTTTAGCACTCATCTTTGCTGTGTGATATCTAAGGGAGGGCAGCACAGTTGTAAATGTGAATAAGCGATTTCAGCTGCTGGAAGTGTGGACATGTAATGGGGTGATGTTGTTTTTTTTTATATTGTTTTCCTTTAAAGATCAGGCTACACACAGTCCCCAGCATTCTCCCTATATAAAGTATAGAAATAGCGTTCAGGACTGCCACATTCCATTCATCCGTGGCCGACACCCTAAACTTTAGTTAAAGTATGTACCCAGCTTTAAAGTGATTGTACACTGGAAAAATTTACTTTAAATTGACCATTAATTAATTACTTTAAATTCCCCATTCCTGGAAACTATAATTCTTACTTACTATCACTGTACCATTATTTTGTCCCCTATTCCTTTAGATATCTTATCTGAAGATAAGATGCTTCAACTGTCAATTTAGTATCTTATAATAAACTTCTGCTGTGTGCTGGATTTTGCTATTACAGGAAGGGTGTAACTGTAACTGGATTATTGATAGCTGGGAAAATCTATCTCTCTGCTAGGTGATAGTGATTGCCGAGCATTCAGGTCTGACTTTTGGGGGATAAAAAATTCTACTAAAAATATTGTGGACAATTGTCTAACAATGGTTGGTCCATACACAGTCCAGTGTACAATTGCAATCGTAGCATCTATGGTGATCATAGGACAAGGCAACACTATGGCTTTTTCTCAAGTGCTTACAATCATTTAACTTGTTAAAATGTCAATGAGGGTTGCTACATTGCATGCACTTCACTGCAATCCGTTTTCAGAGCACATGCAAACCACCTGCACTCCGTTTATGCAAAATTTCCCAGATATAACGGTACATTTGCAGAGATTTGGAAGTTCGAAAGTTCCGTCGGAATCAGCAGATCCGATTCTAAACTTAATCTCCATCTAAAACCCTGGTTAAGGTAAAATTAGGACATCATTGTCCCCTAAAGTCATAACTTCCATAAGAGAAGCCCCTTTTCCCACAGGGTGGCCTGGAGGCCAGATGGATGCCCAAATTCTTATTTTTCACAATACAGTACAGATGGATGCCCAAATTCTTAAGGTTCGTACACACGTGTGATCGCGGGTGCCGATCCACGATGCATGATTTGCCGTACGAACGGCTGTTTCAGGAGATAATCGGCCCGTTTATGGGCACTTTATCGGCCGAAGCTGCCACTCGTTCTGAGATCCTCCCAAAGACAGGGCCGTGTCAACCGATAAAGCGCCCATACACGGGGCATTCGTACACAGCATGTGTCGGGGTCTGAACCCACGATCACATGTGTGTGCGAACCTTTACTTTTCACAATACAGTACAACCCTTATGCAACTGGTGTAAGTAAAGCAGTGAGGGGATCCATTATATATTTTCATGGGAGGCACAGTGATTTCTAGTTATGCCCCTGTTGTACCTCCATTAATGTCACCCCTACAGAGTGCATATAATAATGGGAGCATAAGTCTGCTGCTTGAGGTAGCCACCACAGATTGCCTTATGGCAATGGCCTGAGCATTTACAATCAACTCACATTTTAAAAATAGTGTACCTTGCATGTACTGTAATATAGTATATTGCTGCATTGTTAACTAAATAAATAACACTAACATACATGTTATGAGATGGTATCTGGGTTCGACTCAGACCCGGATCCAACACGGAATCCGTCGGTTCCAAAATCCTAATGATCCGTCTGAATCCGGATGAATCGTCCTGATTTCAGGACTTCGGAGCCTATTTTCTATAGTATAGTATAGTATAGTATTTGAGGTTGAATAAAGACATACGTCCATCCAGTCCAACCCATCTAGCAATATCCTCATTTCCTGCCTAACTGTTGATCCAGAGGAAGGCAAAAAACCCCCACCAAATTTATGAAGGGGGAAAAAATTCCTTCCTGACTCCAAGTGGCAATCGGAAATTTCCCTGGATCAACTCTACTTTATGTATCAATACCAGTAACTTGCAACATTCCTTGTTTGCAGAAACTCATCCAGCTTTTTTTTTAAACTGACCAATGAACCTGCCATTACAACGTCCACTGGAAGACAGTTCCATAGCTTTACCGTTCTCACAGTGAAAAACCCTTTCTGAGCTTGAAGCCTAAACCTTTTTTCTTAAAGTCTTAAGGGATGTCCTCGTGTCCTTTGACATGTTCTATCGGTGAACAATGCCCCAGATAGTTTATTGTATGGCCCGTTAATGTATTTATACACAGTAATCATATCCCCACGCAAGCGCCTTTTCTCCAGCGTACATAATTGTAACTTTTCCAGTCTCTCTTCATATTCAAGCTCCCCCAATCCCCTTATTAATTTAGTTGCCCTTCTCTGAACCCTTTCCATTTCAAAGATGTCCTTTTTGTACACAGGATTCCAAAATTGCACTGCATATTCCAAATGAGGCCTTACCAATGCTTTGTAAAGAGGGAGAATTACATTTTCCTCCCTTGACTCCATACCTCTCTTTATACAAGACAATACCATGCTGGCTCTGGCTGTAGCCGCCTGGTACTGCTTGCTACCTTTAATATCTGTTGTATTCAATTAGATCAACTGGACTTGAAATGTAGTTCTTGAATGTAGTCCAGTTGATCTAATTGAATACAACAGATATACCATGACCTGGATGAATGAGAACCTTCACAAGCATACTTGCTACCTTTAAGTTTGTTATCCACCAAAACTCCAAGATCCCTTTCCAACAGGGATTCACTTAACACAGAGCCATTTATAGTATAACACAGAACCCTGTGGCACCCCACTTAGCACTTTAGTCCATAATGATGAAGCCCCATTAACAACTACTCTCTGCATCCTATTCATTAACCAATTTTCTATCCATGTACAAATGTGACTCCCCAGACCAACAGACCTTAGCTTATACATCAGTCGCCTATGGGGGACTGTATCAAAAGCCTTTGCAAAATCCAAGTAAACTACATCTACTGCTATACCAGAGTCTAAATTTCTACTTACTTCCTCATAAAAGCCAAGCAAGTTAGTTTGACAAGATCTATTCCTCCTAAATCCATGCTGGTTACTACTTATAATGTCAGTCCTTGAAACATACTCTAGAACATGTTCCCTTATTAAACTTTCCAGGATCTTCCCCACCACTGAAGTTAAACTTACAGGCCTGTAATTACCCGGCTGTGAACGACTACCCTTTTTGAATATTGGAATAACATCAGCCTTTTTCCAATCCAGAGGCACACCACCGGACATGAGGGAATCAGCAAAAATAAGAAACAATGGCCTAGATAAAACTGAACTTAGCTCCTTAAGTACCCGAGGATGTATTTTATCCGGTCCAGGAGATTTATTAATATTAACCTTATTTAGTTCTTTCTGTACCATATCCTCGGTTAACCAAAGTGAACTTGAATCTTGTATACCTTTATTGCTACTATACTCTATGATATCTGTACTTGGATCTTCTATAATGTATACAGAGGAAAAAAAATTATTCAAGACATTTGCTTTATCGCCATCCTCCGTAACTAACTTATCCCCATTAATTAATGGTGCCACATTCTCAGTCCTCATCTTCTTACTATTAATATACTTAAAAAAATGTTTAGGCTTAGTGATGCTTTCTTCAGCTATCCTAACTTCATTATTAATTTTAGCTAGTTTGATTGCTTTCTTACACTCCTTGTTACAGTTTTTATACTCCCTAAAGGCCCTTTCCGTTCCCTCGGCCTTAAAGATTTTAAATGCCTTTTTCTTCCTTACCATTTGCCTCTTTACATCAGAATTCAGCCACATGGGCGCGGATTTATTTTTTTTACATTTATTTCCCAAGGGTATAAATTTAGATGTGAACTGGCTTAAAATCCCCTTGAACACAGTCCACTTCTGTTCAGTACCTTTACCTGATAATACATTATCCCAGTTGACATTCTGCAGAGCTGCTTTTAACCTGGGAAAATTTGCTTTCCTGAAATTAAATGTCTTTGTTAACCCAGCGCACTTTTCCTTTCGATAACAAAGTCCAAATGCCACTATTTCATGGTCACTATTCCCTAAGCCTCCAGTTACCTTTATATCTATAATGCGCTCCACAATTTTAGATATTACCAGATCCAACAGAGCTCCTTTTCTAGTAGGAACCTCAACCACCTGTGAGAGAAAATTATCCTGCAGCAAATTCAGGAACTCATCGCCTTTTTCTGTGATGGCAGTTCCACCACACCAATCAATGTCAGGGTAATTGAAGTCCCCCATAATGAGCACACTCCCCAAACTTGCAGCCCTTGCCAACTGCATATGAAGTTGACTCACCTCCTCTCTGCTAGCATTTGGCGGCTTATAGCAGACACCATTTGATAATTATCAAATGTTCAAGGATTATCGAAAATAGCCTAGATTGGAAGCTCGAAAGTCAATTCCGATCGTATTTTCGAGGGTAGTCGAACGTTCAACACTATTTTCAAAAATAGACTCGAACATTCGATAATAATCGAACAAAACTGGTGAGTTTCGCCCATCTCTAGTTGTGAATATTATAGGTTTTATGGAAATCCAAATAATTTAGTTAAACCCTGTTTTGTTGCTATAGAAGCTACTATAATTTGCATTTTTAAAGTACAAGTAGTAAGGTGTGTAAGAGAATAAATTCCTTGAGTATCAAAATTACAGGTGTGCCAAAATCACTCACACAGATTTCAGGGTCTGACTAGTGCCCTCAAGGGATTTAGAATAATGAAGCATCCTGCATTGTGCTATAATCAGCTTGCTCTACACGCTTAACTTCCTAACGAGAGATGTGCTTATACAAGTGTATAAAACACATCTGTTTTAACGCTGGGACCTCTGCACATGTGACCGATTCAGCGCCTGAAAGTTAAATTAATGGTAAAGAGTTTAATTGTGAGTAAACAATGCCACATTAAAGAGCGTTAAATACAGCAGTGGGGACTGTGAAGTGACTATTTAGGCACAGATGTGACTATTCCAATGCATTTTACCATCCCCTTCTTAATTATCTTATTTGCTTGCTGATGACATACTAATTTATCAGTTAGACAAAATTAACCCTCTCAGTACTAGAGAAGAGCAAGGCTTTCACTCAACATACAGGTAATTTTGCAGTTAGATTGAAACAATACCTAATTAAAATACTATTATTAAAATAACCATTTGTTTAACTTTAAAAAAATGTGTATTTTGCATATTTGTGAGTTTGTTTTTTTTGGGGGGGGGGGGGGGGGTTGAGATCATGTTAAATTTGTTCACTGTTTAATCTGGCTTTTTTTTTCTCAGTAAAATTAGTCAATTATGATTGCCAATTATTGTCAAACAATTATGTCAACCACAAACATTTAATCAAAAACCAGTATACAGCCATTGGCAGACTGTAACTGTCCCTAAAGGCTGGTACACGCTATCTAATATTTTGACCTGATTGACTGCCTGTACAGTCATTTTGGTTGAATTGTGCTTGTGATGTGCCATAATTTGCTGACATGAACAGTTAATTTTGACCAATTTATATACGTGTTTAAGGAAATGATTGGCCATGCCGGTAAATTTAAGCCATTTGTGCACATTTCAATATGTTAGTTTCAGAACAAAATATTTACTTCACATCTTTCCATTGGACAGTATATTGATCTCTAAGGTAGAGGCCACCCTATACCAGCCCTAAGGCTGGGTACACACAGTACCAATAAACGAACAATTCCATGTCTGTCAAACTACCACATCGGCTGTGAAATCTATCAGTCAATGTAGTAGTTTTATGGCCTCTATACTTTAGTATAGGGAGCCAATAGCAGCTGCTGGCCAACCAAACAATCTCCCTATACTATAGAGAGAAGGTCAGTAATGTGTGTACCAAGATCTATAGCAAATGACAGGCAGTGTCCAATATAATTTGTCTGCCATTGGCTATAAATCTATACCTATTTAAAAGGGCATGTCCACGATGCACCATGACGCACGATGTGTACGAACGATCGTTTTGGACGATAATCGGCCCGTGTGCAGCCACTTTAACAGCCAAAACGGACTTTCGGTCAGGGATTGTTGTCCGACCGGCCTGGTGGATCTCCGAATTACTGTTTCGCCCGATAAAGTGCCCACACATGGGTCGATTATCGCCCGAAACATGCGTTCATACACATCATGCATTGTAGGTCAGGACCCGCAATCACACGTTTGTACGAACCTTAAAAAATGCATTTTAATAAATAATAGGAGCCAGTAGGGTTAAGATAGATATGTAAATAAGTGATAATAGACATATGAAATGTTAAGTGGGACCATAAACGCCTGGTCTCAGATTTCATGGTAAGCTCAAAAATCCACTATACTTTAAAGGATAAGTATACTCAAAAAACAAATAAAGTTTAAATTGTAGCTGAATCCCTAACTAACCTCCCCCCCCCCCTTTTTTTTTAGGTCCCTTCAGAGCCTACCTGTGCCCTTGTAAAGTGCTGGCCATCTAGGAACATGTATGCAATCCGGTAAGCTCCGCCCCCGAAACTTGCTGGACCTCAAGTCCCACGCATTATGACGTCACTCAGATTAAACTGCCACTGGATATTTGGACACAAGTTGGAAACGAGGTCCAGCAAGTCTCAGGGGGCAGAGCTTACCGAACTGCATACATGATCCAAGATGGCCAGCACTTTACAAGGGCACAGGTAGGCTCTGAAGGGACATTAAAAAAAGGGGGGGGAAGGTTAGTTAGGGATTCAGCTACCATTTAAACTTTATTTGTTTTTTGGGTATACTTATCCTTTAATCATAAAGAAATGATGCTGTCAGATCTAACTGAATCACCCCTTTATCATTTAATTGTGTACCACAGTTCCGAGCGTGCCCCAGGCCGACAAACGTTCAGCCTCAGGATCACTCGGAAATGCCAGAAAATTCCCCTTGCCCCGCAGTCAGCCCTCTGTTCTAAAGTATAGGGAGTCGACAGTAGGAAATGTGTCAGTCCCAAATGTTCTCCTTATATTTTACATATATATTTTTATATATATATATCTTTTGAATTCTTCCTGACTCATTCAGTCATTTGATCAACAAAAACTATATGAATTATTACCAATAAGATAACAGAAGTCAACATAAAACATATGGTAAAATAGTTTAAATAGTTCTTCCTTGTATACTTACATATATGTATTTATAAAGGAAGAATAGGGGTCAGCACACCTAAAGGCTGGTCAATATATTTATTATAGTTTCAATGTTACCATGTAGCGCGCATTTAATGAACTAGTCCTTGGCCTTTCAGCATGTAGATTTTTAATGGTTTTCATTGTTAGAAGGAAGACAGTAAGGGCTAGGCCACACTCTACGTGTTTGCGATTGTGCAGGCGATTTTGATTTAATGGAAATTGTGGGAAGGCAAAAATGTTCTGTGATTTCCAATGCATTGCGTTTGAGCTTCCTTTTTGGAAGCGCATGTGATCACCATTTTTAATCGCAAAGGCATGCGCTTCCATATTTGCAATTGGGGAATCTCAAGCGCAAACACATTACAACGCATAAAAATCGCAAGCGTGTGCGATTGCACTTGTGCATCCATTTGTGTAGCAGTGTGGCCTTGCCCTAAATGGACATATTGGATGTCTGGGAGAAGAATTCTTAAGGGAACAGTATTTTTTAAATGCCTTCTACCTTGAATCTATAATTTGCAGGGAGGTAGGATTGATTACCTACCTCCCTGTTTGCAGGGCAAGTCCAGTGCCGAAGCAGTAAATTCTGCCATGTGCACTTCCTTGGACAGCTGTTCTGCCCAACAGACCCTCCCATCTTTACAAATGGTGTACATGCGCAGATGGGAGAGGCAGCCTGGAGGATAGCTGTTCAAAGGTACTGCTTATGATGGCCTTTATCGTTGGACTTTTGCTGCACAGGGAGCTAGGAATACTCAAACTCCCACCCCAGCATACTTAAGTATAGATATGTCCGAACTTCACAAAATCCGGTCCGCGCGAGGATCCGTGAATTTTAAAAAAATTCGAAAATGAAAAATACCCTTGAAATTACGAGTTTTTTCGTATTTTCGAAAATTTTTGAAAATGCAAGGATTACTCTTATTTTCATAACTACGTAATTTCGAAAATTTTCCGAAAAAAAATTTTTTCGAAAAAATCCGCGAATCGGAAGTTCGGAAGGCGGAAAATCCGGAAAAATCAGCCGTTCGCGAACGGGATAAATTCGCGGCGGATCCGGGTTCGGATCCGCGAACCGGCCATCCCTATTTAAGTATAGTTTAATGTTTAAAATGTGTTTTCCCTATACTGTATAGTGTGTTATCACTATACTGCTCCTTCAGTTTACAATAATGGCAAAGCATTAATATTTTTTACCAAGTAGACTGGTATAGGGGATTTAAATGTAGATATGCTCTGCACACCACATACTATCTAATTGTATTTTAGAGCTTAAGTAAATGAAAGAAATCACAATAAACTAAAAATAAGGGATATTTTCCATTTTTAAAAAAGAAGATATTCTAGTCCATTTTTTAAATTCACCACCACTTTCAATCAATTTCATCACAAAAGAACTTTAGAATTTGATTCAATTATGTGCGATAAAGAAATCAATATTCATTTCTTCATATTTGCCAGCTAAATCTATTTATGGTCCCTATTCAATTAGAGGTGAAATGCATTTTGTAAGATGTGAAAAAGACTTTAGAAGCAATGGGCTCGACAGATGTTTAACAATCAAGCAGGTAAATTGCCAGATCACATTAAGAATATTGACTTTTTCTTTTTTGCATTTTATCCATAACATAGTTAATGTATACCTGCACTTTTTAACCAATCTGACTAGAAACATTGCATAAAAATGGTTTATTGCCAGAATAAATAATGCTGTTGCATTTATCAACCGCAAGGCTACGTTTACATTAGACTTTTTTTAATCCATCGGAAAATTGCATTTGCGATTTAGTGCAGCGTGCGGCATTTATTTTCAATGGAACCACTGTGCGTAAACAGCTGCATGCAGTGTGTTTTGGACAACACACTAAATTGCAGCGGTGTAATGTGAACAGTGCTATTCACTTCCATTGCACATGCGTTTTGGTGTGCCTGAATGAAAGAGCACCAGCCCAAAGAAAACTGATTTTGCCAGTCAGTCCTCCTGGCTTCAGCACTATCGTAAATAAAGGAATAATTAGGACTAACCTGGCAAATGAAAACTGTTAGTGCTGTAGCTCCTCAGGTACTTTCCATTTTTAAACAGAATTTTTATAGTATAGATATCCTTTAAATAGTAAAGGGCCCCAAACCCTTTGCCGATAGCAGACAAATTCAGTTATAGTTACCATATATACTCGAGTATAAACCGACCCGAGTATAAACCGGGATACCTATTTTTACCTTAAAAAACTAGTAAAAGTGATTGACTCGAGTATAAACCGAGGGTAGAAAATATGAACACTACTGCCTTCTGATTCTGTATTGTTTTGAGGCTGTACAACTGTATGGGAATTCTCCTATTCTTTCCTACCTTATACCCCATTTTTCACACTTTCCTCTTTATTCTGTCCCTCACTCCTCACACTGACCCCTTCCTCCTTTTCTCATTATGGGTCCCCCATCTGTTCCTATTCCTCCCTGCACCCCTTTTAAAGATTCATTAATTTCAGCTTATACTCCCTCCTGAAAGAAAAATGGTAATGGTGAGGAGAGCCACAATCAGTTCTGCTATCTGCTGCCTGTAATACTATCTTACCCATGCTCCTCTCCTGGAAGTCACTGCTTAGTAAACAGAGTAGTGCTGCTCCTTATCTGGCTGTTCCCTGCTCTGCCTCTCCCCCTTCCATGCAATGGCTGTTCCCTGCTCTGCCTATCCTGTCCAGTGGCTGTTCCCTACTCTGCCTCTCCCCCTCCTGAACAATTGCTGGATCACAGAACTTCACAGAGGAGAGGGAAATACTGCCACACCTCCTTACCAAGTCTGCAGCCAGTCCAGCACCCGGTTTCACAGAGGACCAGCACCAATTAGCAGTTTCTGGCCAGGCTGATCATCCCTCCCTCTCCTCTTGCAGGTACTCGCACCACAGACTACCAGGGAGTTTTTGTTCTTTTAGCAGATGCTGTCCCTGGACTGTCAGAGCGACTGACCCGAGTATAAACCGAGGTCGGCTTTTCAGACTGATTTTACAGCCTGAAAAACTCGGTTTATACTCGAGTATATACGGTATATACATTCACATCCCGAAAAGCTTACAATCTAAGCACATTTATTTGACACATACAACCTATCAGTATGTCTTTATGATTGTGGGGGAAACCGGAGTACCCGGAGGAAACCCAGGCAAGCACAGGGAGAACATACAAACTTGCAGATGTGTCCAAGGGTGGAATCAAACACAGGACTTTAGAGCAGTAAGGCATCAGTGCTAACCACTGAGCCACCATGCTGCCCGTACATCATGTGAATACATGCTCTGATCTTCAGTTTGAAAGATGGGGTAGATAGAGAAGAAACTTTTTGCCTTGGCTTATCTTCATTTTGTAGAAAAAACGATCGATATCTTCAACCAACAATTAAGCTTCTTTGTCAAGTGTTTGAAATAAGAGATCAAAACCAGTAGAGTAACTTCCTCCCCCGCCACCCCCGCAAAACCAAATGGTAGTAGGGTCTGCCACAAGCCATCATTCTCTGCCTCGACCAGCTGTTTTTAAACAGCTGATCACACATATGAAGTAAACATATACGCGATTAGCTGTTTTAAAAGATCGGACCCGAACTTCTGGTTCAGTTCCGGAGGTTCGGGTCCGGTCTTCTAAACAGCTGATCGCACGTATGTTTCCTTCATACAATGTTTAAAAATGGCTGATCGTATAGGGAGGAAGGGGTCAGGCCTCCCCCGGCCTCCAATCTCATGGGGGGTCCGGGCCCCTGAAGGTACACCCTTAATCAAAACTTAAAGTTGTACTTGTCTGTGGTTAAATAAACAGCATAAGGGCTAGGCCCCACTAGGCTATTTTGGTGTGCGCTGTGTTAGGGCAGTGCTAAGTGCACACCAATAGAAGAGGATAGAGATGGCTCCACTATCTCTACTGCCCTGCGCTGCCGTCCCTTTTCACGGCGCAATCACCATTTTTGGGGTGCATCGCATGTGCCGTGATAGACTAGCATCAAAGGAATCACAGAGTGGCACACATGAATCGCATGACAATGCGATTTCACTGCTTCGCACAATTCTTGTGTACTGCCGAGTGGGGCATTGCTCTAATTCCTAATTTCAGTGTCTTTATTTTAGATTAAAAGAGAAATAGTCTCCTAATAGGTTTATATTGTTGCTCAGGCCATTTCCCCCACTGTTGAATAAGTCATAATTAGAGATGAAGTGAATAAAGATGGACTAGAACTCAAACTCGAACCTGCATTCGAATCGGATTTTACAAATTCACCTAAACTCTGACTTTTCGGATTTCAAACTTTTAGAACTTTAGCAGGGAGATTCAATAAAAGTTCTTATCGTTTAAAATGGTGCTAATTTTTCCCCAACCAATGAGAACTTAGTTAACATTTGAAAGCTAACATCTGATTGGTTGGGGCAAAATTTGCACCATTTTAAATGATAAGAACTTTTTTTGAATAACCCTGTAAGAACTTTAACTGATTTTTCGATTTTTGGAATTTTGTTTTTTTTGAAAGTTCTAGAATTTTATCAAATTTGTGGAAACAATCCAGCCATATGTCCCAAATTCATCAATGACTGCAAATTTTTTAGCAGTGGTAAACTTCTCCTATATGATGCTAATATAATGCAAAATGCAAAATTAAAGATAAAGGGGGAAATTCAGTGCAAAGCATATAATTTTAAGAAAAAAGAGCAGTATGTTCCCATGTTAATGACCTTAACATGCCCATTCAGCATTATTATTATGTGAAATGCTTCTGAAATACTGCCTTCCTATTTGGAGGACCCCTAATAGAGATCGTTATCATCTAGCCAGGTGCCTGGGTTGATTAAGTTGCTCAGTAGAGATCTGAGAACGTTTGACCCATCCAACAGCCAATCAGTAGAAATTAAAGTGGTCATACACATTAAAGATAACAGTATCGGTGGTGTGAAGGGACTGAAACCAACCCACCAACGAATCCCCGTAGTCAACATTACAGTCAGTAGGGAAAGACGGCCAACTGATCTCCATACCGTGTATGGGTGATCATTGGGGTCCATGTCGCCATTGCATGTGTGCCGACAGATACCAATGTGATCTGTCAGCACAATGCAATAGGGATTGCATGTGTAAGGCCACTTTTACTGTTAGAAACATTCCAAGTTCTAGAAATTTTTCAAAATGGAAATGGAATGTAGAATAACTAGGTATGTGTAGTATAAATTAAGAAGTTTAAAAATAATGAGATTTTTCACTGAACTTTTCCTTTAAAGGCAGAATTGTTTTTTTGTGAAGGTATGCAACAAGGAAGCTTTGCTAGGTATCATTCCACTATAATAATGAGCACACCTTTTAAGAGATTCAGGGAAAGATTATTGTGTGAAGGAAGTTGCTTTATTTCAAGTTCTGGATATTTGTTCGTATTCCCCAGACTATTTCCCAAAACCAAGTATATAGTAAGTTACCATTGCTATTTTATCTGAACTTTTCAAACTATTTGTCCCAACTGACTTAAATGGGTCCGATTTCAAACTTTCAAACTTTTTTAGAAGTTCAAAATTCAAAACCAGACCAAAAGTTAGGCCATCTCTAGTGACTAACTAGAAACTGGGTTTTGAAAATTTGCAGATCCAGCTAAATTTACCAAGGTTTGAAGGGCAGAACTTTGGGGGGGTTTCATCGAAATATGGTGTTAAAATGTCAACAATTTAGTGGCAAAATGGCAAAAAAGAAATAGAAAAATTAAAAATCTGATATTAAAATTTGTGGGGAGATTTACCCAGTGGCGCTGGGCAGGTATTTGGAGTTAAAGTCACGCTAAGTGGTTCGCTGAAGTGACACGCCCCCACGTGTGCTCTGTGTGGGTGGGGGGGAAGGAGAGAGAGACAGGGGCCATTGTTGTTTTGGCAGAATCAGGAAAGGTTTTTATGTGCTGTGTTAAAAGAGTTAAAAAGTGACTGTGTATTCAGGAAGAGCCAAGCTAAAAAGGGACTGTGTGTAGTAGCTGATTGGAAGAGAACTGTGTGGATTGCTGCTAATAGTAAGAGACTCACAGTGCTGTCGAGGTACCGGACAGTAACTGTAAAATCCTGGAGTATATCACACCCCAACATATACTTCCCACAGGATGACTAAAATATCAAAGGATATCTGCCATTGAACTTCTTCACAACCCATCCGGTTCCCAACCTGCTGATTAAGGTTTCACGGTTACAGGCCTTGTGTTCACCGAAGAAGGAGACATCAACGGGCCCCACCGCACGCTGCTACAAATTGTTAGTGGTCCACTTGGATCGCTGGGAAATGAGGGGGGTGCGCACCCAATTGTTAAGATAGGGTCAGTTAGGGTAATTTTGTACTGGTGATCATCAAGTGTCCGCACTGCAAATACGGACATAAGGAAACGGAAAAGGAAAACAATATTGTAAAACCGGTCTTGTACTGTTTGTGTTATATTTACATTTTTGCCTATCTTTCTCACTGTTATACCACCATTAACCTGCCTTCTTCATTTCTGAGTAAATGCAATTTTCTTAAATTTGAGTATCGTGTGCGAATTCTTTTCTGGTAACGGAATCAAACCACCTGCCTTGCCCTCGGTTTACAGTGGAACGAAACTTACTGGTTTTGTTTATCTGTAATTATGCCACTATGAGACAAGAAAGCAATTTATCTTCAAGCTATCTATGGAGCAAGAATGTCAGATCCTCTGTGTGTTTACTGTGCAGGAGGAGAAGGCCCTAATCGGTACACAGATTACATTTACAAATCGTTAGCAATCAAAAGATTTTGAAACTGAACAGCTTAATTATGTTGTTTATTTGTTTACGTATTGAGAGATGCACAGGATATACCGATAGTGAACGATAGGGGTGTACGCAAAACGCAAAAGCGAGCGCATCGGAAATCGCAGGAATTTTCACATTACAGCAGTTTCCATGTTAGCGAAAAATGCGCTAGTGTGGCCTAGCCCTAACTCCATATTATTGCCCAGCGGCTCTGCCTAAACGAGTCCTCATCAATTATATTCTGTGGTCTGGATCAAAATTTTTTTTTCAAAAAGTTTTTAAAGTCCATAGGAGTGCTCCGGAATCTCTATGACTGCATTTATGTATATATCTCGCTTCACATCCGTCCACCAGGGTGCTTAATCCGGCTTCAATACTAGGTATAATGTGGGGAGATCGGAGCACTCAACTGGATTTTTTTGAAAAACAATATCAAGTTGTATTAATTTCACTTCACATCAACACGTTTCAGTCCATCCAGGACTGTCATAAGGATTGCTATATACGTATATTAATATATATATAACCAGTAGATGGGCACACTCCTTTCTTGAGCTTGCATATAATTAGCCTGGTGCTACCATAAATCCATAAACATTCCACACAATATAGGTGCATATCCAATGCATGAAACTTGATAAAGGTCCTTAATCCAGGGCCGAAATGTTGTACTATGCAACTTTAGCACAAAATAAATCCCCTGAGTGCACCTATCTTATATAGTATATATATTAGCAAGTGTGCACAGTGGAAATTACTGTATGTGTTTGTAAGTTTGGCTATGTGTCGATACAGTTCTATATATATAAAATCTTTATAGTGAGAACAGTGAAACAAATGGGACTATCTTCCAGCTGACTTCAGTAGCTTTAAAAGTGGGCTGGATAGGTATGTATTCAACCTCAATTACTATGTTACGCCCAATAAAATCTCAGGGTTTTCTACAATTAAAAAAAAAACAAAGGCGTGAATTTAAAAAGAAAGGAGAAAAAGTTAATAAAGGAATCCTTTCAAATCCTGGTTCTATTAGTGCCATTTACCCAAAGGGCACGCCAACGCATGCGATTACATGTGCGATTTCGTTGCGTTTGCGCATGCGCTTTTCCATTAGGTATAGGAAAACGCATGCGATTGCGATTAAAAAACGCAAGAAAAATGCGATAGGGTGGCCTAGCCCTAATACTTTGTTGAAGCTGTTGATTTTATTACAGCACTTGTTTTGGATTAAAGTCAGTTTGGTTAATGTAGACTTATACTTGGGCACCCTCTGTAATGTATGGGACATTATAAGACATTACTAGTAATATAGTAACATAGTAATTGAGGTTGAATAAAGACATAAGTCCATCAAGTTTAACCTATTCACTTTTTTTTTTTAACCCTTCCTAACAGTTGATCCAGAGGAAGGCAAAAAAAAACAACTAAAAAAAGGGGGGGGGGGGGGTTCCTTCCTGACTCCGACAAACAGCAATCGGAAAGTATCCCTGTGTCAACCAGATCTACAGTATATGTATTAATACCAGTAGTTCTCAATATTTTCTAGTTTTAGAAACTTATCCAGGCCATTTTTAAAGCTATTCAATGAACTTGCCATTACAATTGCCAGTTCCACAGTTTCACCGTTCTCACTGTAAAGAAACATTTCCTAACCTGAAGATGAAACTTTTCTTCCAACCTTAAAGGATGTCCACGTGTCCTCTGATCTGACCTATTCAAGAACAATGCACTAGAGAGTTCATTGTATGGCCCATTAATATATTTGTATAAGGTGATCATATCCCCACGCAAACGTCGCTTCTCCAATGTAAACAGCCCTAACTTGTCTAATCTGCCTGCATAGTCAAGCCCCTCCATTCCCTGTATAATTTAATTTCCCTTCTCTGAACTGCTTCCATTTCCAAGCTGTCCCTTTTGTATATGGGATTCCAAAACTGCACAGCATATTCCAAATGAGAAAAATAAAAATAAAAACGTACCTAGTCGGTGGAATAACAAATAACAAAAGGAATAATAAAAGATAGAGTATATTTAAACAGAAAAAATAAACCATATATATCTATATACATACACAAATAAATCCCATATGCACCATAGTAGCAAGACTATCCAGCTGCAAATCTACGTACAGTATAAAAACAATAAACTAAATAAAAAATATATCAATATAATATAGCAACCTGTAACCACAAGGCTAATAAATAAGTAAAATAGCGAATAAGGTAGCGGCTGAAAATAGAAGCGCAGATGGATATAAATGTCCAGATCGTAATATGTCCAATGGATCAAGTATCCTGCAAAGTAGTGGGGAGGTAATACAGATCCCACTGGTGTGCGCACACCTAAAATTCGGGAAGGCAAGGGTAAACTCAAAGCAAAGTTAATAATACTTCACCACTCTGGTAGTGACGGTGTAGCTCGGTTGTCAGCCACTTCGGTCCTCTTGGGATCAGTTTAGGGCAAATATATTCACCAGAAAGGGTGAATTCCCATTTTCCCGAGTTACCATTCGTTTCAGTAATCTCTATGATATTCCCAGCTGGGAACACAAAGTTAAAATGTATCATCTCATTATGAATTAATACAGAGAATGACCAATAAAGTTACTTCAAAAGATAAACCTATAAAAGGGGAGGAACGCTACAGATACATCATGCCTGATGAAGCTATTGTTAGCGAAACGCGTAGCAGTGACGTTCACATAGTGACGTATTATCCCAGGGACAGGCGGGAGCAGTGAAGACGTTGTGTCCGTACTCTGGATTACTGAGATGGATGGTAACTCGGGAAAACACCCTTTCTGGTGATTATATTTGCCCTAAACGGATCCCAAGAGCGTGCAGAGCCACGGACAAAAGTTTGATAGTCCAGGGGACTGAAGTGGCTGACAACCGAGCTACACCGTCACTAAAAGTGCGGTGAAGTATTATTAAGTCTTTCGCATTATACATTTGTTTGATATTCCAAATGATGCCTTACCAGTGCCTTATACAAGACAATATCTTGCTAGCTCTAGCCATGGCTGACTGGCATTGTTTGCTACAGCTAATTCTGTTATCTATCAGAACCCCCAACTCTTTTTCCATTACAGATTCACTTAACACAGAGTTATTTATGGTGTATGTAGATTATTAAATCCCAAATGCATCACCTTACATTTATCAACATTGAATCTCATCTGTCATTCTGCTGCCCATTTTGATACTCTATCTAGGTCTACTTGCAGTACTTGCACATCATTTGAAGTTTCAAAAGCTCTGCATAGTTTAGTGTCATAAGCAAACAGATTAAAAAGAGGCACTCCGGTTAGAACTTTAGTCCACATAGATGTAGCGCCATTTACCACCACTGTCTGTTTGCGAACCACTAATTCTCTATCCATGAACAAATGTTTTCTTCTAGGCCAGTAGTCCTCAGTTTATACATTAGTCGCCTATGTGGCACAGTATCAAAAGCGTTTGCAAAATCCAAGTATACCACATCCACTGCTGTGCCTGAATCTAAATTCTTACTCACTTCTCCATAAAAACCAATTAAATTTGTCTGGCATGATCTATTTCTCATAAATCTTTGCTGACTACTACTAATAAGATCAGTTCTGGAGACAAAGTCAAGGATATGATACCGTAACATAGTTTCCAGCACATTCCCTTCCACTTATGTTGTACATCAGGTCTACAGTTACCATGCTGTGAACGACTACCTTTTTTGAATATTGGTATTTCATTGGCTTTTTTCCAATCCAGCGGCACATCCCCAGACCAAAGTGAATCTGAAAAGATGAGAAACAATGGTCTAGATAGAACTGAACTAAGCTCTTTTAAAATCTGGGGATGCAATCCATATTATAATCCCTGCTGTAAGGACTAGTATTCTCTATAGTAAAAACCGATGTAAAAAAACGGTTTAGCAGATTAGCCTTTTTGGCATCCTTTACAACCATCTCAGCCCCATTGTTTAATGGTCCCACATTCTTCATCTTTTTACCATTTATATACTTAAAAAACACTAGTATGAGAGACATAGGTCATAGACAGAGACATTTGGACTTATGTGAGGGCTATTTATGTGGTTATGTGTACAGTCTTTATAAATATTATTACTGGAGATCATCATTTGGGGTTGTATGTGTATTACAGAACTGGACTGAGCATTTTATTACAGTTACACTACATCAAGGACATCATTTACCCAGAGCCGCAATTGCTCTGGGTAAATGTTTGTTCTGGGATTTTGTACCAGTAATCCCAATGTGATTTTAACACCAGCTATTAGCGCAAATACTGTTACTGGGTACTTTGGGCGCAAGTGAGGGGTTAGACTGTAATACCTGGATATCAGTCAGTCAGGACATAATATTGACTAGTGTGTACCTAGCTTAATAGTATATTTATGGTAATTTATTAAGACAGCCCACACAAACATCCTATAAGATGACATGATATGCAGTGAGTGTAGCTTTCTCTGTATCACAAACAGGAGAAGCATTCTAAATGCATTTAAGTCTGGTCCCCTGCCGGGCTCACAACACTAAGGGATGCTTAGACACACATGGTCTGTTGTAGTTATTCATTTGTACAAACAAAGTGAACAAATATAAGATGTTATTCTGCTTGTTAGAAATGGTAAAGAGCAGCAAATGGACTGGATCAGAACCAGAGTAATCGTTCACTGATAACATTAAGCAAGGCTACCATTGCATGTAATTGCAACTTGAGAAAATATCCTTTTTTTTCAAATGTATGTTTGATTGCAGCTCTGTAATAGTTCAAAAAACAACAAATAGAAATATGTTAAAAGGGAACACTACAGAGTTAGGGATATTAGGCAGAGGTGGGGGTAAGGGATTAGATGTGTGCAGCATAGGGCCTGCAGGGGGGCCCAGGAAGTTAGAGGGCCTGCGATCCTCTTCCCAAAGCATCTGCGATCAGCTGTTTTTAATCAGCTGATCTCATGTATATTTACTGCATACACATGATTAGCTGTTTAATAGTTAATACCAGTCTCCAATCTTGTGGGTGTCCCTGGCTCCTACAAGTGTGGAAGTAAGAAAAAATAGATTAATTGATCCCCACAATTCTTTATACACTAAGGCTGGGTACACACGGCCTGATATTTTTTGACCCAATCAACTGTCTGCCATGGTATTTTGGTATGACATATTGCAGATTATTTTTGCCACAAGATTAGTCATGACAAAATGTCGGCTGCGGAGTTTTTTCTTCCAACCAGTCCACAACCAATCGTTTTTGGGGGGGGGGGTTCATTGTAATCTGTCAATCTGGAAAATAGGTCCAAAATTTGACTGTGTGGGCCAAGCCTTAAAGAAGCATCCAAATTTCTGTGGTGAACGGTCTCCAACCGAACAGCCGTTTTTGGCCAATAATGTGCCCATACACGTTACGATTATCGTCCAAATGTCATGTATACTGATTATTTCCATACCTGATCTCTTTGATTAGTCTTCAGATTAATTTGCCACAATCCCATTAAACTGCTTTTCTTTTTCTTTCTTTCTTCCCTTCCTAACAGCGAAAAGTAGAATAATTAGAAGTTTAGGGTTAATAATTTCTGCATACATTGCTAAATTTTGAATATAACTTAACCAACAAACCAAATTATTCCTTTGCATCTAAAACACAATGAAAAGGATTGTTTAACAATCTGACAAGAAAACTAGATTATTTAGGTTTGTGCTGAAATCGAAGATTTTGGAATTCTCCCCCATAAAATCGAGGCCTTGTAACCTTAACCGCTATTAAACACATTTTAAAATCAATAGCTGGTCCTACATGAGAGGTAATAGATATTAATACGTTTTCCTTAGATTTTCTATATACAAAGGGATGAAATCAGCAAAATGAACATTATGCCACCATGCTGTGTGATTGTTTGGAGCAGCTGCTGAAATATTCCCCATTCATCCATCAGCCAACTTCATGTTAACATGCATAACAAAGTCTATACCACTGCTTTCTGACAGGCTTTTCCATGTAGTAATAAATAAAGTCAAATTATTGATGATGATAACTGCTAATATTATTACGACCTCAATTAAGTGCTTTTTTCAGACACATTAGCAACTAAAAGGTCTTCTGAGCTGGCTGCCTTTCTTTTCCAGTTCCACTTTGCATTAAAATCCAATTGATCAAACCTGTTTGTCATTTCCCTGTGTGCGGATAAGTATAATGGGTAATGTATCAGTGTGGTGCTATAGAGTAAAAGCTATTAACACCTTTTGTTGTTTTCTTTTGGATCTAAACACACTAGGAGGGTTTACCAGCCTTAACTATTGTCAGGATTAGACTGGAGGAATTTTAATTACCCAATTGTTTTTTTTATTTTTTAGATCTCTTTGTCTTGTTTCATCTGCTATTATTTTCATCTTTTTTATTTCATCCTTTTTAATATTTGGTATGTTTTGATATTGTTGGTAAATTAAAACATGCTGCACATTTTGTCATAGATAACTTGTCCGCTTGTTTAACCGAGTTAAAAGTTGACAAGTAGTTTTACTTGGTGCAGAAACTCATCTTCCGGTGACATTCTTCCAACATTCACGCAATGTCAGAAGAACCTTCTGGCCCATTCATTTTGCAATCAACTTCTGATCACAAAATGAATGGGTCAGACAGGGAATGTTGCGGTGATATTGGAAATGGGTATTGGCTTCCAGGCCAGCTGGAACATAGAATTGATGAAAAGGATCCATGTCTGAAGTGGAGATTAGCAACACCATGCACTGTGCACTAGTCTGGTACCTAATCCTTCCTTATTTTATTCACCAACACGTTAGTTGCCTGTGTGTGTGCTTGTGGCCACTTAGGCTGTGTACATACAAGCAGATATTTTGGGTTGATATGCATCAACAATACCAGGACTGACCAATGTCTGATCAATTTTCCAAACAAATCAGATGAAAGAAAGATTGAATATGTCAATCATTCCAGTTATAAGGAGGCGTATGATGGAGATACAAAGAACATTATAGTTAGAGGAGTTGGTTGAGTGGAACCACTTTACTAGTTGGTAAGGAACACATTGTACCAGGTGAGGCGGGTGTGTATATATACTTTTGTATGAATGCAATGACACTGGCCACAAATGAAGTACTGATTGGAAGGACAGGTTTCAGTGGATGTGCGGTATGTGGCACCAGTGTTCTCCCCAGAAATTGTTTCCAGATGGGTAGGGCAGAACAGGGAAATTTGGTGAGATCTGAGATGTTTAACTCTTTCGGTGCTTTTCCAAGAATATCGGCATTAATAATTTTGTGCCAGCAGAACATGTATCTGCTTTCCATGTCTCCTCCACTGAATTGTTCATTCCTCACCCACTCTATGTTCTAATTGGAGAGTTGGATGGAAGGAAGAAAGAGGCAGGGATAGGGATCTCATGGCTGCTAGTCACAGGGGCCACTGTTATAATGTCTGCAGCAGCTTTTACCTGGCATTTTAGAACTGTTCCCCTCAGTACTATTAGCTGATCTCATCCTCCCCCCTCCTTCCTTCACCCTCAGTTCATTTGCAAATCGCAACATTTGTTACTTTGCAGAGTGTGTGGAGTTCAGGCTCTGTACTAGATACAATGTTGCAGGTTACAGCTGAACAAGGAAAGCAGGTCTCACTCAGCAAGTAACAACTGTCAGGGAGATGCTAGGGAGAAGAACAGGCACCCTGGATCAACATAGGCACCCTAGTTCTTTGCCTAGGTGGCCTATGCCTAAAAACGGCCCTGAGTGTGTGACCTGGTGTGCCCCTACCATGAAGCAAACGGAAACATTTGCTCAGAGCGCGCCCCTGCAGACAACTTAAAAGGTGACAGTTAAAAAAAAATCCTGCTCCCTACAATACCGAATTTCAGCAAAAGTCAGTCAGTATTAAGTCAGCCTTCCAGTTCACCAGTCAGAGTTAGTCAGCCCACCATACCCAACTCCACAAGCCACACCTATGGTCCCTGATGAAACAATGCTTTGCTTCATGTGCCGACCCTGTCTGCCAAAAGGCGGCATTTAAAAGTTGTTTCAGGTGTCAAAAACCCTAGGAACACCCCTGTGTGTGACAGGAGGGTGTTGTCAAGTGTTAAATTTTGTGCTACTGTTTTAGGCTGAACTTCTCCTGAGTGGTTTAAAACTAGGTACACACTATACAATCCTTCCTCCTGACCGACCGGTCGAAAGCCTCGAGCGGTCGGTCAGGAGGAAGGATTGTGTTCATGGCAAAAGCAGCCGCATCTGTCAGTTAGGCACAGCCGATCGTGTGGTCCGCATGATCAGTTGTGATTTTCTGACCTGTCCAATCGTTCGTTCGTTCGTTCGATTCGATCGAGTCGAGGCCACAAAAAGCCGCCATACAATAATTTTGCCCGACCAACCAAAACACTGAAATGACGGTCTGTCTGGCCGAATTATTGTATCGTGTGTACCTAGCTTAAGTTAAGTATATGGGTGTATTTTATTTCTTATGCAGCATTTTATAATTATTTCATCCATACCCACTCACAATCTACCAATATGTCTTTATGATTGTGTGAAAGACTGGAGTTCCCAAAGGAAACCCACACAAGCACAGGGAGAACACAATAAAACTCATTGGAGATGTGTTCAAGGGAGGATTCAACCCAGGACTTCAGTGCTGCTACGTTAGCTATTTTTCTATGCATTTGTATGCAGTTTTAGGGACACATGCATTTTTTTAAAGGCTAAATGCCATTGGCAACTATACTGACATTTTTTTTGGAGGGTAAGCATGCTCCCCACTAGTGTGCGTCGCTGCGCCTACGAATAGTTAATCAGAGCGCATGCAATCTGAATTTTTTGCGCAATCGCATGCTTTCCGATTAAGAAACATTGGGTGACCACAGATGCATGCGCAGGACAACGCGCTGTCACGCACCAGGAATGCATGTGCAAACATGAGCGTTAATGTGCGTGCTTCCGTGCACGAGGGAGCGTGTTACAGTGTGGCCTTAGCCTGAAAGATTTGTATTTCTATACTGCTTAGCGCTTTGCAGTGTGAACGTAGCCTTAATCAAATTGAAACATTCTTTTTTTTGTATATGGTATGTATGTAGATATAATTTCTCACATGCTTAGTGTATCATTTTTGTTAACTACCATGTTAGATTCAAATACCATCTGACTGCGTACATCATTTATCCCTGTGGGAAAAAAAGTTGCCAAGGAATCCGGGCTCTATCCTTCCCAAATGTCAAATAAATATTTTCAAAGCTCAGCCACAATGATGGACATGTTGGTGGCTCACAGCAGGCATCAGACCACCTAGGATAACTTTTCCTTGTGCAAGGCTAAGAAGATTGTTAACGGTTTTATCACCACTTTACATATCATAATAGGCTTTTAAACATTTAAAGAAAGAGCAAAAGGAAAACATTTCTTTTTCATGTATATTTACAACTCAGATTTTCTCAAATTTAAACTACTTGTTACCCACAGTTAAAACAATGGTTACTGACACTTGTGATGTTTCGTGGATGTTAATTAAACCCCATATTTGCATCCATTTATACTGTGGAGTGGGGGGTTTCTTATTGGCTGAGAAGTGTGTATCCTTGTAGTGTGTATTAGAAACAGGAAATCTATAATTATGAGATTCAGGACTTCTCTTGATTATTATTATTTCCAGGAAACAGGTAAGCATATTTAACTGTTGTGTTTCCTTAAAAAAAGCAGTTACAATTTTTTTCATTTGGTTCTTCCCTTCATTCTAAATGTTTTCCACTTTTGTAAATTTGTTCTAAAAAGCTCTAGAAGGAATTAAGATAGAGTTTCAACTGTTTAAGCAAAACATTGTGACATACCTTGACATACCTTCATCAGAAGGTGTTGGGGCTTTAAACAGGCTCAGTCTGCTTGGAAGGGAACAGCTGATTTTTATGGGGCCAAGCTAACAGCAAAATTCTGTTGTGATGACCAAAATTACTAATGAACTGGCAGGAAAATAACTACAGTTATTACTGTAAGTGATACTTTACAGAGGTGGGGACAGGGCAGGGAATTGTCTGCAATCACAGAGGAAGCAATGAGTGACACTCACCCCAAGCCACTCAACTTTAGGACAAATGTGTTATTTTGAAATTAAAACTATACTAAATAAATGACTTTGCATTATCTTAATTTATAATTAAATGTTAGCAGCACTTTCTCTGAGGTGTGTAAGTTATTGTGCGCCTTCAATCAAGTACATGTTGTTCTTATGCTCAGTATCCCCTTTTCTTGAAGGGCAAGTCCAGCCATGAAATCACATTTTATGTATAGGTTCAGCAACAAGGGGGGGGGCAGCCTAATCTCCACATTATTCGTTTTGGGACCAGGAAGCAGAGACAAATAGTGAGGCTGTCTCTTCATTAGCATCTTTCTTAAAGGAGAACTACAGTGGAAAAATAACCTTTAGTCTTGAACTCTAGAAATGCTGCACTTAACACATTACACAGAATTTACTGGCCTATAGATGCATCGGTAGTTCCATAATAACAATATATCCATTTTTCAGCTATAAACTTAGCTTAGCTCTAAATTTCCCATGGTGCTTTGTTCCTTAGGGACTGTGAAACATACCCACATTTGCAACTTTTCTAATGCATGTTGCAGGCTGCATTGAATTCAATACAAGTGATTTGTTTTAACTGATTAAAAAAATACACTTGATAGGGGGAGCTGCACAGACTGCAGGTTGTAAAGGGGGATATATGGATATAGTATATTGTTATTTATTTCAACAAATCACTGGTGAATGGTTCATTTGGTCAGTTTCAAAGCTGTCCAGATTTGAATGTACAATCTCTCAATTTAATGTTAATTAAAACATCAATCTTAAATGCATACCCTCCAACATTCCCCTTTAATAGTTACACTTATTGATTTTTTTTTACTTGTAAGGCATGCTGGGATTAGTTGTTCAATATCAAGTAAATTCATTTTACTCATGTGCTGTTGTTAAAAAATAAATGTTGCCCTAAGATTTTGTAAATGGAGTACTCGTAACTTGGAGGTAATGGTCTGGAATGTACACACCGCATGGTCAGTCTACTAAAGGTACGAGTGCTGCCATTTCTGATTTCTATCCTTACATGTGTTGCCCTAAGATATGCCATTTTCATATCAGTTAACTATTTTACAATTGTCTTGGTTGGTGACTGAACTACACTTCCCATCATCCATTATCAAACAAAGTGATATATAGACTGCATCATTCAGGACAACAAGTAATGTCCCAACAATGCATGGTTTAAATTACCCTAGTTAAATGGTCAGAAGATGCGGCGGAGATCGAGTAAGTACCTTACCTTCATTCCTGGCTCCTGAAAGTTTTATTGAAGAACAGGAAGTAAGACACACCTGTTCTTCAATAAAACTGAATACCAAAAAAATATTTTACCAGAGGAGATACCCTTTAATGGTTAAACTACACTTTTCAGCATTTCTTACCAGACATACAGAGATTCAATAAAAGTTCTTATCGTTTAAAGTGGTGGTAATTTTGCTTCAACCAATAAGATCTTATTTAACATTTGAAAGCTAACATCTTAAGCAACTGTCCAGTAAGGGATGCTAGAAGGAGTAGTTCAACCATCAACCAGAACAATGAAGAAAAGTGTTGTAGGGACATATTTATTCTGGCCCTAAATGTTTATTAAACAAGTAATTAAATAGGTCGTCTGACAAATTCCCAAATAATTACATTTAAAAGTATGAGGCAAATAGTAAAAGGGTTACAAAAAGGAGTAACACAAAGAAGCAGCTTTCTGAATACCCTCCAGCATTCCCTTAAACAAGGTGAGAAATACATTACACAGAGCTGTGCAGTTTAACTTCATTTTGAATGGGTGGGTACATTTCTGCACAATACTGAATATGTTGCAGCATATGTAATATTAATTTAGCATCATCCTCCTTAAAACTAAACATGGGCTGTGCAGGGATACAGATATTTCAGCACATTTTAAAGGTAATTGTTGGAGGGTATGTTTTATCTTGGGACACAGAAAACAAGTGCCTGAGTCTTTCCCAGAAAAGGGTTGTTTTGTTCAGCTTACCATAGCTATATTTTATAAATATTCAGTTTAAACAGGATTTAGCAAGTTCTTTTAAATTCATATGCACAGTTTTAGTGCACATATAAAGTGCATTACAATTTCTAATCTAATGTAGGTACAGTATTAATTAGTTCTAATAAGTAAGTATACATGCAAAATAAAGATGAGTTTAATTTTTTATTCTCAGTCCCTAAGGCATGGCTATTGGGCATGTGTGATATCCAGTGGGTACAGGAGGAGGAGCCAAGATGGCAGCCCCCATTGGACAATCTTAAAACAACATATCTTCACTATCATTGGGCTCATGTCACTCTTAATAGTTGCACTATATACAATGCAATGTGTACTTTGTTTTTACTCTTTAGTTGTCCTTTAAAAACGACTAATTCAGAAATTAAGGGGGTGCTGAAACTATGTTTAATATTTTATTTCATTGCTGGACATGCCCTTTAACTGACGTGCAATCCCTGCAGTATATGAAGGACTGTGTGGCATGGTCACTGTAAAAATAGGAATAAAGTGACTAAACACCTTATATTTCCCAAAATGGGGGGGAGTTGGGACAAATGACAAGAAAATGTTAATATGTGATCTAGATTTTTCTGAAAATAAAAATAAACAAAGCTGAGGTTTCTCCAGTTAGGTCTTTAATGCCATAAGCTCATCTTAACAATAAAAAAAGATCACTATGAAACCAGTTTGGCATTGTAACAGTCATATGCCTGTAGAACTATGAACAGCTTTCGGACAAAGCACAGCACCAGAATTATCAAAGAGAAGTAGGCGCCTGTGAAATTAGATCAATCTGGTGCAGTCGTTTTGCATTATTAGTGATGCAAACAGGCATTTGGATACATATCCGTATGCTGAATTCTGCTGTTCCCCATGGGCTTAGTGCACACACACACATCCCTCACTGGTGCCCCTAATCCTGGATAACATATAATAGAATCCATACCTGCGACATGTTAAGAGAGGGCACCATGCTGAGACTCTGGGAGCCCTCTGCAGCTGCTGGCAGGATATCTACAGATCATGAAGTGTACATCCAAATTGGATACAGACTGTGACCATAACACTGCCTAGCCCACTGCTGGAAGCAACCTATTGAAACCCCAAGCGTGACAGCTCTGCGTCCACATTTAAATCTTGAATTCCCTCTACAATTCTTAACTGCTTCTGAGCTGGTTCTTCATAGATTGCAAACTTTATGAGACATAGTTGCTTTCTTTCAGCCTTTCAGCAACTACTGCTGTGTTTACCAAAATCTCATTATTCTTATAACATCAGAGAACTTTTTGTTGATCGTTTATGTTAGCATTATTTGTTTGTGAGTTCTAATACTTATTTAAGGACAAAATGCAAATGACAACAGTTTTATTGTTTACATATAGTAAGTGCGATTGTTTTCAGTGGCATGTTTAGGCGGGCGATTACTGGTGCCCAGATTTGCTTAGCAAATAGCAAATCTCCCATTTCCTCTGACTTGCTGGTTGGGTACACAGAGTTATATTCTTAATTCCGACCAACAGTTCCTCACTATCGAGCATTTCGCTGGGGTTAAACAATGTCGGTTGCAGCCAAAGTAGGCTGGGACATATCAGTGTCTGTCGCAGCTAAAGTAGCTGGGGCCGGCAGATTGCAGCAACCGTGATTTACCAACATGCAGCTTTGCTTTGTAGCCTGGCTGCAGTAAATTGTATGTTCTTTTGGGAGATTGAGGTAGTTGTAGCTACCTTTCTCCTGCACTGTAGAGCCCACTGTATATTATATGTGGCAAATGTTATACATTGCAGGCTCTATACAGGGCAAGAGAAACATATCACCGTACGTATGGGAAATATAGGCAGTTGTAGCATTGCACTCTGTATTTGTAACCTGCAGTATATAACCTACCCCTCTAGTGGATTTCTATGGGAGGAACTGTAAGATTATAGCCTTATAATCTTACAGTTCCAGGAGGAGAAGGAAACCAGAAGCCACAAAGGGGTAAGTTATAATAAATAATGCACCCCAAACTTTAAATTAAAGGGATATTAGAAGTCAGCTTGGAGTTCCGTGCCCTGTATAAAAGGTACTCGGCCTGCAGCCTCATGCTTTTATATGGTCACGGCACTCCTCGGTGACTTATAATATCCTTATAATTTACAGTTGGGGGTGCATTATTAACTACTCGAATATAAGTCGACCCGAGTATAAGTCGAGGTACCTATTTTTACCTCAAAAATGAGTAAAAACTGGTTGACTCGAATATAAGTCGAGGGTAGAAAATATGACCACTACTGCCTTCTGATTCAGTATTGTTCTGAGGCTTTAGTTGCCCTTTAAATGGACAGCAGAATTCCCATTCAGTAGTCCCATACAGTAATAGCCAAATCCAGTATGGCTATTACTGTATGGAAATACTGTATTTGAATTCTGCTGTCCATTTAAAGGGAAACTAAAGCCTCAAAACAATACAGAATCAGAAGGCAATCTATTTAACAATAGGTACCATCCTCAGTATTGTTCAGGCATTAGTTGACCTTTAAATTAACAGTAATCCCCAATCCACTCCAGATGTTTGGAAACTACAACTCCCAGCATGCTTTAGATGCTGGGAGTTGTAGTTTACAAACATCTGTAGTAGAACTGCACACACTAAACCTGTTTACAACCCAAAACAAACTATCCTGTCCCTGATCCAAATGACTCCCTTACTCTCCCCCCCCCCACCCCCAGGAATAAAACCATATTTCCCTGCCACTACAGTACCCACCCTTCCACTACAGTACAGTACAGTTATTTTTATGCGCCATACCTTACCTTAACCTTACCTATCCTGTCCCTGACCCAAATGACTCCCTTACTCTCCCCCCCACCCCCAGGAATAAAACCCTATTTCCCTGCCACTACAGTACCCACCCTTCCACTACAGTACAGTACAGTTATTTTTATGCAGCCTTACCTTACCTTACCTTACCTTACCTATCCTGTCCCTGACCCAAATGACTCCCTTACTCTCCCCCCCACCCCCAGGAATAAAACCCTATTTCCCTGCCACTACAGTACCCACCCTTCCATTACAGTACAGTACAGTTCTTTTTATGCAGCCTTACCTTTTTCCAGGTGCTGTCATAGTTGCAGGCCCCCGACATCACCCACTTGATGGAGGAATCTGGCTGCCGAATGCACTGATGGTCGCATCCACTGACGTCACTACTCTGCGCCAGTCTCATTTCCCGTCAGTGACGTCAGTGGATGCGACCATCAGTGAATACGGCAGCCGGATTCCTCCATCAAGTGAG
The DNA here is from genome assembly GCA_019447015.1 of Hymenochirus boettgeri. Classification (NCBI taxonomy): domain Eukaryota; kingdom Metazoa; phylum Chordata; class Amphibia; order Anura; family Pipidae; genus Hymenochirus; species Hymenochirus boettgeri. The sequence goes on from CM033472.1 coordinate 74,071,884, forward strand.
TGACTGACCCGAGTATAAGTCGAGGTTCAGTTTTCAGGCTGTTTTTACAGCCTGAAAACCTCGACTTATACTCGAGTATATACGGTATATAATATACTGCAAATTGCATACAGTGCAGCAGAAAAGTAGCTACAACTGTCTCTATTTTCCAGCAGTACCAACAGAAATTTAAAGGGGAACTGTACTCCACACATGTATAGTACCAAGGGTGAGAACTTAAACAACTAGGTTTTCACCCTTGGGTTCTTTTTACATAAGCTAATTTACTTCCCTTAAGTTTCCTGCTCTGGCCCTCTCCACCTCTCTGTCTGTCTGCAACAAGACCAATGTGAAGATACTCTCTTCCTATTGGTCACATCGTGAACACAGAAGAGGTACTGGAACAGTGAAGGGAAGTTTAGGTAAGTAATGCTTACTATTAAAGAAAACACCCCCCCCTCTCAAAACTGTAAATTTTTTATGTATGTATTTTATTTCTTATAAAACACAACATATTCTGCAGCATTTATTTAATCCATACACATCAGTCCCTCTAAAGAGCTTAACAACTAATCACTTTATCTGACACACACAAGCTATCAGTATGTCTTAATAATTGTGTAGGAAAATAAAATGAACAGAGGAAACCCACACAAGGAGGAAATCCCAAACCGTGCTGCCTGTGCTGTATTAGAGGTCTTCCTTTTCTATTTAGTATTAAAGGGCATGTCCAGCCAAAAATAATCTTTGCTTATAAATGTTCTCCAGCCCACCCCCCAAACCCCATGATCTCATTATCCATCCCTGACAAAGATGCCCTGAAGTGACCTAACAACTGGTCCCTTGCCACCAGAGGACCACCCCTTCTCCTGTTTCGAGCAAAAACAAGAGCAGAGGGCTGGCAGTCGCACTATTTCCTGGTTACGACTGTCAGATGATTAGGTGTGTCACATTGCGCTTTAACTGACAGCCACAACTAGGAATTAAAGCAGCTGTCATCTGGAGAGCTGAGGAGGAGCGGCGAGGGATCGGGTTAGGTAAGTCAGTTCAGGGGTATCTTTGGCAGGGATCGATAATGCAAACATGGGGTTTGGGGGGTGGAGAACATTTATAAGCAAAGTTTATTTTAGGCTGGACATTTCCCTTTAAAGGATATAATCTGCAGCATAATTTCTAACTGTTCTTACTAGTAGTATTAGGAAAAAGCACTATTATTAGTAAGCCTATGGCCAAGAAGATGGTAAAGGTCTGTTACAATAATCTAATGCAAGGTAGGAGGACCAAATAGGACAGTGTCAGCCCTGAGAAATGACCAAAGCTAATTAGTTACAATCCTGGTGTTACTTTGATGGGTTTTTTCTTTTTAACATTTAGAATTTGATACTATATTGGGAACTGGAATGTACATTGGCCTCTTTTTTTTATTATTGAATTTTTGGAAACTCACATACATAGTGTATTTTTAAAGAATATTATATGTTTGCATTAATGTTTTGGTCAAATCAGTAGCCCTCCCTCTAATTGTAATGTTGACGATCACCATGATTTATTAATACTTTTAACTTGCAGGGAGATGCAATATACTGTTTATACCTTGTTTGCGAGATTTACTTTATCACATGTTGACGAGTTTGCGAGTTTACTGTGCCTGGTTAATAGCCCTATCCAGTACACAATTAATTTTTGTGCTACAAGGTAGCACAAAACCTAGGTAAATAAATTGTATGGCATCAGGTGAGCTGCACACAATCAAAAAACATTTGAACTTCATACAGGCCCCCGTAAAGTGAGTGTAAACCCTATGCTAACCTATGCAATGTTACATCATGTAGTGTGGATTTTACACTAATTTTTGCAATAGCACGTTTGTATTACATGTCTCAGGGGGTGTGGCCAAATAGGCTTATATATGCTTATATAGTAGCATTGTCCAAAAGTAAAATAAATTATAGATAAAAACAGTTTCTTTAATTTTAAAGATTACAAAAGTTTCCCCAGATCAAACATTAGCCTTACTCAATTTTTAAAAGGAACCCCTGATGGAACATGTTTGTATTTTCACTAGTTTGCTCTCCCTGGAGACTCAACTGTTGTTAGCAATATCTCGGAAAACAAATAAAATACCTACAGTGGAGGAGATAACTGGGAAGCCTCACGCCACTCAATAAAAGAGGATGTTTGCTATAGCTCACAAAAGAAATGAGAATTTTTCACTCATTGGGATGACGGGCATGAATTGGCCGATATTAACTGTTGAATATCATTGTACACAATTCATTGGAATGCAATTTTATGGAATGATTACTTTGCAATGGGTATTTAACATCCTTTTCTGTTTCCCCATCTTGTTTGTATTCCGTGAAATGTTTCTTAATAAAAGTCCTGATTTTGTAAATTGTGCATATATCTTAAGTTAGGTACACACACTAGCGATAAAGCCCCGACACCATCGGTATCAGGCTTTATCGGCAATGTCTGTATTGGGTTTCCTGCACGAGCAAGTGGCCGCCGAACGATCAGGTCGATCGAGCGCTCGTTTGGAAAGGACTGAACATTTCCCTAGGAAATACACAGTCCCAAATGTTCTCTATATGCTGTGCGTAGGGAGAACGCTTGGGTCTGTGTGTATCCTGATCTTTGAAAAATTAGATCTGCAAGATCCTGTCTGTGATCTTTCAAAAATCTTTCCTGTGTGCACCCACCTTATGTCTATGTGTGCAGTAAAGGTGGCCATACATAACAACGATTTTACTTACCTGACCGATCCTGCTAGAACCGCCTTTCTCGTTCTTCTTTTCGACCTTGATCGCAAATCCCATTCATTTTGCAAATGCATGACAGTTGCAAGGAAGAACGGGAAAGGCGGTTCTGGCAGGATCGGTCTAATGACGTGGCATAGCTCGTTCTGGTAAGTAAAATCATACTAATGTATGGCCACCTAAAGTGATTGAGCAGTATGATTGTTGATGTGTCAAGTTCATACTAACAGTTATGTATGAAAGCAGTGGAATTTGGGCTCTAGGAATTCCAACATTTACCTAATTATTAGATCTGTTTTGTATTGACATTTTGAGTATTTGCTTAAAGGGACACTAAACTTACAAAAAGTATTCCTTTCTATATTTTTAGTTGCCACAAACTTAATCCCATTTCGCTCCCACTGCTCCCTTTTACCATATGTCCTTATGTCCTCACTCCTAGTTCGTATGCATTTTCACCTTTCTCTGTGCCCATCCCTTCTCAAAAGCTGGAGTGTTGAGCATGTGCAGTAGTTCTTGGTTAACCGAAACTAGTAGTTCCACCCCAAAACCAAGTTCAGGACAAAACTACTGTACATCTCTAATTTCTACATTCTTAAGTGAAAATAGAAACTCTTGGTTGGAGACTCTTGGAATGTTTAGGAGAAGTGGTAGTGGTACTCTCTTGCATAGAATGTCTGAGTGAGCCCGGGTACAAAAGTGTGCTTGCTTTGTGATTTTAAATGTAATGGGTGTTTAGATTATGCAGAGCAGGCTTTGTCTATGGAGTAATAAAAAGTATAGAAGCGATAGCTCTTTAAAGCCTTGGAAAGGTTCCAAAAGGGCATTGCATAACTAAAACAGGCAAAGAAATGCAACAAAATTAATAACTGTAACAGAGAGGCGGAATTTTCTTAGGAGGGATGAAACCATCTTTTTACATACTTATATGTATTTTTTTGTTTGTTTGTTAACTAAGTCTATTCCTATTAATCTTGACCATAGATAACAATTGTAAATATTGATAGTAGATGGTAAAATCATTAGGGACTTATCCCCCCAAAAAATTCAACTGCTATTTCTTGTAGTGGTACCTTAAAGGAAATATTTTACAGTTCCGTTTATATAAAATTGGGTCAAGCTTTTCTTTAGGCTGCGGCCACACTACAACACCTGGTAACATGTAACATAATGTGGCTTCCGGGCAGGGTGGGGAGAAAGGGGCGGGAAGGGGGTATGGCCGGCCGATGTGATGGCAATGACATCATCAAAGGGGCAGGGTTATGGATGGGGTTACATCACAAAGGAGGCGTGGTCGTCAAAAAGGCGTGTTCCGGAGGCAAAAACTCAAGGTAAATTCCAGTCACGGGAGTTTGGGGTAGTCTCGCGGAAGTGTGGGAGACCACCCCAAAATTTGGGATACTCCCACGACTCCTCGGAGGGGTGGGATACCTGATGTTAGCCTGGCTTCTCACACACAAATGTCGCTTTAGGCCCAGTGCTATTTTATCATTTAATCTTATCATTATGCCCACAATTTCACCTGCTTTTTCAGATCCTGGCCCTCTCAACAACAACAGATTTGCTTCCCTTTATAAGGCCGAGACCACACAAAGCTTTGTGCTTGTGCTGCAATCCATGTCATTTTCGGGGGGAACAGAGTGCAAGCGAACCACACCAAAAATTACGATTGTATGCGATCCAATCATCCAACCACAGCACAACAGGCCCCAGCGTACCTAGTATGACCAGTCCAATTGCCTAACTAACTTACCTAGCATGCAGTTTTTAACACGTGGTCGGATCGCAATTGGATGACGTGTTAAAACGCCTGGTGTGGCCTAGCCCTAAACTACGTTTAACAACTTCGCAGCCCCCAGTAACACTTATACATCTTGCATAGTTACACAGTTACATAATAAAGGAGGTTTAATAAAGACATCTATCTATCCAGTCCAAACTTTATAGCCTACTCATTAACTCATTACCTAATATTTGATCCAAAGGAAGGGGGGGAAAAATAACTTCATGTAAAGAAACCTTTCGTAGCCTGAAGCTGAAACTTCTTTTGTTCTTATCTTAAAGGATGTCCACAATGCACCAGAATTTTGTTTATTATTATGGCCCATTAATATATTTTATAAAATGATCATATTCCCTCACAATCACCACTTCTCCAATGTGAATGGCACTAATTTGTCTAATCTGCTTGCAAAGTCAAGCCCCTTCATTCACCGTATTAATTTAGTTGCCCATCGTTGAACTCTTTCCATTTCCAAGATGTCCCTTTTGTATATGGGATTTCAAAACTGCACAGCATATTCCAAATGAGGCCTTGTAAAGAGGGAGAATAATGTTTTTCTCTTCATATTCAAGACAATATCTTGCTTGCTCTAGCCATGGCTCTGTTTGCCACTGCTAAGTCTGTTATCTACTCAAACCCTCAAATCTTTTTCCAACAGATATTCAAATAGCCATGTATAGTGTAGGTGGCACATGCATTGTTAAAGCCCAAGAGCATTGCTTGCATTTATAAACAACTAATCTCATCTGCCGCTCTGCTTCCCATTTTGATAATTTATCTAGGTCTGCTTGTTGGTTTCCTAACTTATCCTTACAATTTTCCCTCTTAGCTGTGCACACAATTTGGCAGGCCTGCACACACTGGTAAAAGTAGTACACACAAAAAAACCTGCACCCACAGGCAAAAGTTGTGCAGACACAAACATCTGTAGGGAGATTCACCCAGAGCCACAACTGCTCTGGGCAAATCTCCCGTACAGGATTTACCAGAGCCTGCGTGGCTCTGGGTGGATCTCACCCTGACGTAAGTATTTAACGCTAGCTTTTAGTGGCGTTAAATACTTCCGTCTTAAGAGCCGCGCAGCCTCTGGTAAATAGGTTTGCAAAGGCTGTGCAAGTTCCTGTTCCGGATCTCGCGCAGCCGCCACAAAGCAAGCCTTAACGTTGCGCTAAACTGAGCATAAATCAGTTAGCACGATGTTAGGAAGGGACAGGAGCGCTGCACGCCAGCAGCGCTCCTGGGTAAATCGCCTTTCTCAAATATAAACATGTATACGGTAATATATATCTATATATCACAGCTAATATAGCATTAGAAAGAACATGACATCCATCCTCATGTCATAGCAACATTGCTCCAATGTATCATACCGGTATGTACAACAGTTGCAAAATTATACTAACAGTAATATTTAGCTAGCTACAAGGCTGGAATCTTTTTAATTTATGCACACGGAGTGTCCTTATGTTCTCTTTTATAATTGTGATTGTGTATAATCAGCAAGAACTTTTTTTTTACTTAAACTTTACCATTAACATACTATAAGAAGAAGCAAGTTGCTCAGAGTCCTTCTTATTGTGTGCATCCTTCCTAGATAACATTAGTGATTTCCTAAGGATTTCCTTTTGGCTGGTTAATAAGACTACACAGCTAATTTGATGCAAGCGGATTATGGTTTAATATCATTTTTCAATGTTATATTAGAAGGAAGAAGGGATTTTTTTCAGGATAAAATACATTTCATTTCAAATGATTTACCCATCTAAAGAGTCTAAATAACTCACAAAGATTATGTAACTAAGCATTTTAACAGCAAAATTAGGTTTTTTGACAAACATTTTGAAAACTAGGGGGCATATTTATAAAAGTCTACATTTTTCGCCTAGTTAATAACGGCAAACATCGCAGCGAAAACAACGCTTTTTGGGACTTCTTTTTGTGGTACTTATAAAAAAGCGAAAAAAAAGACTTTGCTTCTGAAAGCGCGAAATGTACAGGCGCGTTAAAGAGCAAAAGGTATTGCAGCGAAAACTTAACGCGTCTACAAGATCACTGCATTGCGAAAACCATTAGACATAGCCAAACAAAAGTAGCTCCTCCCCACTCATTTTCTTTAGCCACAATGATAAGCTTAAGCTGCTTGTTTAAATAGTGTTTGTTATCAATTAAACTTTATTGTTCCTGTTTTTTAATTATGTGAAATTTGTAGCAAAAGAAGTGAAAACCACATCCAATCATTGTTACCGGCTAGCCAGCTGTTCAACGTTCTTGGCACTATATTTCAATTTAGCAAAAATTGGGAGAATACAGAGAAAGAAAAATAATAAAGTTGACAACAGGCCTATTAACAACGTAAATGCGCATTTGAAAGTCGAACGGACAGAATAAGAAAAAAAGCAGAGCATAAGGCACACACCCTGAATGCTAAAAATTGGCCTCGCATTGGAAATGCAAAAATGAGCCTATATTGCAACCGCTAAAAAGCCCCAAGAAAAAAGAGGGTGTGGGTGCTTTCACGTTAAAGACAAAATAGCAGACCTCATTTAAAGTCCAAGCTAAAAATGTGAAGGCATTTTTAGGCACAAAAGGCAAAAGAAACGTTACGTCACATAAAGTCATTGTGGAAAGTATACTAAAATTTAGCGAAAAATAAAAATCTATACCTTCAAAGATGTGTCCAAAAAAAACATGTTAAAATAGTAGTAAGATCATTTGTGTGAATGTGTTGTAATTTTTGGGTGCATTAAAAATCATGAAAAACTCCAACATCTCAACAGACATGGTAAAAAGATGCCTTTTCACCACCTTCAAGTTCGCGATAATATTCCGCTCCATTTAAAGCAAAAACACACTTTTCGCTTTTTATAAATCGCGTTATGCCTTTTCGCTCCCTTTTCGCTCAAATTACCATTGCGATGTATGGCGAAGTATGGCGAAAAGGGTTTTAGCGATAGGTCACAGAAACGTTTTCGCCACTCGTTAACGCCACCTTTAAATCGCATTAACTGGCTTTTTGGCTAAAAGCCATGCGGAAAGCAAAAGCGAAAGGTTTTTGCGACTTTTCGCTCGCTTATAAATAGGCCCCTAGGTATCTTGAAGTTGAATTAAACAGCGAAACGCATTATGTACTGCTTAATTTCTGCATCACAGATACTAGATGCATTTTATAGGATTTTATAGGCTATGAAATGTTTTATTTTTTTGTTTTTCTTTTCTTTGCACTGAATAAAGACACCTGTGTTCATTTATACCAGCAAGTAGTTGTAAGTGTTTCTGAATGGCCACATGACAGATGGTGGTAACTGCTTGTTTTTATTATTGGTTTTATAAACAGTATCTCCACCAATAAAAATGACTTCGCTTTTTCCCCTTTAATTGAAGAACAGGAGGTAAATGAGCTTCGTCTTTTTTGTATCTTTGTATCACAATATTAAACAGATTGTGGACACTTTAATACTAGAATTTTCATTATTTTTCCCTTTTACAGGGACACAGTGCACAGACACACAAACCCCAAGATACCTTTATTCCTCCAAGTGAAGCCAGTGACCTTGCCCTAAACCCTGACTGTTGAAAGCCATTAAACACAGAAATAAGATTGTTGTTAAAATTTTTCAAAACTATGTTTTTTGTGGGGACAAAAGTAGTAAATCATTTCACTACAAACCAATGGAACCCGCAAAACATCCTTTAAAACAATATTTACCTGTGTCCTAGTGGTCCCTGGACTAGCCCTAAACTAGTCCTAAATGCTGCCACCTCCTCTAATGACTTTGCAAGCTCTTTGCCAGCTTGCACAGGAGATGGTTTGGAAAGCAGCCACGGTATTGGCCCTGGCCCCACTATAATGGCCATGGCTGATAGCTGCTACCAGGAAGGGCCAGGAAGGAGAGCAGAGAAATCTAGCAACAAAGAAGATCTCCTTCCAGGGACAAAAGGGACATATTGCAGTCCTGGGTTTTTGGGGGGTCCTTTGGTCTGGAGTGAAGTCTTGTGTGGGGGATGGAAGTTCCCTTAAAATACATCCAGCCTCTCACTGCATTATTTTAAACACTGAAACATTCAAAAATGTCTAAAAATTTGCTTATTTGTTTTGTAATAATCAAGTAAAGATCTAATCTTGCTCCAGTAGAAGTGTCTACATTTCTCTATAGTTAAATGTTATTTCCCTCAATCTAAAATGCATACATAGAATAAAAACCACCCCAAAGTCCAAGAACTTATTATATCAATATTAATGGAGTTGAAAGGTGTACCAGAAGGTAGCTATTAAGCCCAATAATTACTGCACATTCTACTTTCTATTTTTTTCTGGTAAACCAGTCAATTATGGCAATGGCTTATGATGTTAAGAACAAATACTGACTGCTACTACAGAGCCACCCTCCTATGAGTATGTGCAAGCTTGTAATAATGAGATAAGAGGAGGCAGCAACTTTTACAGGAGGGGCAGGAAACACCAACTGCTTTTATATTTTGCCTCCATTGGTATTGAGGTAGGAAAAATATTGTTAAAGGGTATCTATAGTGAAAAAAACACATTGCCCCTTTGCAAAGTTAAATTCATGTACTCTGTGTTGCCTTAATCCTATCTCTGTCAGTGACTCTGTTTAACCATGGTGTCAGATCTGTGTGCAGCACTCCCCCCTTCCCCCTCCCCTCTGTTACCTCCTCCATGTCTCAACTCTGGCTAACCGACAAGCTTATCATGTGCAGTACGAGTTAAAAGTGCAACATCCTGAAAAACACACCCACGCACAGTGGCCAATAGAAAGCAAGCTGTTCTGGAGACACGGAAGGGCGGAAGAAGGAGCTCCGTACAGTTTACGACCTCTCACTTTGTGACCCATCATCAATCAGTGAAAGCTATTGAGAAGGGGGGTCAAGTGCAGCCTTATATCTACCATGAAAGCTACCTCTCTCCTCCTGCTAATGCTCGTATCTCTATGTTTATTACAGAGCAGGGAGGGGGGATCACGTCACAGGGATTTGATTGACAGTCCAAGTAGGAGTAGAGGAATGCAATCACGTATTTTTCTAACTGGTGTATCTCAGGACAAAGAGGGAATCTGAAAAAAGTGAAGACACTCTGGGGGTTGTGAGGAATTATAGAACACGTGGAAAGAAAGAAAAAAAAGTTCATTTTCCCACTATAGATGCCCTTTAAATATAGTAACCATAGAGTAGCTCCAGTAGAAGGAAATGACCCTGAAGGCACATCCAATTTCCACCAGATAAAAAAAAGTTATAAAAGAATCTGGAACATTAGATTATCTTGATTCTAAATGTTCGTACACACGTGCGATCATGGGTCCCACCCAACGACGAACGATGTGTAAAAACGACCGAGTTGGCGGATCCACGAATGACCATCCGTTTCGGCCAATAAAGGTCCTATACACGGGCCGATTATCAGCCAAAATGAACGGTCGTACACATCGTGCTTTGTGGGTCGGGAACCGCGATCGCGGTTGTGTACGAACTTTAAGAAAGTTCAATAAAAGTGGACCTAAGAAAAAAAACATCTTTTTTTTCATTCAACTTTATTCATCATAAATATTTACCATTTTAGAATTTGTTCATATTACCGTATTTTTTATAAATATATCACATGCATATTTGTGGCTGCATAGTGAGCAAAGCAATGCCATGCCTTTTTGGTATAGTACAGACTGGTCTTTTTAATTTTAAAGCTTTGAAAGGAAGGTATAATTTTAACTATATATGTAAAATATATAGAATTTTAATTGACTTATAAATCAGAACAATTTAAGGGAACTCAACAGAAACTATAAGTAATTTTACAACTGGTATAAGCAATGCCAAATGAAAGCCCCCATAAAGAAATAATTGTGCACTGGCATCTTGTGCCAATTTCACCTTCAACATATGTCATTTAATCATGGTGCACCTATCCATCAGTCTGAATCTTTTGTAAATGCACTAAATCTGACAAGTACAACATTTTTCTGAGACAAGGCTATATAATCCTATTAGCCATTCATCAGCATGTATATGATAGGGGAAACCGAACCAAAAAGAGCAGCTAAGAGCTTTGCCTGGCATTGTGAGGCTTAGCTTAGCTGGTGCACAATAGGTGTGTAATTTAAGGTTTTTGTTGAGCTCAAATCCAATCACATAGTTGAGTGGAGGATCATAGGCAAACACACGCGAAAGGAATGAGATAATTCCTGCCTCACACAACCATTGGTTTCAGGCTTTGATTTGATAAAGCTTCCACTCACAAACTCCTTTCTGCTTCTAAACCTTTTTTGTATTGAAATGATTCTTTAACAGTTTCTGGAACGCCTCTCAGGAATAGCGTGAAATAAGGTGACTCTGTTGTGTGTTCATTATTTCTTCTGTAATCCCAATGACACTTCCCATATTTCTAACTCGTATATTTTTCAACACAATACAACTTAAGAATATCAGTATTGTACAGAGGAAATTCTCAAAGTGCTTAATGCTTTCACAACCATAAGGTTACTCTGTTTTTTAAAGTAAATGGTATTGTATTAATATTATGTGCATGAAATTTTAAAAAATCATTCACTCGAGAAAATGTTAGCCCTAATAAATAGACTCTCCCTGCCACAATATTATTGCTATATCATGCATGCTTTATATACCTGTGTATGATTTAATATGTGGAATTATTATTGCCTTCATGACATTATTTATTTACACAAACATAGAAAAGATAATCAATGCACATTCCTTGGCCCCATACAATATCATATTATCTGCACACTGGAATACTTTATAAACAAAGGGGTTTTAGTATACATTACTGTGATCACATGAATGAAAAGCCTTCCAACCACGTCAAGGTAACCCCAGTCTGGAAGGTCCTAACGTCTAACCTTTTCAATTTCTTTTATTTCAATTACGATTAGCAAACTTTTGCATTTCTCATTCTTACACACTGGATCCATATAACAGGCTCTCTCCCTTCCCCCTCAGCACTTTGGCTTTTTAAAATGAGGGAAGAGGCCATCCAGTGCTTTATATTAAAGGCAAAGGACCTCCCATAAAAGGGGCATGTTGGGGGTGCTATTACCACATGGAGGCTTGACCAAGCCTCCCAATAAATACATACAATACAAGGATTGTGGAAGCACTCCAATTAGGCTAATTTACAACTACATTTAGTGGAAGTGCTACTGATCTGGTCAAATATTTACACAAACATAGAAAAGATAATCAATGCACATTTCTAGGCCCCATACAATATCATATTATCTGCACACTGGCATACTTTTTACTTTTGCATTTCTCATTCTTACACACTGGATCCATATAACAGGCTCTCTCCTGAGGGAGAAGGGAGAGAGCCTGTTATATGGATCCAGTGTGTAAGAATGAGAAATGCAAAAGTTTGCTAATCATAAATGAAGTAAAAGAAATTGAAAAGGTTAGACGTTAGGACCTTTTTTTACACCTCGGTAATTATAGGCCTGAAAGTTTAAAATCAGTGATTGGGAACATACTGGAAAGTCTATGAAGGGACCATATTCTAGACTTGGCTGACCTTATAAGGACTGCCCTTATAAGGAAAGATTAGCATGGATTTTTGAAAATCTTGTCAAACAACTATTTTTATAGTAGTGCGTAAGAATTAAGATCTGGCAGTAGATGGGGTATACTTAGAGTTTGCTACGGTTTTTGATACTGTGTATCTGTGCATAGGTGACTTATGTACAAACTTATGTCTGTGGGCAATAAAAAAAACATTGTATATGGATAGAAGATTGTTTGGTATGTGGACTAAAGTGGTGTGCCGCAGAGTTCTGTACTAGGGCCATATTTAATCTGTTTACAAGTTAGTTATAACAGTGTATTGAAAGCAAGGTTTCTATTTGCTTATGACAGAAAACTATGAAGGGTATTGAATACTACAATTGATGCTGAATTGTTGCTGGTAAATCTAGATCTACAATAGGCAGCAAAGTTGCAGGTGAGATGGTGTTGAAAAATGCATTTGGGGTTTAACAATCCTTGTGTTGCCTTTACTATAAATGTGTCTTTACACATTTATTGTATATCATTTATGTATCTCTGTTAGGAAAGAAACAGACTTAGTTGTAAATGGTACCAGGCTTTAATGGCTAGAGCTAACAAGATATTTCCATTGGATAGTTTCAAAAGAAAGCTGGATGAGTTTCTAAAAACAAGGAATGTTACTAGTATTGATACATAAATTAGCGTTGATCCAGGGATATTTCCAATTGCCACTTGGAGTCAGGAAGGAATTTTTTCCCCTTTCTGGTGGGATTTTTTTTGCCTTCCTAGGGGTCAACATTTAGGCAGGAAATGTGGGTATTGCTGAGTAGGTTGAACTGGATGGACATATGTCTTTATTCAACCTCAACTACTATACTATACTGTACTAAGAGGGGTATACTACGAGGAGAGATATGACATACATCTGGCTGGAGCCGATGTATGTGAGCTTATTTGTTAAATAAAGATTTCTGATTTTAAGCATCCTGTGGAGTTCTCATGGTGTGCGCCGATCAGCCCATTGTTGGTGATTACTTTTTGTATTTTCGAAAATAGCCTCGAACTTTCGATAATTATCTAAAATGGGCTCTGAAGTCCCAAAAGTATGTTCCTTTTTCCGATTTTCAGAACTTCGGGATTTTTCTGAGATCCGGAAATCCGAAAATGGACTGAAACTTGACAGTTTCAGCCATATTATTCTACATCTTTACAAATATTAGTGAGGCCTCATTTGGAATCTGCAGTGCAGTTTTGGAATACCATATATGAAGAGAAATAGAAAGAGAAGGAAATAAATAAGGAGACACTTGACTTTGCAGACACATTAGATAAGATTGGATAAGTCTCTAAAATTAAAAAATATCGAAAGTTATTGGAATTAATTTATATAGTTCTGATTGATCCTGGGATCTTTTCTAATCACCATTTAAAGTCGGAAAGGATTTTTTCCATCTTTATACTGATGTTTTTTTGCCTTCCTCTGAATCAACTCTTAGGTGGGTTATGGGTAGTGACGAGTCCCGGTTTCACCTGCTTTGGATTCAGAACTGCCGGTTTTAAAAATCAAAGGATCTAATAGAAAACAAAATTTTGAAAACTCTGAACTTATAATCGAAAATGTAATATTATAGAGTCTAAAATTCTTAAAATTGTGTAAGAAAATTCCAATTGAATGTTTGGAAATTGTCAATAAACATTTGAAAAATTCAATTTAGTTCAAATTTGGAACCTTAAAAAAGGTTAGAATAGATGGATGTACACTATGTAAGTATGTCATGTAAAATTACATTAATGCAAAAATTTTTATACTAAAAGATACTGTAATTATCACTTCCTGACTATTGCACCAACACCTAACATTAAAATAAACAAAACAAGTTCTGTAAAGAATTGAATTGCTGATACGAGAGGAAGAAAAAAAACTTGATTACAGTGCTTAAAACGATAGTCCCAACCCTGCAATCAACAGGTGAATCAGGCCTGATCACTTAGCATGAATATACAAACTTAATAAAAAAAATATTTAGGACTAAAAACAGAGTAGAATTAATTATTCTAGACTTTGACCAATATATATATCCTTTAAGACTTGAAGAAAAAAGGTTTAGGCTTCAAGTTCGGAAAGGGTTTTTCACTGTGGGAACGGTAAAGCTATGGAACTGTCTTCCAGTGGATGTTGTTATGGCAGGTTCATTGGTTAGTTTAAAAAAAAAGCTGGATGAGTTTCTGCAAACAAGGAATGTTGCAAGTTACTGGTATTGATACATAAAGTAGAGTTGATCCAGGGAAATTTCCGATTGCCACTTGGAGTCAGGAAGGATTTTTTTCCCCTTCATAAATTTGGTGTTTTTTTTTGCCTTCCTCTGGATCAACAGCTAGGCAGGAAATGAGGATATTGCTAGATGGGTTGGACTGGATAGAAATATGTCTTTATTCAACCTCAAATACTATACTATACTATACTATACATGGTTTACCTTAACCAATCAGATTTTCCGATTTTCTGAAATCTGATTCGAAAGTTCGGCCATCTCTAGTATAAAGGAATTGTAGACTGAAAAATATATAAAAATATATATATATATATCAACCACTCCAAAATGCAGGACACTCACAGGACTTGACAAACGCTTCCCAGTGTGGGAACTCTTGATCAATGCATTTCGGCCACTGATCTGACCGTCATCAGGATCATCAGTTCCGTCTTGCTCTCACCATCTTAACAGGTACGGGAGGACATGCCCCCTCGACACCTTAACCCCTAATGTGCTAATAAAATCACAAATATAGTAGTAAACCATTAAAAACATTTCAATGCTAAAAATAGCATGCGATTACAATAACACAATCGTGTGATTACTATAACCTGATCATGCTCCATATACACTGCAATACCCAAATAGCAAGATCAGTTAAAACATTGTAGCAGAGACAACTTTCAAGCATCAGGTTAAAAGGATACACAAATAACTGGAGAAACCTCATGGCCTAATAACATATTATCAAAATCCCCATAAGACGTCAAAGGAAACATGCAAGGGAGACTGTTTCATTAAGGCCCCTAAGACCATTGTGTCTAGTCTGCGAATCCATTGGACCTCGAGTTGCAACAATTTCTTATTCTTAAGGACCAATAGTGGATGCTGACACATGATCAATCCCCATCCATCTGAATATAGATAAAATTATGGGCCACAGATTGCTCACCGGTGCTCAATCGGTGACCCGTCATTTTAAAAATAGTTCTGTCCATCTAATAGTAACAGATTCCTTTCTATTTTCTCGATATATACTTTTCAGTCACCTTTAATATATACACAACCATCTTAAAAACCCCATCCTTTTAGTTTAATCGTGGTTTAATCAACTGGTCTCTCTGGCATCCTTCTAAATGATAATTTAGTAAAATTTTTAATCCAGCTGGGGGAATGTTCAACAGCTAATTCCTGTTTGCAAGGACAAGGGCTAGTGCAGGTTAAGGACCTTCTAAGTACAAAGAAGATAATAATGTGCCTGTAACATGCTTTTTAACATCACATAATACCCAGGTTTCAACACATGCAGAGTAAAGACAACAGTTATAATTTAATGTAAGCCACTATTACTGCTTAATATACTAATGGTACATTGCCCCAAACGTGTCCCCTGTGCTTGTGAGGGCTTTTCACTGTAATTTCACTTTGTTTGAATCCTGCATTTCAACGTTTACCCTGTATACTAAAAAGCAGCCTTGCGTACATACTAGTTGCAGTAATAGCCATCATTTTAATAAAACTGCTGCTAATAAAACATACTATTCCATCATTAGTTAATGATTATACTATCTTTGCAAAGGTGCTTGTGAAGGTCCGATTCATCAGTCATGGTATATCTGTTGTATTCAATTAGATCAACTGGACTTGATGTTAAGTTCTTGAAGACGTTTCGCTAGTCATCCGACCGGCTTTCTCAATTCAGAATGACTTGTACAAGAATCTGTGAGATTTTCCTGGGTACATAATTGCCACAGATTCTTGTACAAGTCATTCTGAATTGAGAAAGCCAGTCGGATGACTAGCGAAACGTCTTCAAGAACTAATCTTCAAGTCCAGTTGATCTAATTGAATACAACAGATATCTTTGCAAAGGCCCACTGGAAAAACTACCAGTACCCAAAGCATTGATTTGTGTACCATACTCTGATCCCATGTGTTTTTGTTTTTTGTTTTTTGAAATACTGTGCAAATTTAAAGGCTACTGTGTATACTGGAAACATTTTTTGTTGATATCTCCTCTATTTATTCAGATATTCTGCCCAAGTTATTTTGCTGTGTGCAGTTTTGCTCTAAATGGAATGATGGCAGTAGGTATATGTGAATTGTATGGTGGAAAATTCCCTCTCCCATTGCTGCCTCATAGTGATTAGTGAGCATGCTTACCCTCACAGATAGTCAGGTCTGATAAAATAGGGGTCAAGTAAGATAGCAGAGTAATGAGCCTGAGCAAAACAAGCCATGCAGCAACACATGGCATTTATTTCAGTATACATACTTTAATATTTAAAAGAATGTTCCTTACTTTTACTTTTTAGATTGCAAACCATAATTTTATGCATCACTATCTCTTTCCAAAAGTTTTAATCACTGTCAGTTGAGAAACTAGGTACCGTAGTTAACGGATTTGATGAAGGGTAAAACAATTCTGTATGAAATTAGGACTAAAGAAGTCAGGGATTTAATTTTTACATATTAGTCCACTCTCTTCAATTGGACATGTATACTCCTAGGGGCAAACCCGCCGTTTTTGGCAAAAGTCAAACCTTCAAAAATCACTGCAGTAGCAGAAAATGCATTCGTGGGCATATTTTTAGCCTGGAAATAGGTCCCTGGCTGTGTGTTTGCCAATACAAATAAGGGTCCAATATAAGAAGTAGTGTAGTGTAGCATACAATCGTACAGAGCTGATACACATGTGCTTGAAAAAGGACTAGTGGGTCCAAAACATGTTGCACATGTATTTTCTTAATTAAAGCTTTGTTACACAGCATCAGCTCTGTGCGATTGTATGCTACAATACACTACTTATACTGACGTTTTATCCAGGATTGTGGTGACTGGAGTAGTGTGGCCTACGAATATCTCCTGCTATGGTACCTAGGCACCTCTAACTGCAAAACAAATAAGGGTCCACTTATTCTGCTTTTGGAATTTCCGATATCTGCTTGTCGAAGCCAAATGGATCTTATTTCCACATGTACATGAGTGTTTTAACTGAAATGTTATCTAATTCTCAGTTACAGCCCGCCCTGGTATTGGTAGAAGTTCTTGTGATATTTCTCTATTTTGCATGGTACTGGACTAAATGCAATGAACATGGCATTTTGCGTTAGCAAAATGGCAAAACTAATGCTCCTTTAAGAATATGCCATGCTAGTGTTTCAGCAACCAAAATATAAACCCCAAAAAATACATTTTGTTTTTCAAAAAGAAACTTCCTGAAGTTTGGTTAAAAGAATCACTCTAATAGCACAAAAAAATACCCGTTTGCCTAAATTTGGTTTCTAGAAAAAAGGGCGGAAATATGACACTGAAAATATTATTGGAGGTAGAGAGAAGTAACAGCGGGGTTATTGTGCCCTTTATTCAGCAATACACATTAGTAATGCAAAGAAAGATCTTTATTATAACATTTTTAGGTGCATTCTAAATGAACATAAACAGTAGGACATCTTATAAAATTACAAGGATTTTGTTCAATGACAAAAATATACCCTCTAATTAACAAGTCAAAATAAAGCCTACATATACTTTAAAATATATTTTAATTATTTACATATAGAAACGTAAGTATTTTTATTACAGCGATATTATTAATTTGTCAATAATATACGACCACCCAACATCCATGAAAAAAATCATGTCATGCAAATGTTTGGTATTTACCAATTTTCTCTCATTTATTCAACAGTTTTAACCATAAAAAATACAACAACAAGTAGTACTGACTGAACCAGTCATTTTGGAAATTTGAGATTGTGGTTGCCCTTGTCTTTTTTAGAAATATTTATGCCTCTGAATCCACTTTCATAGGCTCGTCTGAAATCACAAATGGCCCTGATTCATATGTTGGGGTTGCATATCTCAGTAAATGAGACTGATAGAATACACATTGTATTGTTTTATATAATAATTTATAATGTTAAAGGGACAATCCACTCCCAGGCCAAATTCTACTGGCTAAGGTTATTTTACAGTGTTATAGAGGTCCCTTGACCAAGATCTTCTGCTGCTTTATTGCCATCCCTGAATGTAGCTGCCTCCCATGATAGCTTTACAAGCTC
This sequence comes from Hymenochirus boettgeri, assembly GCA_019447015.1. Taxonomy (NCBI): domain Eukaryota; kingdom Metazoa; phylum Chordata; class Amphibia; order Anura; family Pipidae; genus Hymenochirus; species Hymenochirus boettgeri. The sequence continues at coordinate 74,090,230 of CM033472.1, forward strand.
TTTATAAGCTCCCCCAACTGAAGACTACATTGCTGCTCCCATTATGATCGACAACTGAAAGCCCAGGGAGAAGAACAGAGAAGCCAGCAGTGATAAGGAAGAACCCTTGTGACAACAAAAAGCATAGCAGTTTCAATCTACTTCCCATAGGTAATCATCAGAAATTGGGTTTCTAGTTTTTATTTCTCCTTTAAAATGTTTTTAAAATGTTTGTGGCATTTTAATAAATCCTTACAATGAAGAATGTTAATGAAAAATAAAGACTGTTCGGCTTCTTAAAAAGTGTAAAAAAATTTAATTTTTAAATAAAATCTGAAGTGACTGTCATTGTTGAAAGGTTGAAAAAATAACTCTCAGGTAGAACTCCTTGTGCAAAAACAAACATAACACTCTTAAATACAAAATAAATATTGTCATATTTATAGCAATATGTTCTTTCATCTTGGATCTGCAGGCTTTAACAAGTTGTGGATCAATTTATGGGGCGTATCCAGTGCATAGGGAAGGAGGCACATAGTATAAATATACAGCTCTGTTTCTTGGATCTTGGAAAGGGTGCGGTATGTTCACTTTATAAGATGTAATATTAATCATTTGTGATCATTAAAAAGATACAGTCATTCATTTGGCAATGTTTGTGTCTTTTGACAGCAGCAATGACAACTATAATTATGTTCTTGGTATCTCCAGAAAGATAATCAAGTCAGTAGCATTTGATTTGGCACTTGTCCATGAGTCAATTACAACGAAATCAATGAAGAAAAAAACCCACCAACAATAATGCAGATTGTTTTAAGTATGGTTTAATAGCAACAGTACAGTGCTAGTTAATTCACCAGAATTATTTGTTTCATGGAAAAAAATGCCTATGGTTAACAAAACCTGTGTTTACCGAAAGCACTGTTTTGTTTTTTTAGGACCCTGACCATTAGCATTTAACAGGTAAAGCTTTTCCATGAAACATAACTGTGCAGAATTAGTTTCCATCCTCTGTTTAAGTAAGAGCTAATTTGAATTAGAAAACTTCTAATTTACTATCATCTTTTTTTTTCACCAAACCTCAAAGCCCTGGCTAAGCTCCAGAAAGAGTAATTGAAGTTTTTATAATGCCACTCCACTCCTTATTCTGGTTTTTCCAAAGGCGGTAATGTTTAATTCTTCATAGTTTCATTACCTAGCAATGTTTGTGTTATTAGTGCAGCTACTGTATATAGGATTACAACAGATTTGTAAGCTGTGTAGGTACATTTTAGCTGATTTATATAAATTGCGAGAAGTGTAGAAAGACAGGGCTAGTTTAAGGCTGCAGGGCCCCTGGGCAAAATGTTTTCACTCTCTCCAAACGATCCCTGGTTTAAGGGTTGTAGAGGAAGTATAACAAAACAAGTAGTGAAAATATTGTTTGTTTGTTTTTACAGACTTTTTGTGTTTTTTTTTTTGTTTTTTTTTACTTGATGGGGTTATATTATATTTCTAATGAGAATCACACCAGCAAATGATACAGGGTAGCAAATTGTCTAAATTATTTTTAAAAAGATAACATGCAATAATATCAAGTGCTCTTAAAGGGTATGTACACTAGGATTTTTTTTTAATTGCCCATTACTGGAAACCAAAATGCTTCCCAACTATCGCTGTACCATTATTTTGCTTCTTGCACACCAACCTGTACATCAGGTTAGTGTGGGTTTTGCACTACATGCACTCTGTCATTAGCGTGGGTTTTGCACTAATTTCGCGCTGGCCTATTTTTCTGGAAATAGCGTGGTGTAGCCTATGTAGTAAATGCTATGTTAGGATTTGTGAAACAATTTTAAGTTTAAACCATTGCGGGATTGTGGTCAGATAGACGTAAGTTTTTTGATTCTGCATCGCCCCTATATCTGAAGCATTTTTCATTTCAGCTGCGAATCAAGTGCCATATTATCATAAACTCTTCTGTTATGTGCAATTTTGCTGTAGCTGGAATGGTGACAGTATGTGATCTACATGGTGGGAAATTCCTGTGCTGCCTCATACAGATTATTGAGCATGCTTGCCCTCAAAGATAGTCAGGAAGGGGGGATACCGAGCCTTAGCAATACAAGTAATGTATTGAATTCATGCAAGTGCTGCTTACATGTATTAATTTATAGATTGAAATGAGGCAAAGTAATTTTTACCAGTGTGCATACCCTTTTATAAGATGCAGGTTTGTGTTTGTCTCTTCTGGTTCTATTAGATTGCAGTATCACAATTAGAGAGGTTTAATTTATATGAACCAATAATAGAAATCAAGGATAGACAACTTTCCAATATGCTCACTGTTGTGATATAGTTCATAACCACTCTTGCACACTGATGTTGGTTGTTTGCTAGACAATGGGTAGGTCAAATCCTCCAGCCCTCTACTCAGGTATAACCAATGCACTTGTTATAATCGATGAAGGGGAATAGCGCTCCCAAAATGTATCTAGAGAATCAAACTCAAATCCAACTTTCGAACCAAACTTTAATAAACACATAAATAAAAAAGGCTCAATTGTGTCAGTCACCCCCACACTCTCCTCCCCCAAGATACAAACAATCAATTCTATTCATTAGTGTAATAAGCTTTAAAGGGCATGTCCACCCCTCAAGAACTTTTGCCACATAATAGCTCTCCTTCCCCCAGCCCCAACCGCTATAAAACATTTGTTAGAAAGTTCCCCGATAGTTACTTACCTTCCCTCTATCCTCCGCCGCACAGTCCCGGCCCTCTGCTTGCATAAAACTGCAAGCAGGGGGCTGGACCGGCAGCCGCGTCCCTGATTGGCTGAGAGGCAGCCAATTACGGACGCGGCTGCCGGCTGCACAGAATGCCAGGGGAGAGAGGGAAGGTAAGTAAAGTTCGGGGACTTTCTGATAAATCTTTTATAGCAGTAGCTGGGATTTAAGGTAAGGATTTTTATTCACTACAGAATGGGACCAGTAGTGGGAGAAATTATAGTTTTGGGGGTGGACATGCCCTTTAAAAAAAACAAAAAAACTTTTTTTTTAAAATTCAGTGGTCAGTCAGAAATAGACACTAGCCCCCTACCCCCCAAAAATAAATTAGTATGACTCACAAAATGCACGCACTATTGACTCTATTTAATGGCCTGCACAAGCAATCTGCTGCTGCTGCTAGTCTACTAGTGGTGGAGTGTGGTACTGCAGAGAAATCTATACATGGCTGCAGCACAAGAGTCGAGCTGGCCAGCAGAAAACGTGGCAGTACAGCAGCATTTTAAGGTTTGTGGGAGAGGGTGTGTACAGCCCCCTTGTCTCTGGGCCCCATTGCAACTATTATGGTTGCTATGGTGATTCCTATGCCACTGTTCCTATCAATTATATTTCCAAGCAATCCTGGTTTCATTTCAGAATTGCTGATTTTAAAAAGCCATGGATCTGGCAGAATTTTCGGGAATTCTATTGAAACTTATTGTAAATTTGAAAATAAAAATATCGGAAATCACATTAAAAAATTATAAAATCCAATCTAAAAAGTTGAAAATTACATTGAAAATCAAAAATCAAATTTTCAGATTAACTGCAAGCAGAATAAAACTGACCTGTTTAAGAAATGTTCTGGGAAACATGTATCAATCCCCAAAATCTTTAAAAGAAAACTGCCCTGTACCGGAAATGTCATATGCTTATAGTTTTGGTATTCCACAAAGTATTTTCAAAATAAACATTTAAAACTTCTCTAGAAATGTATAATTTCTGAAATTGACAAATTTCTAGGAGTCTTTGAATTTTCAAAAACCCGTCCGTAAAGTCCGGATTCCCGCAAATCTGTGAAATCCGCTTTGGGACCAGGTTCGGGTATGAATTTGGGTCCATCTCTACTTGGAAGGATCATGAAGGGCAGTTTCTCTGCAATCCTGTTTAGATGACCAATGTAAATATCCCACGTGATCCCACTTATTACTTCCAAAGCCTACTCATATTTCTGAATGGGTAAAATAGTGAGATCTTTTTACTGACTCTTTATAACACAGTAAGTTTCAACACACTGTTTAAGTCAGTTTGGATATAACACAAAATGCATAAGTGTATATACGTGGAGTTCTCCACAATAATCACATGCAGTCACCGGATCCTTTGCACAAAACAAACTTTTTAAGCTCATCACCTGACCACTATGGATTCATACAGATATAGATCCATACTCACTGAGACTATTCCGAATTGTATTGATAAGTGTATTGGTACTGCCACACCCTAAAAATTAATATAGACTTTCTCAATTCAGAAGACTATTGATCTAAAAGCCTACAGTCAACATCTCAAGAATGAATATAAAGTACAGATAGAGGATAATTTTATTAGTTTTGTTCCCTGACTTACCTGGCAGGGCAATTATATGCTTAAAGGGGCACTATACTTATCAGTAAATTACTGTTCTCGGTTATAGTCACTGACTAGGGAGGAGAGAGAGAGTCAAGATCTTTCCAGGGATGAAGGGGGCCATGATCCGTTGCCCATCACCTCAATCAGCTGTTTAAAATAGCTAATTGGCACTTATACTAGTCCTACCCAAGCAGGTAGGGGGGCTTTATAGGACAGGGATAGGTAGCAGAAACTCACAGAGGGCCCAAGCCCCTGGCTTGTTACATCACTGGCTAGAGTTGATCTTTCTAAACAATGGATACAGAACACACTGCATACATACTGTAATGTAAATTTATTATCAGAATGTTTAAAGCTGGGTACACACAGTAACGATAAAGCCCGATACCATCGGATCCGACGGTATCGGGCTTTATCGTTACTGGTGTACGTTCGTTTCCCGAACGAGCGCGCGGCCGCGAACGATCGGGTCGGCCGTACGCTCGTTCGGAAAGGCCGAAATTTCCATCGGCCGCGCTAGACTCCTATAGGGAGTCTAGCGCGGCCGATGGAAACCACAGTCCCGAGCATTTCCCTATAGGGAGAACGCTCGGGACTGTGTGTATGCAGATCTTTGAAAGATGGCAGACAGATCTTGCAGATCCTGTCTGTCATCTTTCAGAAATCGTTACTGTGTGTACCTAGCTTTAGGGTCAATTACCATGTCTACACTAGCAGAATACAATCTGCAAAGATTACCTAAACAGAAAGAATATTATAAACAAATGCAATTTAAAAATAAGATTTTCATTGTACTGGAAACTGTTACTTTAAATGTAAGAATAGGAAGCTAAACACAGGCTGATTTCACTTTAAATCAAAGAATACATTCTAAACAGTAGATAGGTGGTGGAGATTTCAGCAGGAACACTAATGGGTATTTAATGCGCCCATCAATGTTTGTAAGTTTCTGGCATAAGGAACACACACAATAGCTTCAAATCCCTCTTTAACACTTATTTGAGATGACAGGAAAAATGAAAGAGTTTGTGCTTTCAATGGAAAAGCAATCATTGCTACATTATATTTCTGCTTGCCCTATCATGCTAATGCATGGTAAAAATGTCACCAGATGTATTTAAGGACCTGATCGAGCTCTGAGGCTTCATTCCTTTTACTTGGCTGATTAGTTAAGGGAGGAGAGAAAAAAAATCTTCAATTTGTATGTAAATGTGGCACGGTTTGCTATCGGCTGTACACCTGCACCTGTAAAAAATAATAAACTGGAGTTTAATGCTGTAATTATAAGCTTTTCTGGGAGTTTCAAGTGGCTCTGGCCAGTGAGATGAGATATTTGTGTAGGTATATTACTGATGCCCAGACAAGAGGGGGATAGGTGGCTGTTGCAGATTAAACCACTTCATCCTGAACATTTTCAATGGAAATAGTGGTTGAAACATATATCCCTGTACGAGCAGGTGGTGCACATTTTAAACATATCATTTAAACAAGACAGGTATGTAAATGAGCCACTCTCCTTTGAACTGGTAAGGATCCTTCAGTACAACTAGATATTATACACAGTGAGCTTGTTATTAATTTCTGCAGTATACCAAAAAGGGCAGAAGTAATGAGAGCTTCAACCAGCCTCTAAAATATTCCTTCATTAATATCAGCAGGTCATTGTGTATGTAACCCATCCCCCATTGATTCATTAAAATACACATGCAAATAGAATAGAATACATGGAAACAGTGCTCTATTATATACTTTCTATGGAAAATGGAGAAAAGTTTAACAGAATAATTAAGCAACCAAAGGGACATTAACTTGTTAGATAAGCTTACAAAATCATTTAAATCACTACTAACGCCCCATTAATTTTTGTAAATTAAGTTTTGTATAATTGTTCAACCGTGTCCATTGACACTTTACCACTTCTTATCTTGGGATCTATTATCTGTAATTATCAGAGGAGGCTTTTTTTTATCACCAATGTTTTTTGGGAATCAAATATGGATGTAGTTTAGAGAATCAGAAACAATAAAGGTGGCGATAGGGGGGCAAAGTGTAACCTGGGAACCCATGACAAAAATTCAAGGAGGAGGGGATTGATAGGGGAAAAAAAAGAGCGGATAGCAAGCAGAGCATAGATTGGTGGTTTGATGAGGTGGTGAAGTGGCTTAGGGTACAAGCGGCAGTGAGGAGAGAGGTGCGAGGAGCACAATTATGTGGAGAACAGGACCTCACCCACCCTCCTAAGGGTCTTTCTCTGTTTTATTATTTCTCTTACAGATGCTAGTTGTCACTGTGGTGGTCAAAAATTAGGAGACACTAACTGTCACAGCTGCATGGCAGTTCCTGACCAGAGAAGGGCATGCAATTAGAGGTTACTTTCTAAGAGGGTGGGCCCCTGGGAGCCAAGTTGGTAAAACTTGTGGCCCTTGCATACCCATGGAGTTGGTAAGGAGAACGGCAAGAGGATGTAGTATGGCTACAAGCTAAGAATTATTATGGACATCCATCATTGACAGCAGGAAGATTAATAAACCAAAAGTTTAATATAGATTCAAATATCAGTTTGGCAATGTTAAATAGATTTAACATCAAATAAAGCTGTGGCCTGAGTTTCATTTTCAACAGAACATTGGTGTGGTCTCAATTGGTGTGGTCTCACTTTGGTCCAGTTTATGGCGCTGCCTCCTTCCTTACTTGGCAGGCAGGCAGGCTAAACCATGAGACAGGAAAACTTGAATACCCTTGTTTCCTATGAGAAGACATATTAATTAACAAGCATCATAATGTTTATTTTTAAGGTCAGATTGGCCCCCTGGCAATTGTGGCAAATTTCAGATGGGCTGGACAACAGTATTAACTAATACTGCAGTCCAGCCCATCTGTTTTGACACCTTACACTGGGCAGTTCCTATAACACCTCTTAGCCACAATGCAATCACAACTTGCAGTCCAGTTGACCTAACTGAATACAACAGATATACCATGACCTGGATGAATGAGAACCTTTACAAGAAGTATTAACTAATAATTGTTTAAAAGTATACTGGTATACTTACCGTAGATAAACTAGTAAGACTGATATTAACCATTAAGACCCTAAGGGTAAAAGCACTGCAGGGCTGGTTTTACCATTGGGAAAAACAGAGCAATTACCCAGGACCCTAACTCCTCAGGGGACCCCATGGTCAAGGAGTTTGGGAGCCCCTTAACAGCACATTTTTCCCAGGGCCCACAGACTTTAAAAAGCTTACTAGGTTTTATATGCTTAGCTTTCTGAAGGGATTAGTTTAAGTGAAAGGGCATCTAATACAAACTCCATAAATTATAAATCAATGACCTTAAACGGCAAGTCCAGCCCCAAAATGAAAACTTACATAAATCACCCCCCAAACCCTAATGGTAATAGTTTGAAATGTGAAATATATAAGTCTAACACTGAAATCCTGCACAATGTCCTGTTCCCCTTTTTCTGCTTCCTGGTTCTTCCAGTTAGCAACTGTCAGTTATGGATTTGACAGTTGACATCACAGCCAATGACTGAATGTTAATCCCCTGTCCAGGGCCGTCTCGCTAAGAGCCACAATGAGACAATGATGCAGAGAGGCATCATGTCTCAGGCTCAAAAAAGCGGCCTATTTCCCCGAATTTTTTTTTTAGCTGCCCAGCCCTGTGTCATGCTGCCTGCCCGGAGCTCCGGTTACCTGTGTGCTGCCTGGCTCTGGCTGTCGCCTGTCGGGCTGTAGAGAGAGGCCGCCGGACTTCAATGTGGAAGGACCGAAGGAGGTGCCGTCGAGCCGGGAGTTGTTAGTAGCGCGCCTAGCGCGACCGCGGCCGAAGCGCACGTGGCGCCTAGCGCGAACCGCGGCCGAGCGCACCGTGCGCGCCTAGCGCGACCGCGGCCGAAGCGCACGTGCGCGCTAGTGCGACAGCGGCCATGCGCACCGCGCGCGCCAGTGAAAGTTTGGTGGGGGCGGGGTCACGGACCATGTGTGGTGGCCTCTCTGTGATCACCGGGCTGGGGCCTGGGGAGCTTGGCTGGCCTGGCCGCCTGGACAATAATAGCTGCACATCAGAGTTGCAAACTGGCAAACTGGTAAGGTAAGGGTAAGAGACGCTGAGGGAGGGAGGGGGGGGGCTCTGGCCGTGGGGGGCAGGGGCTGACACTGCTCTTGGGTAGGGGTTGAGTGGGGGCTCTTGGGCCAGGTGGGGGTTGCTGCCCTCAGGCCCAGCAGGCTGCCTGGGCCTGATTGGGGGTTGCTGGGCCTGATTGAGTGGTTTGGGGGTTGCTGGGCGTGATTGAGTGAGGGCTGCTGCTGCTGGGCATAAGTGGGGGGCTGATTGTTTGGGGGCTGCTGCCTGCTTGGCCTGGTTGAGTGGGGGTGCTGGGCCTGTGTGGTGGGGCTGTATTTTTTTCTGTAGAACACTGCTGGACTTTCTGGGACATCTTCCGTGTGACGCCGCTGGACTTTCTGGGACCATCTTCGTGGGAGCTGCGGGACTTTTGGGACCATCTTCCGAGGGACGCCGCTGGACTTTCTGGACCATCTTCCGTGGGATGTCGCTGGACTTTCTGGGACCTCTTCCGTGGGACGCCGCGGACTTTCGGGACCCGTCTTCAAGTAAATATCCATAATGTGTATTGTATAAAATATTTTATATATTCTATAAAATATTCTATTTGTAAATGGTATTTATGTTCTCCTCCCTCTTCCCACGAGAGTTCACACACAGCTTAAAGGGCATGTCCACCCTCAAAATAAAATTTAACCCACTATGGGTTAAAAAATTTTACCATACATCCCTGCTCCTTATGGTTCTCCTGTAGTGCATCTTCAAAGTCCAGGAAACTGAAGGGTAGGAGCTGTCTTCCTTTCTAAAGGTTTCTGCCTCTAATCTTGCCTCCAGGAGGTAGTGTGACATGCACAGGGAGCCCTTTCCCCCTTCCTCCCCCCTGGATCCCTCTATGGCTGCCCTTTTGCCTTCCTTAAATAAAGAAAAACATCTTGTAGGGCACCACCAACCGCGACTGACATTTCTAAAAAAGAGGATTGGAGACACACTTACAGCCCTTCACTCCCTGTCTTCAAAGCTGGTAGCTGCGTCTGTGATTGGCTGCCTTTCAGCTAGGCAATCACAGATGGGCTGCTGGTCCGGCCCGTTTGCAACTTTCTGCTGACAGGGAGCCTTGAGGAGAGCGCCATGGGAGTGAAGGGCTGTAAGTAGGATTGGCTTTTTTTTAAAGAACTAACATGGGGGGGGTTCTACGTTATATTATAAGTTTAGATTTATGGTGGACATGCCCTGTAATTGAAGCTAAAAATGGTAACTGTGGTGATCCTAGTCCACTAGTTGACAACAATCTAGGATACTGTAACGATTGCGCCTACTGTATATTTTCCAGTATAAACCGAGGTTTACAGGCTGAAATCAGCCTGAAAATTAAACTTTGGTTTATACTCGAATCAGTAACTATTCTCCAACACATACATACACTTACAAACCCACTACATCACTGAGCTGTTTCTTTTTTTTTCAGGGTATTCAGATTTCAGAACTGAGCTGTCCAAAGAGACTCCACCTGCTGTGTCTTCCCATCCAAAGATGCACTCTCCAACAAGTCAGGAGCAGATGTAGCAAATAATGGCGGATCCCCTCCGCAATCAAGGAAGTCCTTGCCCTTATTCTCCAACACATACATACACTTACAAACCCACTACATCACTGAGCTATTTGTCTCTTTTTCAGGGTATCCAGATTCAGAACTGAGCTGTCCAAGACTCCACTGCTGTGTCTTCCCATCCAAAGAAAAGGCTGCACTCTCCAACCAAGTCAGGAGCAGATGTAGCAAATAAGGTGGCTGGATCCCCTCCGAATCAAAGTAAGTCCTTGCCCTTATTCTCCAACACATACATACACTTACACACCCACTACATCACTGAGTTATTTGTCTCTTTTCCAGGGTACCTCAAAGCACAGTTAAACTTGACACCCCATTGCTGAAGAGAGACGGCACCAGATAAGATTTCATTTAAATAGATATCTTACCATTGTTTTGAGTGTGTGCTGTATGTGATATAGTTAGAATAGTGTTATACTGTTTTATTACAGTTTATGGGTTTTAATTGTTTGCCCTTTACTTCTGTTTCATAGAATGAAACTTTTGACCAAAAGATTGAACTAAATGACTCTTATTGAACTTGCCTAGATTGCTCAACCAAACTAATTTGCTTCAGATTTAATTTTTTCATATTTCTCTTGATTAAATGTGTTAGATATTGTAAAAAGGCATTTCATATGGTCAGGTTAGCTTTAGCTAGAGTTTGTTAGGTTAGTGTAGGTTAGACATGTTAGGTTAGTTAGGTCCCTGCTGAAAGAGTCTACCTTGACGTGGTAGCAGGGCTTACAATCTTTTGGCCAAAATATTTTATTCTTCAGTAATTATGTTGATGATAAATGTCTATTTGAGGAACTGTATAAATAAATACCTCAGTAATGCAAAGTTCAAAATGCCCACCCATGGAGACACGCCCACGGGCGGAGACACACCACACCACCAAGCCACACCCATTGTTAAGCCACGCCCACCCAGCCTCGGCCGCATAGGGCTCCGTTTACAGTTTGCCTCAGGTGGCAAAAACCCTAGAGACACCCTGCCCCTGTCTGCCACTTCTAAGCATGCTCAGGCTCAGTACATGCTCAGTACAGATTTCTAAATTGCTCAGTTTCCATGAGGCATCCAGAAGCATAGCAGGCATACAGTAATTAATTCATAGGACAAACTATGATATATCAACATATTTTAAAGAGGCCATTCTTTCAAAAAGATGTTCTTATGAGGGTGGAGTTGTCTTTTAAATAATTCATATTTTATCTTTTCCAGGGATACTTTCCAATTGCCGTTTAGAGTCAGGAAGGAATTTTTTCCCCCTTTTGAGATGCTTTTTTTGCCTTCCTCTGGATCAACTGTTAGGTAGGGTTTAAAAAAAAAAAAAAAAGAGGGTGAATAGGTTGGACTTGATGGATGTATGTCTTTATTCAACCTTAATTACTATGTTACTATGTTACCTCTATGTTTAATTATAGGTGGTTGCTAAATATAGTGCTATGTCCAGTTCTGGGATGATATTATTGGTAAGTATTTGTGGTAATATTTACAACCCTTAGTAAACTTTACAGGAAGCATTTGTTTCAAGGAATTTAGGCAGATTTTAAACAATATTACATCAGATAGCTATATTCTTCTAAAAGATATCCTTCCTCTTATCACACAAGACAAATGCCATACCCAATGTGTCTCTGCAGTAGCCCAGCTTAAACTCTTATGTACTTAAGAACACAAGTAAAATCCTCTAAAAGAAAAAACAGAACTATTAGCTTCATACTGTTTTTAAATTTTATCTCTCTTGTTCTGCAGTGCTTTTATTGTATTATAAATTATTTTTTGGGATACCATCTTTAGTCATTCTGTTATCTTTTTCAAGTTTCAAGCTATGTCAACTGAAACTGACTTTTAATCAGTAGAGGGATTTTGCTTAAAAGTGCATGTAGATTCATAGCAGTCATAGTTTTATTTGGTAAATCTGAATGGTAAAGTGGTACTTTTAGACCACTAAAGCCAATTTACTGTAAGTACTAACATCAATAATACATGTACCATATTTTTTTATAGATTATCACTGAAGACAGAACACGAAATTATATACAGTCGTTTGTAAAGTATTCAGAAAAAGCAGCATAAATCCTTTTTAGGGGGCATAATTTTTGGATATGTTCCTGGTTTCAATTAATCTATACACATAGTAACATACATAGGATGCAAAGATAATCCATCCAGGAAAGTATTCATTTAAAGCTGGATGACCGACCTGTCTCTGGATGGGGGCGCACTAGTGACACCCAAAGGTGCCAGCACTACCAAGACTTGGAAGAAACTCCCAGGGGATGAGAAAATTCAATACATGGGAGGGAAAAACAAGCACGGGGGCTAGGCAATGCAGTTTTGGAATCTTGTATAGAAAAAGAACATCTTGAAACTGGAAAGGAATCAGAGAAACAAAACTAAATTGATAAGGTGATGAAGGAGAATGACAATTAAGCTATTCACACTAGAGAGGAGGCCCTTGTGTAGGTGTATAGTAGAAAAAACAGCTAGAAAGCTTAGTGAGAGAGGACCAAAAGGAGCAAAAAGCCCTTCACTGAGCATAAAAATGGAGAAACACCTTCTTAAAATAGAAGGCATCTTGCAGTCTCATGCTATATGAATAGCATTGCCCACAAAACCTAAGAAACAAGAAGTAATTTCTTACTCCCATGTTCCCCAGAGTAAGGGGTGGAGATATGCAAAATACTCCTTTATGTCCCTTAGCTTATGCATGTGTCCAGAACCGCTGGCTAATAACATGCAATATAGCTTAATATATAGAGCCAATCATCTGACCTGCAGACACGGCGTGTTTCGATCTTGTTAGATCTCGTCAGTGCAAGATACAGATTCATGGCTCTATGGTGTAGGACTTGGGCGAACACCATAGATTTTGTGGGCAATGCTATTCATATAGCATGAGACTGCAAGATGCCTTCTGTTATAAGAAGGTGTTTCTCCATGTAGGTGCATAGAAATACATTAATCAGACATACATTGTTCACCAGTAGATTACATCAGAGGTTATGGTTGCATACCATAATAAGAGCAGATAATTGATTGTTAAAAGTTTTAAAGACCGGATAGCTTTGTTCTGCAGGTATACTGACAGCAAACTATTCAAACCAATTAAATATATTTTATGCATGTATGCAATATTATGCATGGAATTTATTTTCTATGATATAGAAACATGGTCCACTCTTTGTGCGCTGTATACATATTAGGAAAGAAATTGGTTGATTAAAATAATAAAAGAATTGTAATACAGAAGAATAAAAAGGGGTGCCAGTCTATTATATAAGCATTTACCAGTAACTTTAGGGTACATTTCTAAGTTAAGTTAAAAAAATATGGTATAGTATTTAACTTGGCTTTAAAATGTATAAAAATTTTGTATAAACAAATCAGACAAGCCTGACAACCAGTAAGCAAATAGAGGAAATTGAAAGGCAGAATTCCAACTAAATGTTGCATAACAACAAAATAGCAGAATGAATATGATTTCCAAAGCTTTGCAATGTCTATAGTAAATCTAGAAATTTAAAAAGTCACTGTTTCTTGATGAGATGATAAAGATGTAGAGATAGGTCTCATGCACAGAGTTCGGTCTGCATCTTTGAATTCATAGAGATGAATTCAGATTTCCGTCTTGTGGGTCATAAATAAACCATTCTCGAAATACCTTTTGAGAAATTGAAGAATTTGCATGCAACAGGTTGGTTTAAGAGTCACCATGTTTATTCTACTAATTCATCTTGTTAGCATGCTAACTGCTAAGATGCAAACAGCAGCATGCCTTGTCCTTTATATATATTAAACAACTACAACTCTGAACAGACTGTAATGCAATGAGGAATAGTGCATTGCAAACCTCCATGGAACTGTAGGCGTAAATTTGTAAGAAGGTACTTGTAAATAAGGCATATCTTATTAGTTTCCTTCTCCAATGCATCTAAATGTCATGTTTTCATTGCCAAATATTGATTTTTTTTTCATAAGTCATAAAAAACAAAATGAAGCTCACACTTGGAATTAATAAGGAAGATATTGTAAGACTCCTGTTTACACAATATTTATTTGTCCTGTAGGACTGACCTGCATAGGTTGGATAAAATTAACAACAACACAGTAGAATTTCATTTTGTGCAAAACTATTCCCAAACTCTCATATCCTACTTAATTTGGTGTGGATTCCTTACACTAAGATTTTGCATATAAAATCTAAACACATTATAGAGAATAATATTTATCAGTTATGTAAATTGCATAGATACTGCATATTTTAAAGAGTATGGATGCTACAATAATATAACAGTAGATTGTGATGAGAAGGGGACAACTGCTGACTATTAAACACAAATAGCATGTTATTGTGACCAGGAAGCATCCTGGTTTCCACCATAGCCTAGTGATGATCGTGCGATTCCTTTAATGCTGACTGTAGATAACTCTAGGAGCAGTGGTGTTGGTCAGCTCTAGTAGAGCCAATAGAGTCAGTTAGTCACTGGAGATAATTTTAGAGAGAAGGGCAAGCATTTTCTAAAGGGCCCAAGCTCAATGCATGTTTTGCCCAGGGGCCTCATATTCCATCCCTACTGGTCACAACATTAACTTGCAGACAGGAAAAATAGAGACAAAATAGAGACAATGCAGGAGAGAAACAGCCACCATGGTGCCTCCCAACTAAGTAACCCAAAGGTTTTTGTTTCTTTTTTATTTATAATACACATTTAGAATACAGCGTAAACAAGTACATTACATAATTGGAAAGCAAAGCAAGATCAATCTAAACAAGGCAATAGATAACACAGACATGGTATAATGAGCAACAGGTAGGTATATATCCAATAAAGGCAAGAATCTGGATAATGTAAAGAACAGTATAAATCTACACAGCAAGAGGCATCTACATAATAAAGGAAGTGCAAAAAAGAAAACCTACAGAACAGGATTAACATTTTCTGGAAGATAGGCCAGGGTAGAAATAGGTAGAGGCTATTATAAGGCATAATCTACTCCAATAATCAAGCAGCATACTGAAGATTTTAAAGCGGAAAACATTAAATAAGTAAGAAAAGGAAAAGGTTAGATTAAGTACACTAATCTGAGAGTGGAGAGAAACTAAAACAAAGACTGGCAAACTGCCACAATAGGAAAAAGACAAGGACAGCAACAGATCCCTGGTTAGAATAAAGATGTGCACTGCAAGGAACTATACAGAGGAAGAACAGTTTATAATTTAAAAAAAAAACCTTTTTAATTCAATAAACAAAAATTTGACCCACTGCTGACCCTACTATGTACCTTACTTTTCTCCTCTGCACCTTATGCTTGTCCTGCAGGTCCTTACATGAATTCCAGAAAAGTGAAAAGTAGGAGCCACTCTGTGTGTCATCCGGAGCAGGGGAGCCCTCCCTCCTTTCACATAGTGTAGGGGACCCCCAACCCTAAACGCTAGGATTATAACTTTAAAAAGTGCCCAGAAATAGACTTACCCGACCTTGTTACCTCTGTCTCTCTACTAATCGGCAGACGCGTCTGGGATTGGCTGACTCTCAGTCCCACCCCTACTGCTATTCCATTCCCGTAAGTAGCAGTAGAGGCAAAGGGAACGAAGGTGGGTATGTCTATTTCTGGGCACTTTTTAAAGTTAAAACCCTAGTGTTTAGGGATGGGGGACTCCTACACTATGTAATAGTTTGAATTTGGGGGTGGAGATACCCTCAATGGGTCAGTAGGAGGATCATAACCAAATACGGCTATATATTCTATTATATATGGATCATATAATATAAGGGATAATGCGCCCCTTACAGTGTAATATAAGGATATTACGCCACCGAGGAGTTCCCTGACCATATAAAAGCACGAGGCCGTAGGCCAAGTGCTTTTATACAGGACAGGGAACTCCGTGTGAAGGGGCGCATTAATTCTTATAATACATAAGTATTGGATTCCTTCACACCATTCACATTTTAAATTTTAGCCTTGTCCCTATTTCCACCTTAAATCCCCCAAGCTACCTTCTGTAACTTAAACCCAGTAGAAAGGAACATCCCAGCCCAGCATCTATGCGGTTAAACAAATCTTTGTGGAGGAGGAGAGAGACATTGGTTATGAAGTGACAGGAAGCAGCTCCAGCAAGTTCTGTTAGTGAAGTTTAACACTGCAAAAAAATGCTGAGTCATTGTCCAGGCATGAACACTGAAATGGGCGGAGTAGTGGGATATAAGAAATATAAGAAATGAGTCACTTAGTGACATAGCTGAGTGGTTTTTATAAGGATATATACCACTGCAGCTCCCATTATAAAATATCAGACTTATGTATTATAATAATATTATATATATTTTCTACTTGCCATTTAGCCAATACAGATATCCCTTTACTTTTATAAAGTATATTCATTTATGTTCTGTTTTACTGAGAAATACAGATTTGCGCTACATTACCATGAGTGTCTTTCTGTCTTTCTCTGAGTCCTGATGCTCCCTTGCACTGTGCGTATGTGGGTATATTTTAAGGGCGTGTCAGAGAAACCAGCACTGGAGCATAATCACAAGTCTGTGTTCTCTGCCTGCTCCTGACTGTTTTATTAAAGAATGGAGGTAAGACATAGCTCTTTTACAGTCATTTTTACAAAGTAGCATGGTAATTTGAGTTGAATTAAGACATCTAGTCCTCCTTTATACCTTCCTCTTTAACCGTACATAACAGTTGATCCAAAGGAAAGCAAAAAGCTAAAAAAAAAACAAAAAAACTATGGTGTGTATTAATGTATTAATAACAGTAATTCTGAATATTTTTTAGTTTTAGAAACCAATTCAGACCACACCCTCCTTCTTTAATTAAACTGAACAATTAAACAGTCTTCTGTATGAGTGGATATACCCTTTAAATTAATTTTGCAAAAGCATCATTTAAATTAAAGCCTTTCTTTTAAAATGAGTCCTGGGTCACTTATCTGGCTGCAGTCTGTGAGTGACATCACCTGACCCTCTTCTCTTTCCCTCTGCTCCAGGGTTGAAGCACACTCACTTGAGATTTAAAGTATATGTATACTGGGAAATGTGTTTTATTTAATTGCCCATGACTAGAAACTATCATTTTTCCCAATTATCACTGTACCATTTTTTATGTTGATCTGTCCCCTATTTTTTTAGATATCCAATCTTAAACATCTTACATTTCAAATGTCAATCAAGTGCCTTAGTATCAAAAAGTCTTCTGTTATGTATAGTTTTGCTGTAGCTGGAATAGTGACAGTTGGTACATGAATTGCATGGTGGTAAATTCCCTCTCCCAATGCTGCCTCGTGGAGATTAATGAGCATGCTTGCCCTCACAGAGAGTCAGATAGTCATTTTTTCAGTCTACAATTCCTTTATACTAGAGATGGCCGAACTTTCGAATCAGATTTCAGAAAATCGGAAAATCTGATTGGTTAAGGTAAACCATGTATAGTATAGTATAGTATAGTATAGTATTTGAAGTTGAATAAAGACATACGTCCATCCAGTCCAACCCATCTAGCAATATCCTCATTTCCTGCCTAACTGTTGATCCAGAGGAAGGAAAAAAAAACCACCAAATTTATGAAGGGGGAAAAAATTCCTTCCTGACTCCAAGTGGCAATCGGAAATTTCCCTGGATCAACTCTACTTTATGTATCAATACCAGTAACTTGCAACATTCCTTGTTTGCAGAAACTCATCCAGCTTTTTTTTTAAACTGACCAATGAACTTGCCATAACAACGTTCTCACAGTGAAAAACCCTTTCCGAACTTGAAGCTTAAACATTGTGTCCTCTGACATGTTCTATTGGTGAACAATGCCCCAGATAGTTTATTGTATGGCCCGTTAATGTATTTATACACAGTAATCATATTCCCATGCAAGCGCCTTTCTCCAGCGTACATAATTGTAACTTTTCCAGTCTCTCTTTATATTCAAGCTCCCCCAATCCCCTTATTAATTTAGTTGCCTTCTCTGAACACTTTCCATTTCAAAGATGTCCTTTTTGTACACAGGATTCCAAAATTGCTCTGCATAATCCAAATGAGGCCTTACCAATGCTTTGTAAAAAGGGAGAATTAAATTATCCTACCTTGAATCCATACCTCTCTTTACACAAGACAATACCATGCTGGCTCTGGCTGTTGCCCCCTGGCACTGCTTGCTTCCTTTAAGTTTGTTATCCACCAAAACTCCAAGACCCCTTTCCAACAGGGATTCACTTAACACAGAGCCATTTATAGTATAAGTAGCACAAGGATTTTTAAGTCCAAAATGCATCACCTTACATTTATCAACATTGAATTTCATCTTCCACTTAGCAGGCCAATGTGACAATTTATCTAGATCCCCCTGAAATGATTGCACATCCTCTGAAGTTTTTAATGGTCGACAAAGTTTTGTGTCGTCAGCAAACTCAGAAACCTTGCTGACAATACCCACTTCCAAATCATTAATAAATAGATTAAATAGAAGCGGCCCCAACACAGAACCCTGTGGCATCCCACTTAGCACTTTAGTCCATAATGATGAAGCCCCAATTTTCTATCCATGTACAAATGTGACTCCCCAGACCAACAGACCTTAGCTTATACATTAGTCGCCTATGGGGGACTGTATCAAAAGCCTTTGCAAAATCCAAGTAAACTACATCTACTGCAATGCCAGAGTCTAAATTTCTTCTTACTTCCTCATAAAAGCCAAGCAAGTTAGTTTGACAAGATCTATTCCTCCTAAATCCATGCTGGTTACTACTTATAATGTCAGTCCTTGAAACATACTCTAGAACATGTTCCCTTATTAAACTTTCCAGGATCTTCCCCACCACTGAAGTTAAACTTACAGGCCTGTAATTACCCGGCTGTGAACAACTACCCTTTTTGAATATTGGAATAACATCATCCTTTTTCCAATCCAGAAGCACACCACCGGACATGAAGGAATCTGCAAAATTAGGAAACAATGGCCTAGATAAAACTGAACATGGCTCCCTAAGTACCCGAGGATGTATTTTATCCGGTCCAGGAGATTTATTAATATTAACCTTATTTAGTTCTTTCTGTACCATATCCTCAGTTAAGTGCACATGAATCTTTTATACCATTATTGCTACTATACTTTATGATATCTGTACTTGGATCTTCTATAGTGTATACAGAGGGGAAAAAATTATTCAAGACATTTGCTTTATCACTATCCTCCATGACTAACTTATCGCTATTAATTAATGGTGCCACATTCTCAGTCCTCAACTTCTTACTATTAATATACTTTAAAAAATGTTTAGGCTTAGTGATGTTTTGTCAGCTATCCTAACTTCATTATTAATTTTAGCTAGTTTGATTGCTTTCTTACACTCCTTGTTACAGTTTTTATAATCTCTAAAGGCCCTTTCTGTTCCCTCTGCCTTAAAGGATTTAAATGCCTTTTTCTTCCTTTCCATTTCCCTCTTTACATCAGAATTTAGCCACATGGGCGCAGATTTTTTTTTTTTACATTTATTTCCCAAGGGTATAAATTTAGATGTGCACTGGCTTAAAATCCCCTTAAACACAGTCCACTTCTGTTCAGTACCTTTACCTGATAATACATTATCCCAGTTGACATTCTGAAGAGCTGCATACAGGAGTATAAAAACTGTAATAATGAGTGCAAGAAACTAGCTAAAATAGAAAATGTATGTATCATTTTATTTATAAAGCGCTGTACATTATAAAATACAGAGTATACAAACAAGGGGATAAGTGCAAGCCATTATACAGATAGATAAAAATGAATTTCATACATTGGTTAAGAAAGCATATATATAAATTATGTATAAATGGATAAGTGCAACAAGTCTCAAAACATTAGAAATGAGATCCCTGCCCCAAAGAGCTTACAATCTAAGTCGGGGGGGACACAAACAGATACAAGTGGGGGGCTGGGTACAAAAGGCTAATAATCATTTGTTGTGCTGATGCTCAGAAAAATAGGATAACAGTCTAAATTTGAAAGCATTAATGGATGTCACCAGGCGAATCGAGAGAGGGAGAGAGTTCCAAAGGTAGAAAGTAGCAAGAGAGAATGGTTTAAGGCAGGAGGCAGCAGTGTTTGTTGTGGGTTTGTGGAGAAGATTTCCTTGCGAGGAATGGAGGGCACAGCCTGGAACATAAGGGACCAAGAGAGAAGATAAGTAGGGAGGTGCAGTAGAGCGAAGGGATTTAAAGGTTAAAAGAAGGGTGTTGAATATGATTCTTTGTTTCGTGGTTGTGGGTTGTGGGTTCTCTTTTGGAGGAGAGCGAGATAGTTACATAGTAATTAAGGTTGAATAAAGATACGTCCATCAAGTCCAACCTATTCACCCTCTTTTTTTTTTTTTTATTAACCCTACCTAACAGTTGATCCAGAGGAAGGCAAAAAAAAACAGCTAAAAAGGGGGAAAAAATTCCTTCCTGACTCCAAACGGCAATCGGAAAGTATCCCTGGATCAACCAGATCTATATGCATTAATACCAGTAATTCTCATTTTTTTTTTAGTTTTAGAAACTTATCCAGGCCTTTTTTAAAGCTATTCAATGAACTTGCCATTACCACATCTGCTGGATGACAGTTCCACACTTTCACCATTCTCACTGTAAAGAAACCTTTCCTAACCTGAAGATGAAACTTCTTTTCTTCAAACCTTAAAGGTAGAGATGTTCGAAACTGATGAGTTT
The DNA here is from genome assembly GCA_019447015.1 of Hymenochirus boettgeri. Lineage (NCBI taxonomy): Eukaryota > Metazoa > Chordata > Amphibia > Anura > Pipidae > Hymenochirus > Hymenochirus boettgeri. Next base: position 74,110,939 of record CM033472.1, read on the forward strand.
CGTCCTGTTTTCGAATTTTCGAATTTACAGTTAAATTCGAAAATTCGAAAACAGACCCATAGAAGTCTATGGGAGAAAAAAATTTGAAAGTTTCTATCAATTTGAAGGGTGAAATATTAATAGTAGGTTACTGTAAATAACACAGGGACCTGGGGAATGGTCTGGGGAACCCGTAAATATAAGTAAAATCCATTTAAAATCTATTTTTCCTCACAATCGGGCTGTTTTCGAGATTTCGCAGGCTATTTTCGAGGGTTACCGAAATCGAACATTACTTTCGAGGGTTACAGATATCACAAATACGAGGGTTACCGAAATCAGCTTGTACATTCGAGGGTTGGCGAAATCGGCACATACATTCGAGGGTTACCGAAATCATCTACTTTCGATTTCGATAATCATCTACTTTCGATTTCGAAAAGGATGTCCACGAGTCCTCTGATATGACCTATTAGTAAACAATGCACCAAAGAGTTCATTGTATGGCCCATTAATATATTTTGTAAGGTTATCATGTCCCCACGCAAACGTCGCTTCTCCAATGTAAACAGCCCTAACTTGTCTAATCTGCCTGCATATTCAAGCCCCTCCATTCCCCTTATAAATTTAGTTGCCCCTCTCTGAACTGCCTCAATTTCCAAGATGTCCCTTTTGTATATGGGATTCCAAAACTGCACCGCATATTCCAAATGAGGCCTTACCAGTGCCTTGTAAAGAGGGAGAATAATATTTTTCTCTCTTGAATCTATTCCTTTCTTTATACAAGACAATATCTTGCTAGCTCTAGCCGTTGCTACCTGGCATTGTTTGCTATAGCTAAGTATGTTATCAACCAGAACCCCCAGATCTTTTCCATTACAGATGCACTTATTTATGGTGTAGGTGGCACAGGGATTATTAAATCCCAAATGCATCACCTTACATTTATCAACATTGAATCTCATCTGCCATTCTGCTGCCCATTTTGATAATCTATCTAGGTCTGCTTGCAAGCCATTGCACTCACTGAAGTTTCCAAAGCTCTGCATAGTTTAGTGTCATCAGCAAACACTGAGACCTTGCTCTCATGCCCTTCTATGTCATTTATAAACAGATTAAACAGAAGCGGCCCCAGTACACAACCCTGAGGCACTCCGCTTAGAAATTTAGCCCACATAGATGTAGCTCATTAACCACCACTCTCTGTTTGCGATCAATAATAGTTCTCTATCCATGAACAAATGTTTTCTTCAAGGCAACAGTCCTCAGTTTATACATTAGTCGCCTATGTGGCACAGTATCAAAAGCTTTCGCAAAATCAAATATACCACATCCACTGCTGTGCCTGAATCTAACTTCTTACTCGCTTCTTCAAAAAACCAATTAAATTTGTCTGGCATGATCTATTTCTCATAAATCCATGCTGAGTACTAAGATGATCTCTGGAGACAAAGTCAAGGATATGATCCTGTAACAAGTTTCCAGCACCTCCCTACCACTGATGTTAGGCTTACAGGTCTATAGTTACCAGGCTGTGAACAACTACCTTTTTTGAATATTGGTATTACATTGGCTTTTTCCAATCCAGCGGCACATCCCCAGACCAAAGCGAATCTGAAAAGATGAGAAACAGTGGTCTAGATAGAACTGAACTAAGCTTTTTAAAATCCGAGGATGCAATCCATCTGGTCATGGGGCTTATGATATTAACTTTGTCTAATTGTTTCGCACCATATTCTCTGTTAGCCAATGTGAATACTCTTCATTTCTTCCCTGCATATTATTACAATCCCTACTGTAAGGACAAGGATTTTCAACAGTAAAAACCGATGTAAAAAAACAGTTTAGCAGATTAGCCTTTTCGGCATCCTCTCCAACAACCTCACCCCCATTGTTTAAAGGTCCCACATTCTCAGTCCTCATCTTTTTACCATTTATATACTTAAAAAACATTTTGGGGTTGGACTTGCTTTGTTCGGCAATCCGTATTTCATTTTCTATTTAGCTAGTTTAATTGCTTTCTTACACTCTTTATTACAGTTTTGTACTCCCTGTAAGCCTGTTCTGTTCCTCTGATTTCAAAATTTTAAAAGCTTTTTCTTTTTTTCCATTTCCCTTTTTACCTGAGCATTAAGCCATGCAGGAGAGGACCTAATTTTTTTACAATTGTTCCCTAAAGGTACCGATTTAGAAATGAATAGTTTAATATCCCTTTAAAAGTGGTCCACATCTGCTCTGTATCTTTACCTAGAAACAATTCCCCCCAGTCTATGAGCAGGGAGGATTCCTTTACAGCATAAAATTAGCTTTCCTAAAGTTAAAAGTTTTTGTTAACCCAGTGCACTTTAGTTTTTTGCAACCTATATTAAATGACACTATATCATGGTCACTATTCCTAAGCTTCCAATACCTTCATTTCCAAAATGAGCTCAGGGTTATTAGATATCACCAGATCCAACAACGCCTTCTGTCTAGTAGGCCACTTCTACCATCTGTGAAAGAAAATGCTCAATAAGGAAATTTAAGAACTTTATACCTTTTGAGGTGCTGGCAGTTCCCTACTCCAATCTATGTCAGGGTAGTTAAAATCCCCCATAACCAGAACATGCCCCATACCAGCAGCCTTCGCCAACTGCATATGGAGATTAATTTCCACCTCTCCCCGGCATTTTGCGGCTCATAACATACTCCAACATTAATTTCCCTACCTTCTTGCTTCTGTACACAGTTCCACCCATATTGTTTCTGCCATATCGTTTACTCCCCCATCTATTCCATCTTATAAATTTGGCTTCAATCCTGTTTAACATACATACATACTCCTCCTCCTTTCTTATTAACTTGTCATGTCTAAATAAGGAGTATCCTTCAATATTTACTGTCCAGTCGTGTGAATCATTAAGCCATGATTCTGCTATACCAATACATCATACCATTCCTTAAAGCTATTATTTCAAGTTCCCTGGTTTTTCCAGCCAGACTTCTTGCATTTGTAAACATACATTTTAGATTATCAATTGATTTACTTCCATACAGTTCGTACAGCCTCCTTATCCTCTATGCTCCCCCTCCCCCTTCTCCATCCTCCGTTGTGTTAATAGCCCCTGATCCCTAACTTCTCTATTACCCTGTGTAGTCAACATACCCTCCTCCCCCATACCTAGTTTAAAATCTCCTCCAACCCCTAGCCATCTTCTCCCAAAACAGCTGCACCACCACATTGAGGTGCAATCCGTCTCTACTAAAGAGCCTGTAGCCAACAGAAAAGTCAGCCCAGTTCTCTAAAAACCCAAACCCCATCTCATTACACCACTCCCTTAGCCACGCATTTATACTCCTGAGCTCCCGTTGCCTCCCTAGCGTAGCACATGGCTGCGGTAGTATTTCTGAAATCACTACCCTTGAGATGATCCGAGCTACCGAGTTTAAGATAGACTGGAGAGGAGAGAGATGAGAGGCCGGGAGTCCAAGTAGTAGAATGTTACAGTAGTCAAGACGGGAGATTATAAGGGCATGGATTAGCATTTTAGAAGAGGAGAGAGAGAGAAAAAGGCGGATCTTGGCAATATTGCGAAGGAGAAAAAGACAGGTCCTAGCGACATTGTTAATGTGATGATGGAAGGAAATCAAAGATAACTCCAAGGCAGCATGCAGATTCCACTGGGTTAATGACCAAATTGCCAATAGAGCTGGAGAAGGGTGGACTAGGTCCCAGTTTAGGGGGGGAAATGATAAGAAAATACGAATAGCAGAACAAAGCAAGTTTAACCCCAAAATGTTTTTTAAATATATCAATAGTAAAAAGATTAGGACTGAGAATGTGGGACCATTAAATAATGGGTCTGAGATGGTTATAGAGGATGCCGAGAAGGCTAATGTTCTAAACAATTTTTTTTCTTCTGTATTCACTTTAGAGAACCCTAGTCCTTATAGTAGGGACTGTAATAATATGAAAAGTATAAATGAGGAATATTCACTCTGGCTGACAGAGGATATAGTGCGGAAACAATTAGACAAAGTTAACATCAATAAAGCTTCAGGATCGAATGGAATACATCCTCGGATCTTAAGAGAGCTTAGTTCAGTTTTATCTAGACCACAGTTTCTTATCTTTTCAGATTCACTTTTGTCTGGTGATGTGCAATATTCAGAAAAGGTAGTCGTTCCCAACCTGGTAACTATAGACCTGTAAGCCTAACATCATAGGTAGGGAAGGTGATGGAAACTTTGTTAAGGGATCATATCCTTGACTTGGTCTCCAGAACTGATATTATTAGTAGTAGTCAGCATGGATTTATGAGAAATAGACAAATTTACTTACTGAAGAAGTGAGTAAGAATTTAGATTCTGGCATAGCAGTATTTGTGTGGTATACTTGGATTTTGCTAAAGCTTTTGATACTGTGCCATATTAGGCGACTAATGTATAAACTGAGGACTGTTGGCCTAGAAAAAAACATTTGTACATGGATAGAGAATTGGTTATTGGATCACAAACAGTGGAGTACCTCAAGGTTCCATACTGGGGACACTTCTTTTTAATCTGTTTATAAATTAGAAGGGGGCATTGATAGCAAGTGTTTTTTGATGACATTAAACTATGCAGAGCTTTGGAAACTACAAATGATGTGCAATTGCTGCAAGCTGACCACGATAGATTATCAAAATGGGCAGCAGTATGGCAGATGAGATTCAATGTTGATAAATGTAAGGTGATGCATTTGGGGTTTAGCGATCAAGGTGCAATCTACCGCAATACCTAAGTGGATCTCGACTGGAAAAAGATTTGGGGGTTCTGGTAGTTAAAAGACTTAACTGTAGCAAATAATGCCAGGCAGCAATGGCTAGAGCTAGCAAGATATTGTCTTGTATAAAGAGGGGGATAGATTCAAGAGAAAAAAACATTATACTCTCTCTTTAAAAGACACTGGTAAGGCCTCATTTGGAATATGCTGTGCAGTTTTGGAATCTCATTTACAAAAGGGACATCTTGGAAATAGAAGCAGTTAAGAGAAGGGCAACTGAAATAATAAAGGGAATGGAGGGGCTTGACTATGCAGGCAGATTAGACAAGTTAGGGCTGTTTACATTAGAGAAGCAGCGATTGCATGGGGATATGATCAATTTATATAAATATATTAATGAGCCATACAATAAACTCTCTGGTCCATTGTTTTACTAATTGGTCATATTAGAGGACACATGGACAAGATTGGAAGAAAAGAAGTTTCATCTTCAGGTTAGGAAAGGTTTCTTTACAGTGAGAATGGTGAAACTGTGGAACTGTCTTCCAGCAGATGTGGTAATGGCAAGTTCATTTAATAGCTTTAAAAGTGGGCTAGATAAGTTTCTAATACTAAAAATATTACGAATTACTGGTATTAATACATATACTGCAGTTCTGGTTGATCTAGGAATACTTTCTAATTGCCATGTGGAGTCAGGAAGGTATTTTCTTCCCCTTTTTAGCTGTTTTTTCTTTTTGCCTTCAACTGAATCAACTGTTAGGTGAGGAGGGTGTAAAGGTTAGACTTGATGAACGCATGTCTTTATTCAACCTCAATTACTATGTTACAATGTTACTTTTAAAAGAGAACTAAACTGATTTTTTTCTAATCTTTATGTGAAACCTTTTCTCCCCAGAACACCTATGCATTGAATGATTCTTCTCTTCTATAGTAAGTTGCATTTAGTATATGCAAGTAATAGATTCTGTAACAAAGAAAGCCTCCATATTGTTGCCAGTACAATTCATGTCCCATTTTGGCTTCAAAGAGACACACCCCTTGACCCCAGGATTCACTGTCTAAGAGTTTCTAGCTTCTGGTTCTATTGAAAGATAAAGGGCCCTATTTATAAAAGATCGGTATCGTTATTGTAAAATACCGATCGTTATCGTAAAATAACGACCGTTATTTACCGATAACGACCGGTATTTACCGATAACTGTCGGTATCGGTTGTTATCGGTAAATACCGGTCGTTATCGGTAAAAAAAACGGTCGTTATTTTATGATAACGATCGGTATTTTAAGATAACGATACCGATCTTTTATAAATAGGGCCCAAAGTTTCTAAATGTACCAGGATCCATTGATGAGTTGCTGGTGGGCTGGTGGTGCACCATGTAAAGGCTTTTTTTTTAGGAACACACAGCCCAAGAAGTTCAAATCTCCTTGTTACTGAGTTTTTTTGTTGTTGTTTGTTTCCATTATGTTTCTAGAAAAATATAAAGTTTCTACTTATGTACAAACTTTAAATATAGCAGCTCTGTTTTTTATTCACCAACCAACGTGAATTGCTGACAGCCTTCCTGGAGTAATACAAAATTGTGAACTGATTTTATTAACATTTATAGAAATGTACTTTTATCTTTTTACCTTTTTTTATCTGCGGTGGTGGTTTGGGAAGCAAACAGACCATTGTTACACTAAACTTGGTTCAATTCCCTAGGCTTCCTTTTTTTAAATGAAATTTTAGCAAATAATTAGTATCCCTTGTGGCATAGAGGTATAAAGCTTACTTTTTAGAAAGATATAGTATAGAAGGTTGTAGGCTCGATTCCCCATACTTACTTTTATTTTTTTTACTGAAATGTTAATATTCTGTTTCTTACATACCTGCTAACAAAGAAATAAACTGATTACTTCTAACTGTAACTAACATGTCCTTGTTACAGTGATGGTCAGTGCCTGACTAGGACATGAAAAGCAGTTTTAGAATCCAGTATACTTCATAAAACTGAAAAAATCTGGAATGCATCTGAATAGATGCATTTCTAGTGCTTAGGAAAGATGTTCGAAACCTGCATGTTCCATTCCCAAAACAGATTTTTGTATTTTAAAAAAAAGTTGGAAATTCGTAAATTCGAAAAGAAACCTATAGAAGTCAATGGGAATTAAAACAAATCTGAAAGTTCAGATTAAATTTAAGGTATTAATAACAATAGTATGTTAGTGTTAATGGCTTAGGGAACATGTGCATATAACCAAAACTTTTTAAATTAAATTAATTAAATTTAACTTTTTTTACTTGTGAACTCAGGGATATAACTACCAGAGGAGCAGGGGGAGCAACCACATTGGGGCCCAGGAACCAAAGGGGCCCCATCTTATTATTTTCCTATGACAAATATAGCCTCCTCCCAGAAATCCACTGTCGATGAAGCATGGATAAGGTCCCCAGTGATTTTATTTAATCACTGGGGGGCCCAGTGATTCCTAGTTAGGCCACTGCCCAAGCTATTTTTGATTTTCTGCATCACATTTTTTATAATATTTGAATACTGAAATCATATTTCTCTAAATCTGCCTGTATATTCGTTTATTTCAGAATGTTCGATTTCGAAAATGTAGGAATTCTAGAATATTTGATTACAAAATTTTAATTATTCTAGAATATTTCATTCAATTTTAATAATTATTGAAAATGTGGGGAAAGTTTCATGATCTGAAAAATCCAAAAATCTGAGTTCCGTCAGAACTGTCTGTACTTCATTCCTAGTGCTATGCAGACTTTATAACTAGCCTGGGGATGTAATGCATATTCCAATGCATGCTTTCCCATAGGTTGGCCAAGAAAGGTTCTGGCCCACATCCTATACAGAAGAGAAAGCAAAACAGTGTAGAAATGTAGCCAGAGAGTTTGATGATATTGTGAATATTGTTCCCACTATTTTAAACAATATTAAACATAACTGCATATTTATATTGACATATAAATATGCATGGCCGCAGTCCTAGTTACTTAGTAAAGGTTATGGAACTCTGAGGTGACATGTTTTTTTTAAAAAGGTGGTGGGTTATTGCTTATAATACATGCATTGCAGTGAGTCATGTGACACTGATAACACAACTAAGCACTGATTATAGTTGATGATATTGCTATGCACCATTTCTAAGAATATCATTAACAGGCTATTCATGGTTCTTGTGTATTATAGGAAAATTAAAGCATGACCTGCACGTCTAAGAAAATTTAAATCAAGCAACAAAAAAAATCTACTCAAAGAACATTCACTTTTACATGCAAATATTATTCCTTTTGCTAAATGCCAATGTATAGAAAAGCGACACATTCATATACATATATAAAACCCAGAGATTTAATGAGATGCGATGTTGTCCTTATAAAGATTTTTTTCCTTTAAAAAAGAGGGGGGGAAATTGAATAGAGTGTCAGGAGGTTACCTTATCAAATCTCTGGATATTGAAAAGCAGAGTGCAGTGATAAGTAGGAATATCATTTCAAAGCCCAGCTGTCGCTGGACACTTAGTTATCCGCTTCCATCAAAACTACTGGGAATTACTGTTTTCATGCAACAATGCAAAACCCCTCATTACCATCTTCTAAATATACATGAATAAAATTCACAATAATCACTGCCTACAGATCGCTCCTTTGGTGTCCAGTACACAAACATTTATCTTTCAGGTATATGGATGGAACTGTAAAAAGGGATGAAATTTTATTTTGATAGGCTGGCAGAAAATGCTAAGTTGGAAAGGATATGCCTGCCATTGAGTGACATTTTGTGCATCTTAACTGGCTTGATATTAGCTTGGTTATAGAAAATAAATCAGAGCACATTAGAAATCTTTAAACCAGGAGAAAATTGTAGGGAAGAACAAATACACAATAAATTCCATCCAGTAAACATACACTACTAACTACATCTCTTATCCAAGCATCTTAAAAATCGCAGAATTTTACCTTTGCACACATTTCATGTACCCAGTTCTGCATAGTTTGTTGTTCATATTCTATTTTATTTATACTCCTTATTTTAATTACAATTTTTGGAATGGGAACCCCCTTCACATTTTATATATTGCATTTCATTTCTGACTGTGCTTTTTTTTTTTTTTTTTTGAATAAAGGAAATCAATTATGTTTACAAAATGGCACATTCATAATAAGCCAAAAGTCATGTTAAACTTGCCCTGTCACCAGGTCTTAACCATTTGTGCAGTAAGAAGACCACCCCTAATTTAAAGCTGAATCACAGGCATGGCTGTGGGCTGGGGTGCCCTACACTACGGAAAAAGTAAAACGTTTTCTTTCTGATATTGTTTTATAAAATACAAACCTCATTAAAAGAGAAGTACTCTAATGTAAGTCAGTGACAAGACACTGATAAGACTTTGAAAGCGGCTGTTTTTCTGCAGTTTCTTTTTCTACACCAGTGGCACAAAGATTAGCCTACCAGGAACAATACAAAATAATCAGATGATTTTACATTTTTCTTTTTGCTTTCATTCTGTTCCTTAAAAAAAAGATACTAAGTTTCAAACTGTACCTACTAACTATGTGTAAGCTCAGGTGGGTTAGTGGGTTAATGATTTGCTTTTAAAAAGACAGAATCAATGAAGTTAGAGGTACAAATCCCCAAACGTACTTAAAAAAGTTTTACGTTTTTTTTTTTTGCCTCCATGCAAGAAATCTGTAATTGTTAGCAACATGAATGTTTGCAATAGCAAGCATAGTACACTGGAATCCCTATTCTGTGTCTGATAGAGGCAAGATATATTTGCTAGTGTAACATGATCTGTACCTAACAGAGACAGGTCTCTGTGCTGTAACACAGTTTGCTGTCAGATTTTAAAGGGCAAGACAAGCTGCAGCTTTCTTGTTTGGATCTTCTGTGCCATAGCGATTATGTTCAGTAGTATACACTTGGACTCCCAGATACTTTATTTTTGATTAACTGACCCCTAGTACCTGAAGGTTAGTTTCGTAAATTATCCAATAGTCACAGTGAGAGACAGCTTGATATATTATTGTTAACATGCTCTGTCAATGTTGTCTGGTGAATTTAGTTCCTCTTTAAGGCTTGGTCTAAATTCCAAAATAGTAAACCATACAAAGAAAACAAGGATGTACAAAAAATACATTTTACATGCAGCAAATACATAGAAGCAATTTAGTTACATGAGGTTTGTTTACTGAAAAACAAAAAAACTTGCTCTGTTGAAATGCTAATCAGGAATGTTATTCCTTATCTGTAATGTAACACTAACTGGGCCAGTTATGGTCCTTTTGGTGACCTAAGCTAGTCTTCTTTGGTGCCCATTTCTCAACTCAAACTCCCCACACAATCTCCCACTAAAAACCACCTCTTGCATGAGTCTTTGGATAGATTAGAAAACCTGAAGAGATGGGGAATCATCCTGTATTTGGCTATGTCTGATTGACTTTTTTTGCATCAGGGAGATGCAATAAAAGTTCTTTAAAAAACTTAAATAAGATCTGATTACCGATAAGAACTTTTATTGAATCTCCCTGATTGAATTCATAATGAGAACACAGAGAGAGATTAAGGATATTCTATATATTCTATATATGTATATGTCTGATAAGGATAACTGTCTTTAAAAGGGAAAAAAACGTTGAATTGTTCGCCAAGGTCGCCTATGTCTACAAATAGGCCAGAACGCTAATATACTGTAATGGTAGTTATATTAAATTGTAATTTGAGGAAGGCCAGATATATTACTCCATGAGAATTTAAACATTACTTTGTTACACAAATCTGCTGAACTGGTTGCACCTTTCTTTGTGAATTAATTACATTTAGCAGGTTCATTGTCTAATATTGAAATAATTTACGATGTTTGTTGTACTATTTATAAATCATTATCTGATTGGTTGTGCTCAATTTACATCCAACCAGGTCTTGCATTCTTTATTTGTGTCTACAAAGTAACAGGAAGGCCCTTCCACGTTTCTATTAAATGAATCTGTACATAAAATAAAAAAGTTGTACATTGAAAACGAGCGATATATTTCACTCAGTCCTATAATGGAAATACTGGGGTTATTTTGGTTTTCTGGAGATTAAAATATTATGCTTCATTGAAACAGACATTTTAAAAATCCTTACCATGACTTAAATGCTAATAAACCTTATCAACTATTCAGCCAATGTTAAGTGGTAAGATTACAGAAAATATGACCAAATAAATTGATTTTATTTAAATGATAATGTAAAATTAAAGCTTCATCAGTATTGCCAAAAATACAGCATATTCTGTTCATGGTCTATTTTGTTCTTTTCGTTTCCCGTGGAGTGTGTAAATGCTGAATGTAATGTACATGATGAATGCAGTGTTAAAAACTGTAGGTTTCTGGCATTAATAGACAGTTTTTCAGGGGACACTTTATTGGAGAATTTACATTTACAGTCTTAGCAGAATCCGAACTGCCATTTTTTACTTTAACATGCTAACAAATTATTTTTAAAAAATGTATGTTATTGTGGCCATCGTTGTCACTGATAGGTCCAACAACTCAAAGAATGCTGTTAGAATTTTTAAAACTGATCAGCATCACATAACCATCTTAAAAACAATGGTCAAAACTCTTAAGTATCTTACATTAAGAATTACAGTGTCATAAAACACACAAAGGATCATTCACACATGCAATTGCAGGTGCCAACCCACGTCACATGATGTGTATGCAGAGCCATTTTGGGCATGATTATCAGCCGCACATCATGCATCACGGGTCGGCCCCCGTCATCGCACTGTGTTTGAAGCTTAAGTCCAATAGGATATCCGTGCCTATAATAGGATAGGCTGCCATTCCTACTGTTTTGATGATTTCTTTCAGTGAATTACTTATACCTGCAGAACACTAAATACCCATGTACCCTTTTTTTTAATGAAATAAAAAAATGTGGGCTGTCCTGTCATTACGACACAATGTCAAAAGCTTTCATACGGACACTTACTAACATGACACAGTGTGAAAAAAAAAATCTCAGCTCAATTTAAGTCTCATGCAAAGAGCTTACAATTGTAATTAAATCATTAAATTCTTGTCTACGCTTCACAGAGCGTAGAGAAATTAACTTCCCACCAACCTCATTTTCTATTTGAACATGAAATAATGATTTTCTGCCAGTCTAATTACAAAGCCAACATCTGATCAAGGCAGCATCCAGTAGGGATTATCAAATGCTCGCGTATTAGACCTCATTACCAGCTTGAGTGCAAAATTATTACATCTTGTAATTGGATGGTGAGATTTATATACAGATCTGCCTGGTTTCTGTAAGATTGTAATTACAAGCTTGGTTGGTTAGCTACTTATCAGAACTTTGCAGGAAAACAAAACAATATGGCTCACTGAAATGAGCATTTCATTAACCTCTAACCTTACCATGGGGGGAATTGGTGTAACATTCATGTATGCATTAGGCAAAATGGGTTCATCCATTTCTCTGCCTGTTTGTGATGGCTGAGCATAAGAGGCTGTTTCATTTATTTAACCTGGGTAATCTGTACTGAAAAACTATATAAATGAGCTGTCTGTTCTTGCAGGATAGGCTCAATGTATCTTTTACTTAAGGCTAACAAGCTGTGAAGCCATCATTTCGTCCCTGCAATAGGTACCATTTTTCAGTGCTAAAATGGAAAGCAGACATTGATTTTAGTACCACTGCTTTTTACAAAGGCTTTCATAAAATAAAGAAAGATATATCTAATTTGCCTTCTAAATAACAACTCCAAATGCAAGCATTTAATCAAACCTTTGATGAGATTACACAGGAAAAGAGGAAAAATATAAAGTGATAAAAATTGTTCAATTACCAAGCAAACATGGTTTTTCAACCCCCCCCCCCCCCATCTTTTTTTAACAAGTGATTTCACAGAGCAAATCAATGTTGGCAGGTAAGACTGACTGCCACTAATCTTGGCATTAGGGATCTCCAATCAGAACTCCACAGGTAATGAAGTTGTTATTTGGGCTTCATAGTTTAGATTAGATTCTCAGTAAGGATCAATGCTGCACTAAAATAGGATTGATAAAACCTTGATAGAAATCTGAATCCCTGAAGCCAGTGAGTTTACCATGGCTTTTATTCAGTAAAAAGATGTGAGGTTCCTGGCAAAAGCTTTACTGGCCGTAAGCCTGTCTTTACCAGATTTTCTTTTAACGCATTATGAGAAACTGTAAAGATACGAGAATTACAGTGAAATAATAGAGAATAACAGTATGTAAAGCAGGGTTAACTCATTCTGGAAAAGTCATTATTATATAACACTTTATATAGCATTGCTTTGTAATCTATACACCATTTATACTGCAGAAACCACTTTAAAGTGAATTGATCTAAGTGGTATTGCTAAATGAGTAACATTATTTGGACCATTAAACAACAGGCAGATTGTAACCATGTAAATGTTATATTTTTATATGTATGTATATATTAATATTAATTTACTGGTACCATCGGTGTATTCATCTATTTAATTATTACATTTATGTTGAATATTGAATATTTTGGAGGGTGAGTGCCCACATTGTGGGCTGTATGTATATATATAGTTTATGAGTTTAGACCAACCCAACCAGCAATTAGAACCAACACATGTTTTAATATGTACATTTTCTGCTTTAATTTGGAAAGCAAGTGTTTTAAAATGGAAATCAGAGTCTGTTATACTAATGCCAAAGCTTCTGTTTCGCACATACTACAGCTGGGGTAGCAAAGATCAATATTGGATCGATACAGTGGGCAAATCAATCACCTGGGGTTTTCTTTTCAAAATATTTAATTAAATGTGCTGGCAAATAAGTTCAGGATTTATTGTTTGATGCTAAGAGCATTACTGATTTTTCTTTGCTAAATTTCCACTAGGGAACCCCTGTCTGTCCCTACTCTGTGGATTATAAGAGGCTAGGGAGTAAAGTAGACAGCTTTTCAATATATAATAACGTGTATATATACATGGTTATAGACACACACGGTGCTTTAAATAATCCACTGTGTCGATGACTCATTTCACAGCCCTGAGAAAGGCAGGCCTGACGTTAAGAGATGTTTTTAGTAAATTATTCCATCTTACACAAAATCTATTCAACTCCTTATTGCTGACAAGGGGGAACAATTTCTATTGATTTTTTTCCCCTAAGATTGAAGGCTCTCTCTTCCAATACTTGCATTAGCTGTACTGGTACTGTGAGTAAAATTAAGCTTTTCACTGCACAGCAGGATACATCTAATATTACTGTTTGGTAAATAATATATATAAAATACAAATATTAACAATAATGGATAAGCCAATGCATTGAGGTTTGCAATATGATAATAACTGTTTTAATGCATCTGATCTCTAAAAAATAGATGTTGCATAAAGAGGAACATATTGAAAACCAGTAAAAGGAAAGCTATTAATTAGAGCACTAAACTCACCTCAAAGAAATCAAGTGTATCTTAAAATACATCATTCTTTGTGAAAAATCTTTTTTAATTTCCTTAATGCATTGGATTAGTCCCTTTCTCTCCATTTATCACAGACAGACAGAAAATGCAGGTCTTGCGTAAAGCTAAGGGTTCTAGGGCCCACTCCTTTTTAATAAGCTGACATTTAACTAGATTGTAAGCTCTACGGGGCAGGGACCTTATTACCTCGTGTGGCAAAGCCACACTTCTATTTATATAAGTTATATATTTATGTACTGAGCTATCTATGTATTTATCCCCTTTTATGACTTTATTGTATTTTAATACTGTACAGCGCTGCGTCCCCAAGTGGCCATATCTAAATAAACATATACATTAGTATTTGTTTATTTATTTTTAACAACAAAAAGTCAGATTTACATAGAAGACATACATATTTTCTCATTTCAAAAATATTGTCAATATTTTTATAAGGAGCTGTTTTCGTTTGCCCATTGTCTGTAGCAGAAAGCCAAAGTCTGCAATTATAATTTTGGTGCCTGAGGCACAGAGAAAAAAAAGAGACTTACCCAAGGTCATAAAAAGAAACCAAAGGAATAATATCCAGGCTTCCCCTAATCAGTCTATTGATCCATGACACAAATGCTGTCCTGATTGTATTAATAATGTGGTGTGAAGAGGGCTTTAAAAGAAATCACCATTATTACTATCTGTCATTGCACACTTTTTAAAAATAACAGCCAGGAGTACAAATTGATTCTTCTAAATGCTATAATAAGTAGCATAGTTGGAATAAAAGTAACAGTGCATTAGAGTTTCCCACTGGGAAAAAATAACATTTAGTCAGGACACCATTTTTTAAACCAAGCCCTCTTTTAAAGGCAACTTCCATGTTTATTCCAATACTATACTGGCACTGAGGCAGACTTGAAGAGTGAACTAATTAAAGAAGTGAAGCTCCGTAAGCATCTTTTACGTGTCCCGGACATCTACAGAATAGTATTTGAGACCCAATGCTTACTTTCTGATTTGATCTGCTATCTGGTTTATTGCTGATATAATAGGAAAGAGGACCCTGCCCAAAGATCTTACCGTCTAGAGGAAATAGGGTTGAGGTGTAAGGTGATGTGAATTGGTAGGCTATAACTAGATTGGCAGTAGAGATGGACTAGAACTCAAACTCGAACCCGAGTTCAAGTCGAACTTAAGTCCGAATGGACTCGGACTTCTCTAACTATCCCAGACCCAGATTTCTCGGACTTTCGATCTTTCCGGAGTTTCAAAAATGATCGAACGTTCATCGTCACGTTTTAGGAGGAATAGATCTTGTCAAACTAACTTGCTTGGCTTTTATGAGGAAGTAAGTAGAAATTTAGACTCTGGTATAGCAGTAGATGTAGTTTACTTGTATTTTGCAAAGGCTTTTGATACAGTCCCCCATAGGCGACTAATGAATAAGCTAAGGTCTGTTGGTCTGGGGAGTCACATTTGTACATGGATAGAAAATTGGTTAAAGAATAGGATGCAGAGAGTAGTTGTTAATGGGGCTTCATCATTATGGACTAAAGTGCTAAGTGGGTGCCACAGGATTCTGTGTTGGGGCCGCTTCTATTTAATCTATTTATTAATGATTTGGAAGTGGGTATTGTCAGCAAGGTTTCTGTGTTTGCTGACGACACAAAACTTTGTCGACCATTAAAAACTTCAGAGGATGTGCAATCGTTGCAAGGGGATCTAGATAGATTATCACATTGGGCTGCTAAGTGGCAGATGAAATTCAATGTTGATAAATGTAAGGTGATGCATTTTGGACTTAAAAATACTTGTGCTACTTATACTATAAATGGCTCTGTGTTAAGTGAATCCCTGATGGAAAGGGATCTTGGAGTTTTGGTGGATAACAAACTTAAAGGTAGCAAGCAGTGCCAGGCGGCAACAGCCAGAGCCAGCATGGTACTGTCTTGTATAAAGCGAGGTATGGATTCAAGGGAGGAAAATGTAATTCTCCCTCTTTACAAAGCATTGGTAAGGCCTCATTTGGAATATGCAGTGCAACTTTGGAATCCTGTGTACAAAAAGGACATCTTTGAAATGGAAAGGGTTCAGAGAAGGGCAACTAAATTAATAAGGGGATTGGGGGAGCTTGAATATGAAGAGAGACTGGAAAGTTACAATTATGTACGATGGAGAAAAGGCGCTTGCGTGGGGATATGATTACTGTGTATAAATACATTAACGGGCCATACAATAAACTATCTGGGGCATTGTTCACCAATAGAACATGTCAAAGGACACGAGGACATCCCTTAAGACTTGAAGAAAAAAGGTTTAGGCTTCAAGCTCGGAAAGGGTTTTTCACTGTGAGAACGGTAAGGCTATGGAACTGTCTTCCAGTGGACGTTGTAATGGCAGGTTCATTGGTCAGTTTCAAAAAAAAGCTGGATGAGTTTCTGCAAACAAGGAATGTTGCAAGTTACTGGTATTGATACATAAAGTAGAGTTGATCCAGGGAAATTTCCGATTGCCACTTGGGGTCAGGAAGGAATTTTTTCCCCCTTCATAAATTTGGTGGGGTTTTTTGCCTTCCTCTGGATCAACAGTTAGGCAGGAAATGAGGATATTGCTAGATGGGTTGGACTGGATGGACGTATGTCTTTATTCAACCTCAAATACTATACTATACTGTCACGGTTTCGAGAATTATCGAATTTATGAGCCGTTCGCTAACCCTTGAATGTATTTTACTGAAGTTCAAAAGTTCGAAAACCAACCGAACTTCATCTCTAATTGGCAGTGGGGTTTGATTAGCAGGCCAGTTTATATGCTTGACTGAAGAGGTGTGTTTTGAAATAATGTTTAAAGATATTAAGGGATGGTGAATGAGGAACAGAAGGAGAAAGGGAGTTCCAGAGCAGAGGAGCAGCACAAGCAAAGTCCTAAATGCGGTGGATGAGAGGAGGATATTGTTTGCAGAGCGGAAGACGGTATCTGTGGATCAGTTCTGAGATGTATGGAAGGACTTTGTTGGATAGTGCTTTATAGGACAGGGTAAGCAGTTTGAACTGGAACATTTGCATCATGAGCAGGAGAGGCATTTAGGATGGTTTGAAGTGGTGCCAGGCGGTTGTTTGGTAAATCACTCAGGAGTGTCATGCCAGGATATAATTAAGGCATGAAGTAGGAATTTGGTAGCGTCATGCGAGAGAAAGGGAAGGATGTGAGAGATGTTTCTGAGTTGGAGACAACAAGAGTTGGCAAGTGAGTTGACATGGGGTTTGAAGGAAATATTGGAATCTAACATTACTCCCAGGCAACGGCATGAGGATATTGGTATGTCGTTAATATTAATAGTGAGACTAGGGAGTGAAACAGATCCTGAGAGTGGGAAGATACCAAGTTTAGTCTTGTCCATGTTCAGTTTAAGGATACGGGAGGACATGAAGGTAGAGATGGAACTAAGGCATTTGGGGACCTGGGATGTCAGTGTAGGGAGATCTGGGGCAAAGATGTAAATTTGGGTATCATTAGCATGCAGGTGCTACTGGAATCCAAATGAACTAATGTTCAAGGCTATAGGTTTAAATAGAGAAAAGAAGGGGGGCGGGTACTGAGCCTTGCCAAATACCAACAGGGAGCTAATTCCTGAGTGAAAAACACTAAACGTCCTACCAGAGAGATAGGAAGATAGCCAAGAAAGTGCAGTATCCTGGATGCCTAAGGAGGCCAGGATATGAAGAAGTAGAAGGTGATTAACAGTATCAAAAGCAGAGGAAAGATCAAGAAGAATAAGCAAAGAGTAGAGAGAAGGGAGGCAGGCCGGTAGCTCAAAAGAGCAGGCATGTCCAGGGAGGGTTTCTTAAGTATAGGGGATACCACGTTGTATTTAAATAAAGAGGGGAAAGTACCAGTGGATAGGGAGAGGTTAAAGAGTGAGATTAGGGCTGGTATGAGGGAAGAGGAGAGATGGGGAATGATATAAGAGGGGATAGGGTCAAGGGGGCAGGTGGTGAGACATGTCCTGTATAAAAGAGATTAGAGTCACAGTTCTGAAATGGTAGGAAGCATGTTAGAGGGCAAAAGAGGAATTAATCTTTTAAAAGGAGGCTAGTTCAATACTTTGAAGAGTTGTTTGGGGTTATGAGATTATGTGGGTATGAGAGAAAAGAAGTAACGTTGCTTTGCCAAGGACAAAGCAATTCTTATCTGGTAAAGGGCACTTTTAAATTCTATTTTTGTAGTTATATTCTGCAATTCATATGACAGTTTCAGTGTACATGTGAATGAATGGAGATATACCGGTATATTTGATGTGGTTATTATACATTATTTATTATATCTAAGTTTCATGGAAATGGGAAATGTTTTACCTTTGTGTGTCTATTTATTATTTCCTCATGGGCTATCCAGTTTTGTACACAATTAAGGATGTTATTTAACAATATATTGGGGTTTGCCTGTTCTATCCACTTTCTGTGTTTCTTGTTTTTGCTTATATTTTAAAGTGGTAGGAGGACCCCTTTTGAGATATACCTTAAATATACACTGATAGTGCCAGGCAACCCTGCTTTGTCTTATAATACCGACTGAGACCTTTTTCTAGCGCTATCATATGCAACTTCCAGGCCATTATATACATTCTGCAAATCTGATTTTGAGCCCACCCACAAGACTTTAGAATGCTAATAACTGACTCAGTTATGCTGCAGCCGTACAATGGCACTGTATGAACAGCACAAACCTAAGATTATAACTATTCAGTAGAGCAATAAAATTAAGGTAACTGGTTTGTATATTAAGATTGGTGGGTTCAGAGCCAAGAGCCTCCAGTCATTACTTTTGGTTTATGTGGTTTACATTCAGGGCTGCCTCTCCCATTTTTGGCTCAGGCAGCACTCCTTCCTTTTAAGAAGACAGGCAGAAAAAAATAAGGGTAAAAAAAATGTGACTCACACATGCAAAAAGTGGCCACAAAGTCCTGCAGTGTGTCTCTCTCTTGACTCCTGTTCCTGCCTCAAGGTTTGTACACACGTTCAATTTGCGAATGAGCAACAATGCCTGACAGAAGAGCTCTACACGTGATGAACGTCCGTCTCGGCCGAGAATCGCCCATGTGTATACGTTCAGTCGGGGGTCATTCGACGATCCGCCAGGTTCAGTCAGGTATAATTTGCAAAAAGTTTTTCTTTCATATTTATGTTATGATGTTGGTTTAGCCCATAACCTAAAATAAAGGCAAATGATAGTGCGGAGAGAGGGCACCCATTGTTTGTTCCATAGTGTCTATATTCTAGCCTTGCGGTTACATCACAGAGTATACAGTAGACAAGTAGTGTCTGTGACTAATAGTGCCAGTCCACCCAGTTTATTTTTTAGCATTGAAAAATAGGATCACATTTGGTATTTTTTCTGAGTAAGTATGGTACATCAGCTGGAGAACCTTCCTTAGATTGTTAGTTGTCTGTTTCTTAATATCTTATTGTAGCTTAATATCTTATTATATTATAATATCTTGTTATAGTTTAATATCTTATTATATTATAGTTATGTATTTAGTTACGCTATATAAATACAATTATGCAAGACAACTAATCTAAACACAAGCTTAGGGCATAGTCATTATTATTGCCATTTAATATAGGTTGCAAAAACCAAAATGCAAAGGGTTAACAAAATGTTTTAACTTTAGGAAAGCTCATTTTATGCCATTAAAAGAATCACTCCTACTCATTGACCGGGGTGACATGTCCTTAGGTAAGGATACTGAAAAGAAGTGGACTGCTTTTAAAGGGGTATTAAACTATTCCATTTCTAAATGTATACCTTTAGGGAACAAGTGGGAAAAAAATTAGGTTCACTTCTAAATGCTTAGGTAAAAAAAGGAAATGGAAAAAAAGAGAAGAGCATTTAAAATCTTAAGAATCAGATGGAACAGAACAGTCCTACATGAAATATAAAATAAGGAGTGCAAGAAAACAATTAAACTAGCTAAAACAAAAATTGAAATATCGATAGCTAAACAAAGCAAGACCTACTGAAAAATGTTTTTTCTTTCAAGTATAACAATAGTAAAAAGATGACTACAGAGACTGAGGAACCATTAAATAATAGGGCCTAAGATGGTTATTGGTTATAGAGGACACCAAAAAGGCTAAAGTGCTAATCAGTTTTTTTTCCTCTGTACACACTATAGAGAATTCTAGTCCTTATGCTAGGGACTGTAATAACATGAAGGGTATAAATAAAGAATATACACTCTGGCTGACAGAGGGTATGGTACTTAAACAATTAGATAAAGTTAAAGGGCAACTATACTAAAAAATATATTTTCCCGTATCTTAAAGGAGAACTGTATTGCCTCA
The DNA here is from genome assembly GCA_019447015.1 of Hymenochirus boettgeri. Lineage (NCBI taxonomy): Eukaryota > Metazoa > Chordata > Amphibia > Anura > Pipidae > Hymenochirus > Hymenochirus boettgeri. The sequence goes on from CM033472.1 coordinate 74,131,469, forward strand.
ATGCATTTTTTTAATTGCTTTAAAAAGAGTAAAGGTATGCAGCCCTCCCCATACATTTATTTTCCTGATTTCGAGCCTCTCTCTGCCTTTAATTAGTCCTGCTGTGAAGGGGGGCGTAACAATTCTGTCTGCCTCTAACTGTCACTCAACACTAGAATGCAAGAAAACACTCCTCCACCCACCCTTGATCAGCTTGTTTATGTAGGCTGTATCCTAGCAACAGGACATTTCAAGTTTGTTTAACTGGCAGAGTAGGAGGAGAGATATTGTAACAGACATTCCCACCAGCCAATGACAAGTGTTATGTTAATCATGACCCTGGGCCATCTAGGAAGCGGGCTTTTAGAACTTATCTTTGCTGTGCGATATATAAGGGAGGGCAGCACGCTGCTGGAAGCTGCTGGAAGTGTGGACATGTAATGGGGGTGATGTTGTTTTTTTTTTTATATTGCTGTCCTTTAATCAATAATTGAATACAAGTAAGTAGCACTTACTCACTGTTTAGTGTGTTGCTGCATGTCTTTAATATGCATCAGAAATATCTATCTATACAGCTGAGTATAAATGACCACCATTTAACAACAACCCAGGGATTAGGATAGATAGTAAATTTAGACGTAAATGCAATTATGCCAACACAAGTAATAATCGCTAAAGGTAAGTAAAAGAAATTATTATCTAGCTTACATACATAGCATAGAGGCCCAGGTGCACATGCCCCAGGCCTTTCGCATGGTTCCAAACAGTTCAATGAAGTCAACAAACGTAATGGATAAACAGTCAATTACCAATTGGAGCTGGTGGCCGGTTGCCCAGGCCCATTGCTAAGGACCACAAGTCAGACACGACAAGGAAGACACTTCAAGCATAGCGTACACACCACCACGCAAACAGGAACAAATGTAGTGTAAAATCAGGTGAAAGTTATTCAATCCTATTTAAAATTGCCAATCGACAGCCAGTTGCCTAATGCATTTTGTACTATGAATAGTAGTAGCTTGTCAATTTTAAATATGATTGAATAAAGTTTACTTGATTTTACACTATGTTTGTTCCTGTTCATGTGATGGTGTTCCATTTGGAGTCAAGAATGAATTCCCAACCCCCCCTCTCCCCCCCCTTTTCAGCTGTTTTTTGTTTTTTTTGCCTTCCTCTGGATCAACTTTTAGGTAGGGTTAATGAGTAGACTATAAAGATTACACTATATAAATGTATATCTTTATTCATTTTCTTTCTTTATTGCTACATTATTGCTTAGCAAAAAATTATTTTGATGCTTTACAACAATTCTATTTTGAAACCAGTGCAATATGAAGTACACACCTATAGGAACTGGCAGCTTGCCATGGACTCTCTGAATCTTATGTTTGCTTAGGGTTTAATGAAATAAGGTGCCAATCTTTATCATACTTTTACAGTACAGTACAGTCAGCTGTACTTTTTCTCTATCCACCGACAAATGTCTGTTATTCTTCTGTCCAAATTGGACTATCGTACATGTTGGTAAATTTCAGCTAATCATACTAAAAAAAATAGGTAGAAAAGCAAACAATACCCTATAAATGTGGAACGCATTTAAAATCTCTATTTTTTGCTAGGAACAAATAAACAAGCAAACAAATTATGTCTGGGCATTTAAACCAGTGACCTCGTGTTTTATGTGTTTCCAAAATAAGTGCTTTAGCAGGTGAGCCACCACAAGATCTGCAAAAAATACTTGTATATTTAGAAGATTTATCTTTTGCTAGGAACAGTTTTTAAACTTTTTTTTGTAAAAAAAAAATATTTTGTATTGCAGGAAGGCTGTATGCAACTTATGATGGTTGGTAAATAAACTGCAGGGTAACAAGAAACTTTCAAAATATTATCAGGGACTTCCATACTTTTGCAGTATAGACAGTGAATACTAGGGTCAGGGGTGTGGCAATAGGTGCACATTTACATACACAAGGCTCTGAAGACTACATGGGATATTAGTTGAAATGGCAACAACATGAAAGTCTTCTTAGTAACAGAAACTCATACAATGTATAGGAGTTTTGGGTAGAAATGCTTTAATATTAGGATTTTAAAAAAATAAGTTCTCCTTTAATTGCCAAAACACCCACAAGATGACACATAAAATGACCCTTACATTCAGTCCTGCAATTTGTAATGTATATATTCTTTTTAACAAATTAAGCTTTCATGTCTTCATTATATTATATAAATAAACTTTAATTCCTTTATTAGACTTTAGTTCTTGCAAAACCTGTGTTTCCTGAATCTTTTAATACTTGATTAAGAAGGTGATTATCTGTTAAAGCCTGCTCATACTTAAACAGGAAATAAAGTTAAAAAAATGTTTTCCCTTGAGGTGATTCCACACAAAGTAGTGACATGAAATTTACAAACTAAAACATATCAATGTTTACCTGAACTACAATTATATTTATACAGTGTATTGCCCCTCTACTTCACTCTTACCTTCCTTGCCCTATTGGCTCTGCTACAAAGACCTGAGTAATGTCGGAAAAACACAATTAGACAAAAAGTCAATCAGATTCCATTGGGCTGTATTTAATCCCAATTTTCCAGGGTACATAATTGCCACAGATTCTTGTACAAGTCATTCTGAATTGAGAAAGCCAGTCGGATGACTAGCGAAACGTCTTCAAGAACTACATTTCAAGTCCAGTTGATCTAATTGAATACAGCGGATATACCATGACCTGGATGAATGAGAACCTTCACAAACATGGCTATAACACCCATTCTTAAAACTTTATTTTGTTACAGTGGCCAGCGACTGAGAGAACTGGCGGCAGACAACCATATTTCAGTTTTCACGTGGCCGATAAAAGACCTATCCCATCAGATTGACAGAAGGCCTTTGCAGTACTTCAGCTTCAGTCTCTCTGTCTGAACCATAATACAATTGGAAAGGGCTGGTGTTGTAAGGAGGAGGGGAAGAAGTGGTGAATAGGCTTTTTTATTTATTGTGGTTTAGGTAAGTTGTAATGGTTTTATAGCTTATATTGAGGTTTAACTGGATTTTAATGAATCTGATCTTTTCACAGGAGAATTTAAAGCACAGGATTAAGCCATGAATTATAGCAGTAGGCTTTTTGTGCACTGAACGATCTTGCAGGTAAACACAAGCTTAGGAGCAGATCAGATTGATACCACAAGTACATGTTAAAATACATTGTTTTTACATTGGGGTTTAGTCTTGTAGGTACAATTATAATGAGAAGTTTAAGCTTTGTATTAAAGGCCACATACTACTAATCAAGTGATAGAAAAAGTTGAGGAAGTTGAGGTGGGGAGACCAGAATGGGCAATAGAAAAAAAGCCGCACAGTGCTCCTTTCTGCTCTTAACCTTGTGCTAAGTGCTAACTAATTTATGATCGGTTAGCACAACATTAAGTCTTGCATTGCGGTGGCTGTGCGAGTGCCGTAAGATATCTGCAAGTGCAAATAAGTACAGGTAAGTGTCAGGTCTATAGAATAGAACATTCTACTACTCAAAGATCTCTAGACTAATCTTCTAAAAGGTTAGCATATGTACAGAAATTAAGGGGGTTATTCAATAAAAGTTCTTATCATTTAAAATGGTGCTAATTTTGCCACAACCAATTAGATGTTAGCTTTCAAATGATACATAAGTTCTGATTGGTTGGGGCAAAATTAGCACCATTTTAAAATAATAAGAACATTTATTGAATCTCCCTGTAAAAGTCTTAAATTCTGATGTTGAACGGTAGATGCAGAAATAGAGTTAAATTAATAGATTTAAAATCCAATAAAATACATCCTTTTTCAAAATGCTTGGTCAAACCTAACTCAACACATTTCACTGCTATTTGCACCTTCCTCGGGAGTTGCAAGTAACCTAACTGCCACCTCACTCCATACAGCTCTGGGTATTAAAGAGACACTGAACCAGTAATTTTATGTAGCTTGCATCTGCATCTAATATTCACAGGGAGGGGAGATTGTTTATTCCCACCTCCCGTCAAGGTTCCGGAGGCAGCTGCAAATAGTAGTTAAACACAGGTTTATATCTGGCTGCTAAATCACTTCAAAGTCCCACAAAGTCAACTATTAATTTTTTTAATCTGCAGATAATGGGTTTTTAGACAAAAAAAACATTTTCCTTAATCAGCTTAAGAAAAAATGCCTCACAAGTTATGGTAGGTGAAATAATGATGCCTTCAATTTACGGACAACTGTTTGTTGTACATCGATTTTTTTGGTGCCATTAACAAGTTTCCCCTGGTGCTCCCTTTCCAACTTAAGATTCCCCCCAAATCTCCTCTTACACAAGTCTAGATTACAAATAGATTAGAAATCCTGAAGCAATTGACAGAGATAGAGAATCATCCTGTATTCAGCTATGTATTCTTACACTGCTATTTACTTAATATACTACATAATGTCTGAAAAAGATAATTATACTGTATTCACACAGGCTACCCTGTCTATGGCTGATAAGGAGAATCTTTGAATGGTGACCAGTTGCCTTAGGTCACTTGTGCATTTGGGGTTTAACAATCCTTATGCTACCTACATCATATATGGCTCTGTGCTAAGTGAATCTCTGTTGAAAAACGATATTAGGGTTCTAGTAGATAACAGACTTAGCTGTAGCAAGCAGTGCCAGACAGCAATGACTAGAGCTAGCAAGATATTGTATTGTATAAAGAGGGGAATAGATTCAAGGGAGACAAATATTATTCTCCCTCTTTACAAGGCAGTGGTAAGTAGAGATTAACAAAACTGGTGAGTATCATTCCGATAACGGGTCTGAAAACCGATTGAAGTTCCTCAAATCTGATTAAATCAGCATTTTTTATTTTTTGAAAGACTTTTTTCGATATTTCAATAAATATTTTAAATTTTATAGAAATTATTGCTTTTCGAAGTTTTGGTTGGTATTTTGGTGTTATGGATTTTTGGATTTTCCATTTTTCGATGAAAGTTTCAAATAATTTTAGAAATCCGTTGGATTCAGGGAATCTGGGAATCATTGCTACTGGTAAAGTTTCATTTTGAAAATGAGGTGCAGTTTTGGAATCCCATATACAAAAGTGAAAAACTGGAAATTGAAGGATTTCAGAGAAGAGCAACTAAAATAATAAAGGGAATGGAGGGGTTTGACTATGCAGGCAGATTAGACAAATTAGGGCTGTTTACATTGGAGAAACTGCATTGCGTGAGGATATAATCACTTTGTAAAAATATTTAAATGGACCATATAATAATAATCTCTCTGGAGCATTGTTCACCAATAGAAAATTTCAGAGGGCTCGTGAACATCCGTTAAAGTTAAAAGAAAAGAAGTTCTATCTTCAGATTAGGAAAGGTTTCTTTAAAGTGAGATGTGGCAAATTAAGTTTATTAAATAGTTTCGTAGTGGGCTGGATAAGTTTCTAAACTGAAAAATATTTAAAATTACTGGTATTAAAACATATACGGGGTTATTCAAAAAAAGTTGCTAAAAATGGTGCTAATTTTGCCCCAACCAATCAGATGTTAGCTTGCAAATGTTACATAATTTCTGATTGGTTGGGGCAAAATTAGCACCATTTTAAATGATAAGAACTTTTATTGAATCTCCCTGATAGTTCTTGTTAATCCAGGGATTTTTTTCCGATTGCCAAATGGAGTCAGGATGGGGTTTTTGGGGTTTTTTTTTTGGGGGGGGGGGTTGCCTTCCTCTGGATAAACTGTTAGGTAGGGTTAATAAGTAGGCTTTGAAGGTTGGACTAGTTGGACTTGTGTCTTTATTCAACCTCCATTACTGTGTAGCTATATGTAACAATGAAAACAGAAACCCAACGCAAATTGCTGTAGCTGCTGATGAGTTACTTCAAGCATTCTGGCAGGAAACCACAGTTCTGCTTAAAGGGCAAGTCCAGCCCTAAAATGAAAACTTTACAGGTAAATCACCCCCCAAAACCCTAAACTGTAATAGTTTAAAAAATCTGAAATATATAAGTCTAACCTGAAATCCTACACAATGTCCTGTTTCCCCTGTTTCTGCTTCCTGGTTCTTCCAGTTAGTAACTGTCAGTTATGGATTTGACAGTTGACATCACAGCCAATGACTGAATGTTAATCCCCTGTCTGCCTCTTCTGAGCATGCCCAGGCTCAGTAAATGCTTACTACAGATTCCTAAATTTTTCAGTTTTCATGAGGCATCCAGAAGCATAGCAGGCATACAGTAATGAATTAATAGGACAAACTATGATATATCAATATATTTTAAAGAGGCCATTCTTTCTAAAAGATGTTCTTATGAGGGTGGAGTTGTCCTTTAACTGTTGTATCTCCAGACAGGACCTGAGCAGGACTCTTTCAGATGACCTGTTTTTTCTCTTTCCATCTGGCAATTTTTTCTCTGAAGCTGTCCCAAATTTGCCAAGGCAATGTCCTATAGCACAGCCATAAATACAATTCAGCTCACCAAATCTATAGATTTTGGTTGCCCAGATGTCTGTTCCTGGACATAAATTCAAAATAAAAGTGTGTAGTATAAAGCAACCAAAAACTCGGACAACCCCACAGGTATTGCTATAAACAACCATGCATTTATTGTGCACACCACGACATGTTTCGGACAGTCTAGGTCCTTTCTCAAGTGTCAAAGGACCTAGACTGTCCGAAACATGTTGTGGTGTGCACAATAAATGCACGGTTGTTTATAGCAATACCTGTGGGGTTTTCTGAGTTTTTGATTGTCCTGTAGCACAGCCTCTGGTTTTGGACAGTACATTGAAGTTCTGTACAATTCAGCTAATATTGTACCTTTACTGAACTCTAAAATCCCATGCATTATAGCCTACTAAAGCTTTCTTTAAAGGATAAGTGCACTGTAAAATCAAGTTATGTTCATTTGGAAGCTGCAGCTTTAAAAATACCATTGCCATATTTTTTTTTTACCTATGCCCCTCCAGAGCCTAGCTTTGTGCCTTGAAAGTTGCTGACATCTTGTTACTGGTTTGCTGAATGTTAAGCTCCGCCCCTCTGAGATTTCCTCTGCTTTCTCCTGCTTGAGCCTCAAACAGTAATGCCTGTGAGTTCGTGCACTCTCCTGCTTGAGCCTCAAACAGTAATGCCTGTTAGTTCCGTGCACTCTCCTGCTTGAGCCTCAAACAGTAATGCCTGTGAGTTCCGTGCACGTGCGTGTGCACGGAACTCACAAACATTACTGTTTGAGGCTCAAGCAGAAGAAAGCAGAGGAAATCTCAGAGGGGCGGAGCTTAACATTCAGCAAACCAGTAACAAGATGTCAGCAACTTCCAAGGCACAAAGCTAGGCTCTGGAGGGGCATAGGTAAAAAAAAATATGGCAACGGTATTTTTAAAGCTGAAGCTTCCAAATGAACATAACTTGATTTTACAGTGCACTTATCCTTTAATTGTAACACCTGTAGCTTAAATTAATAGAGGTTAAGGATTCATCCGAGATGATTTAACTCACTTGAACTAAACTCCCAAAACAAAAGAAGAGAAATAGTTAGGAATGTTACCAGACTTCCTTCATACAGATGATTAGGTGGAGCAGTATTGTAACTATTATTTGCATTACTTGTCAACAATGTAACTATAGTTCCTGCATAAATAAAGCAGGGTTAGTTAGGAAAGGCATATTTTTTCAATTACAACTAACTTTTTGATCACTAATGGGCTTAGGTGGAGATGCAATATCACTCACTTGAACCCCTCAACTTGCTATGCTCCCTGAATGCAGTAATCTATGTGCAAAAATTTACATTCACCAGGTGCAGATTCACAAATAGTATAGTAAACAGAAGCACAAAATACAAACGAACACAAATATTATTGCAAGAGGAGTTCCACACCATTTCCAAAGACTTTTGGAAACAGCGCATGTCCCGCAAAACCAGTGCAAAACCCATATAAACCCTATATTACATTGGGCAGTGTTGGGATGGCATTGGTTTAGGCAATAGAGCCATATATATTATTTTCAGTCATGCAAATTCTTAAAGGCATCTTAAAGGCCTGTTTATCAATTGTAAAAAGGTTAGTGTAACTTTAGAATGGAACTTTCCACACAGCGCTACACTGTAAATTGCCCTGCTAGTCTCAAATGTTAAACCCTACAAAATTTGAATCACAAAATAGCATATATGGGACAGCATATAAGAGCAGTATATATTTTCTATGAAAAGTGTTAATTGAAATTGTATCACATAGCAACCCTAAAACATTGCTTTTGTGATATATTTTATTTACATTTTAGATGTAACAGAGCATCCAATTTGAACAGGTCTGTTCTGTCTCCTAAGCATCTCTTCAGGAAATCAATATCACAGTTACAATAATAAAGGCTGGGCTATATAACTAGCTATGGACAAGAAAATAACAGATAAACTGGGCCAAAGGCCAGCACTATAGGAGCTTTGATTCTACTGGCACTTGCAAGTGAAATCCCTACTCTCTGCATTGTATCTCTTCCGAAGCATCAGTCACAATGGATCCGGTGATTGATTTTTTAATATGACGGTATCCTCATTTTTCACGGGCATATTAATGCTTATGATGTGTGATGATGCCTGAGCGCTTCCCATCCCATGTCTGTTAAAGGATATGTATTTAGCCATAGGTCATTTCTCAGTGTCACATACAACTCTATTATCTCTGCTAAGAACTCCCTTGTTTGAGATCTGAAAGCTATGAATCCTCATTGCCATCTCAGGAAAAACAGCTTAATACAGAGAGTGGAGATATGAAGGAGGGAAAACTCTAGAGAGCCATTTTAATAAGTCCTGCAAATATTTTTTTAAACTAATTCTCATCCCACACCTCCATGAGAAAATACTAGCATATATAAATCATAATTTACATTTGTGGGGAAAATATAAATTGCTTGTGATTCATTATTAAACCTCAGTATACTCAGATAAAGGTAAAGCCTTTTCTATGGCTACCATATGCTACCAATTTTTATAAAAAAGGAGCTTGCTGAACCATGCAAGTATATTGTTACATTAAATGCACATAATATATAGCCCTGCATTAATATGTATTAATGTATTAATATTTATGAACATCAATGCCCAATTACAGTGACTTTTATTATAAATACGCCCCCTTTTTTGCCTGTTAACCCCTTCTTTTCTACATTCTCAGTGAATACAGCTCCTGTTGCACTTTACCCTTTTATTACTTTTGCAATGATACTTCAAGGTCTGTGTATGTATATGAGGGCAATTCAAAAAACAAATCAAAGGCAGAACAGCGCGTTCAAGTTTGGTAAGCAAAAGGACTTCTCCTGATCAAACTATAATATTTGTAATGAAATAATATCCGCAATGTGTTAGCACACTGATACCAAAGAACAGATGCAACCTTCAATGCAAATCTAGCTATCCCAGATGAATTTGTCTTGTCATTTGGCTGTGACTCAAGCTGCGCGAATCAAGCTTGCATTTTAATTTGGCCCTGAAGTTACTTCTTTCATTATTGATCAAACATAATGCTGAATCAATGTTCATCTTGTTACTTAGGTCATTTCCGTGTAATACAGTGATAGCATTGCCCGAAGTTACTCACTCTCATCCCAGTGCGACTTCTTCATAAAATCAATGCCTGTTTGTTATTGATATAATGCTGAGCATATGTGGGACACATGGTGCTGGCTATTAATAGCCTATTAACAAATAAAGATATGCAGGTCTTCATTTCTGCAGGTTTTTTTTCACTTCTATGGAAAATTATAAACAAAGGTAGTATCAAAATACGCTAATTTTGCCTCCGGGATCCATTCATCTTCTTATCATATTCATCATGAAGACATCTCTGTATTACAGCTACCTCTGTTCTGGATACTTTTAACATTTCAGAGCTTTAACAATTAAGCAGAGTATACGTGTATATTGTTCAGATCATTCAGATCATTAAGCCGATGTACTTTTAATAGCAAGAAATTACTTGTGGTTCTAAACATATTGATTTCTAAAGCACTAAAGACACATCTTTGTATATTTACACAGCTTGTTAAAGGAAAATCATTACATAGGCAGCTTTAACTAACACTTCAATGATTCTGATCTCTAAATGGCAAGCATTTTGAAGGCTGAATTTAATTTTAAAAACAGCTTTTAAATTGGCATCAGTTGTAAAACTACTGATGGCTTTTCTGTTTCTCCCTGTAGAGTTATCCTTGATATTTTCTCCTCAGGATACCTCCAGGCCAGTAATCCCAGTTAACATATATTGTTTTCTATATTCCCCCTATCACAGTCATGGAGCTACTGATTCTTAAAATTTGTACCCAATCAAATGATTCATTTTTACTTAAAAAACAATATAAATTACACACAATCCCTTGATTCTACTACTTTACAATAGCTGATAATTTCAAGATTGTTTCATATCTCTTCTCTGCCTACAGTGCTATCGATGCGCTAAAGTTTATGAATTACCCCACACACATATATACAGGGCATAGACCTAGTCGAACTGCTAGACATAGAAGACCTGGGCAAACTATTAGGGCACCATTTAAATGTGGAGGGCATTCAAGGTTTATTTTAATGGACAGGGATCCTTATCAGCCATAGAGAAATAAGCTGTGGTTGGGGGGGGTTACCTTGGGAAGAGGGTACCGGGGGGACACTTGCTTAGGGCATTGAAATGGTCAGAACCGGCCCAGCAGTCAAACACCTTCTTTTCTTAGTGATGGGATTTTGTTTTTGTCTTATTGGAAATTTTAGGAATCCCATAGAAGTTCTTCAAACTGCTATTACATGCAAGATTTGCGAACCTAAATTGTCTGGAAATATAGAAAATAGTGAGAAAAGTGAGAGAAAATATTCCACAAGCTTTGTCTCAAGCTAATCTTCTGACAGTAATGCCTTCAGGAGAACAAATCTTCCCTTGGCACCATAGACTTGAATAAAAAAAACTGACTTAAAGGGGAACTATGGTCCAAAAATGACTTTAAGTAAATTGATAGGAATTGCTCTCCTGAGAATTTTTGCAATTTATTTTCAGTGTTTATTTTGCATAGTTTTGAAGATATTTACATTTTTGTGTGTGATCTGACAGCAGCATCACCAGGTCCCCTGCACTTGCACTTCCTGCTTCCTGCTCTGAAACCATGTGAGTCAATCTGCCCTTTGTCTCCTCCTCCCTTTGCAGCTCCCCTGGTCCCTCCCACTCATGAACCCCATGGTCCCTCCAGTTGCAGGCCCCCTTTGGCCCATTCTCTTAAAGCCCCATGTGGCCCCGCCCATTCATGGGTGCACAAGCCTGCCCACTCACAGGTGCACAAGCCCCGCCCACTCATGGGTGCATAAGACCCCACCCACTCATGGGTGCATAAGCCCCACCCACTCATGGATGGCATGGGCCGCTCAGGGAAAGAAGGGCTCTAGATTCCCTTACCTTCTTTGTGAGGACACAGCAGAGCGGAGGAGGGACTTCCTGTCTCCCTCACACACTGAGGGAGTCTGAGGCTGTGCTCTCCAGCGGCACTGTGCAGGAGAAGCCTTAGGAATGTCACATGTCTGCCTCCCACCCATTAACTTTCTTGTCAGTCATTTCTTTATATCTTGGGCTGTGGAGCACGTAGAGAGGTGTTTGATGGCTCATTTTAAAGGTAGGAAACTGGCCCTCTAATTTAAACTCAACTTGTTTGGAGACCACAGTTCCTCTTTAAGGTGTACCGGCAGATTCCACAACTTTACTGATATTCGGCAAATCCTATCAGATCTGCGTATGGCCACCAATAGATATGAGGCTTTGTGGAAAGTATCTCCTTCATTTGCTAGGCATCTCAAAAGAAAGGTGATTCTTGGTTGTCTTCTAATAGATCCTTTTCCTTTTGCTAATAATATTTCCTTTTCCGGTTTACTGTGCGTGGCCGTGTCCCAGTTTTTTCTGGACCCTTGTTTTTCTCATCTCCACTATTTTTTTTTTTAAGAAATATGATCATTTTATTTTAAAGGGTATCTTTACTCTAAAAATCTTACATTTAGATACAGAAAGATCCCATTACTTTTCTTCAGATTTTTAAATCAGAGCTGTAAATTCTGAGAAATCATCATTTGAAATCACATTATTCACTCCAGAAACAGAAATTATAACATGCGCCCCATCCCATATCATTTATTTGGCTGCCTGCAAACACAGTTTCTGCAACATTTAAGAGAATCGCCAAAGAAAAGAAAGAAGTGGGAGAGAGGGGGAGATGTGTAAGCAGAGCAGTGACTATGGTGAATCTGTGCAGAACTTATGAGTGTTGCAGACACTATAAGAAGGCATCGAGTAAGGAAAGAGGGGGAAATAAGGAGCACTTAGTAAACATTAATGATTTAATGACAAGGCAAGCACAGATTAATATGTGAGTACCACAAATTGTAATTTCAGATATTTAAAAGTTGCTTGAGTATAGTGACCTTTTAAAGGGCATGTCCAACCCCAAAATTATAATTTAACCCACTACTGGCCCCACTCTGTAGTGTAGAAAAATCCTTACCTTACATCCCAGATCCAAATGGTTCTCCTGCAATGTCCCTCCAAAGTCCAGAAAACTGGCCACCAGGAGCCTAGGAGAGGGGAAAATTGTTTCCGCCTCTGAGACTTCCTCTGAGAGGATTGTGGCATACTCTGAGCAACCCTCCTTCTCCCTCCCCGTTTTGGTCTCCCTCCCCGTTGCATTAAAGCCTTTTAATATGTGGTAGTGCTTGCTCCACCAGCCCCAACCACATTAATCTTATTTGCAGAAACTCCCCCGATCTTTACCTTCCCTCTGTCCTCTGCCGTTCTGAACTGCTGGCAGACACGTCCATGATTGGCTGCCAATCATAGACACAGCTGCCGGTCCCACCCCCTGCTTGCAGTTCTATGCAAGCAGAGGGCCGGGCAGTGCGGCGGAGGATAGAGGGGAGGTAAGTAAAGATCAGGGGAGTTTCTGCAAATAAGATTAATGCAGTTGGGTCTGCGTTATTAATTTACCTAAAGTCATTTTTGGACCACAGTTCCTCTTTAAACTGACCATTTTCCCACCTTAACCAGGACCTAACCCAGCCTTTTCTGTTTCTATGTACAATTTTATTATTTTTGACTGTTTACTCTTTTTTCTTTAGTCATCAAATTAAAAAAAACATCAATAAGATGTGTTGGTTTCTCCTTTGAAATATTGCTAAGATTTAAAATTTCTTCTAGTCTTAAAGGGTATCACCACTGGTAAAAACAAAATTTTGGTATTCAGTTTTATTGAAGAACGAGAGTAAAAGGAGCTGCGTCTTACCTACTTATATTCTTTTTTGGTCCCATATATTCTGGGGCATGACCTGCATTTCTCAAGTCAATCTTCTTCACATACCCCTAGCTAACACTAACTCCCCTTGTGTAAAACCCACGTGCTGCTCCATACCCTTTGAACTCTATCCCTCTCTCTCATTTTAAATCTAAATTTGAATCCTACCTTTCTAAGCACCAACACAATAAATTATTAATTTTCTGCCTCAAGCACATTCTAAACCTTACACACACGCACACACCCTTCCACATGTATCTGTATGTTTTCCCACCGACTTAGATTGTAAGCTCATTGGAACAGCGACCTCATTTGTAACATGTCAAGGCATGCCAAACAGTAAGGTCAGTATTTTCAATCCTTTATTCAAACTGTAAATTAGATAATGTTTTGCACAGTTTATATGTGAGTTATTTTCATTCATCTTTAAACTGCTTGTATAAAGAATCATATGATTATATACATACATATATTGCAGTGAAAAATGACACAAAGGGGCATATTTATAAAAAAACGCGGCCGCGAAACTAGCGTTATCGCCGTATTTATAACGGCGAGCGCTATTGCTGCGATATGTATCATGGCCGCGATGTCCTGCGATAATTTTAAGTCCCTTTGCGGCGATACTGCACTTAGGGCAATGCGCTAAGTACAGTATCGCCGCAAAGGGACTTAAAAACCCTTCCCGACGCCTCTGCTAAGGGGGCAGGGCTCCCCACCGCCGCTTCGATTCCACCCTTGGACACATCTGCAAGAAGTTTGTGTACTCTCCCCGTGCTTGTGTGGGTTTCCTCTGGGCACTCCCCCACAATCATAAAGACATACTGATAGGTTGTATGTGTCAAATAAATTTGCTTAGATTGTAAGCTGTTATACTGTATAACCCAGTAAAAATTGTACATCTGATTTGCACAAAATAAATAGCTTGGGCAAAATAGTATATTGTTGTATTTATATAGTATTTGAAGTTGAATAAAGACATACGTGCATCTAGTCCAACCTACTCAGCAATACCCACATTTCCTGCTTAACAGTTGATCCAGAGATAGGCAAAAAAAACAGTATGAAGGGCGTTAACAAAATCCTTGGCAAATCGGAAACATCTGTGGCTCAACTTTTGAAACTATCCAATGAACCTGCCATCACCAAATCCAATGGAAGACATAGTTTTATGGCAGTGACTTCTGAACTTGAAGTCCTGTTATTAATTTAGTTGCCCTTCTCTGAACCCTTTTCATTTCCAAGATTTACGTATTATATACATGATTACAAAATTGCACTGCATATTCCAAATGAGGCCTTACCAGTGCCTTGTAAAGAGGGAGCATAATGTTTTTCTCCCTTGAATCCATCTAGCTGTTGCCGCCTGCCACTGCTTGCTACATTTATGTATGTTTTCCACCAAAACTCCAAGGGTCCTCTTTATAAAGGCATGATATCGCTAAGTAACTATACCGTGCCTTTAACAATCAAAAATTCTACGACCATGATTGTACATGTACAATCGTGGTTTGAAAAATTTAAATCGCACAATTACGATCACAATGGTAATTGTACGATCTCCCATACAATACTGTATCGGAGGTTACAGATACCACGGGTTATATATATAATCTGGCCCAAGATCCTTTTCCAGCAGATATTAGTAACATAGTAATTGAGCTTGAATAAAGATATATGTCCATCTAGTCCAACCTTACACCCTCTTGATCCAGTGGATGGTAAAAAAAACTCGCCATTACCACATCTGCTGGAAGTCAGTTCCACATTTTCACCGTTCTCAAGAAACCTTTCCTAACGTAAGTCCTCTGATATGACCTATTAGCGAACAATGCACCAGAGAGTTTATTGTATAGCCCATTAATATATTTATATAAAGTGATCATATCCCCGTGCAAACATCACTTCTCTAATGTAAACAGCCCTAACTTGTCTAATATGCCTGCATAGTCAAGCCTCTCCATTCCCCTTATTATTTAGTTGATGTAAAATAACTGACTGGGGTGTAACTGGCCAGAGCATGGGCACCATTGTGGCCCCCAGCATGGGCCAGGCTGGGCACCATGTATATTCAGATTATATTCAGATTTATAGTATACTATAAGCAGCACAAAGATTTTTAGCCCAAAATGCATCACCTTTACATTTATGAATCTCATCTGCCACTTAAGGTGGGTACACACTGCAAGAATATGTCTGTCATCTTTGACAGATGGGAGTACAAACAGTCACAATGGTTCTCCCTATATAAAGTGTAGGTAGAACGTTCAGGACTGCCATAATCAATGATCGCAGCGACTCCCTGGTATAGTGAGCTGACCGCGACTGAGGGAAATTTTTTTGTTTAAAACGATTGTTCCTGATGCAGAACGTTCATCGTCATCTGAAACAATGCCCCTGTTTCTCCCATGCACACTTTACTGATAAACCCAGCTTTAGCAGCCCAATGTGACAATCTATCTAGATCCGCCTGTGAACAATTTATTAGTATCGAAAAACAACTACTGTGAATTTCATCAACTTTTTCCTAAAATGGCTTGGATTAAACTGAACTTTTGATACCATGTGCTATCGTAGAAGTATGGCTGTACTATAGTACCACAATGGTATTGTATAGGCGATCAAACACTTACGATTGTGATTGTAATTTTATGACCCCAATCATTAATTACAATAGTTAAAGGCACAGTATCGCTATTTTACCTTTATCAATATGGCCCTTAGTTAATCTATAATTGAATACATGTAAATAGCACTTACTCTGAGGTGTGTGTCTTGCTGCATGTCTTCAATCCAGCACGTTTTGGTATCCCCCTCGGTATCCCCCCGGTATACCCCTCCCTCTTTTAACCACTCCCACTTCCATCTGACCTGACCTTTTCCCACAAACCAACTGTCAAACCTGCACACAGCATTCCAACTGTCAAAACTTTGCCACCATTCTAGCTACAGCAAAACTGCTCACCGAAAAAAAAAATTGAGAACAAGGAACTTGATTGGTAGCTGAAATGTAAGATGTTTTAGATTGGATATCTAAAGAAATGAAGGGAAGATCAACAAAAAAAAATACAGTGGTGTTTGGGAAGAATTACAGTTTCCAGTTATGGTAAATTTAAAATAATTGGTATGATTCTGGGTTAGGATCTGATCTGCTAAGTCCTCATCTGTTTGTACACCTTCTATCTCCAGCAATACTTACTGAAAGAATTTCTTGCTTACAGCCAATGGGAAGACACGCTGGATATAGAAAGTGTACCCAGAGGTGAGAAATTGGCGATTAAGGTGTTTGAAATTATTCCCAGAATAATTGTCCTTTAAAGGAATAGTTCACTGAAAAAGTAAACTATTCCTTTAATGCATTGATTAAAGACCGGGAGGTAAAGGACCTATGCCTTACCTTCCTAAAGGCCCGTTCCGTTCCCCCTGACTTAAAGATTTTAAATGCCATTCTCTTCTTTTATATTTCCCTCTTCAAATCACAATTTTGCCACATGGGAGTGGGTTTATTTTTTTTACATTTCTTTCCTAGAGGTATAAATTTAGATGCACATGCTTAAAAAGCCCTTTAAAAACAGTCCACTTCTGTTCAGTATCTGAGAATATATCATGGCAGTTTATGTGGCGAAGAACTATTTTTATCATGGGGAAATGCGCTTTCCTGGAATTAAAAGTCTTTGTTAACCCAGTGCAGTTTTCCTTTTGATAACATACATTACATGACAATATTTCATGGCCACTATTCCCTAAGTTTCCAATTACCCTCATATCTATAATAAGCTATGTGTCGTAAGATATTACAAGATTACCAGATTGCCTTTTCTAGTAGGAACTTCCAAAACCTGTGAGAAAAAATGTTCAGCCTTTACTGTGTTTGTAGTTCCATTACTTCAATCAATGTCAGGGTAATTAAAGCCCTCCATAATCAGAATGTGCCCCAAAAATGCTAGCATTTGGTGGCTTATAGCAGACACCAACAATAACCCTTTCTGTTGCTCAAAATGGTGCAAGAGGTGCATATTAGTATATTAATGTTAAATACAACACTCACAAAAAAACTATCAAATGTTCACTACCTGCTTGAGAAAACTAAAGCAAATTTTCAAATTTTTTTGTCCAGATTTTGCTTGGTTTGTTTAGGGGTTTTATATTTCCATTTCAATCTCCATTAAAACTGTTTTGACCGCAGAGTGTGCCTATTACAATTGACCAAACAATATATTAAAGGGTATCAGAGATTTAGAAAATCTACTAAAACCTCTGCTTTTTAAATGCTTTTGCAAAGACTCAAAACTTGCACACATATGCTATAATTTATTCTCATATCACTTTACAAAAACTTCTGAATAAAATGTGTTTATAGTAACAGACTTAAAAACTCTTAAATCATCACATCTGTTTCCTTCTACAGCAATACACAAATGGAAATAATAATAATAAAAGCAATCACCTAAGGTCATTATATTTATGGTACTGGCATTAAATCTTTAAGTAACAAAAAACTGGTTAGAAAAAAAACAGACAGCATTTACTTAAATCTTTCTATTTTTTTTTTTATCTATTAATAATAACCACTGGCCGTTATTTTCTTACCTAATCTTATAAGACAATGTTTTTGAAATTACAAATTTAACAACACAGGTAAGAGAACATTGATACTGCACTGAGAATGGCATTGAAAGCTAAAGAAGCATCCACTGTAACAAAGTTGTCAAAGTTCAAAGGAACACTAAACAACAAGAAAGCTGTTTATATGCCTCAGTATGTATATTGCATCGGTTTCTATTATTCACAGGGATATCCCACCTCCTTGTGAATAATAGAATGCCCAGGGGACAGTGGAACTTACCTTACCGGTGCTCCACTTACGCTCCACTCACAGCTGCTTCTGAACTGACAGCCGCGCTGCCCTGACCAAGCATCTATCTTTGGCGCATGCGTGATTGGGACAGAGTGGCTGTCAGTTCAGAGTCAGTGTCCCCTGGGCATTCTATTATTCATAGGGAGGTGGAAATAAGTGTTCTGACCTCCCTGTGAATAATAGAAACCGATGCAATACTTAAAAAGACAGCTTTAGTGTTCCTTTAAGGAGATATGGCTCATCTGCTTAAAGGACTGGTTTTAGAAATGTGCAGTTCTAAAAGTTACAGGTTCAAATCCCCAGACTTTTATATTTTGTTCCTAATATTCCTACAAAAAGATAAATATTCTATATGTAGAAGTGTTCCACGTCCCCTATGTTAGGGGTATAAGTAAAGGAGGTTACAGATTCAATTCAGAGTTACTTTTAATATTTGCTAAGATTTTAATATTCTGTTTCTTAATCAAATAGCTAAGAAAATACATTGCACTTTTCTATTTTGTATGAAAAGTAATGGATTATTTCATTGTTAGGGACAGGATAATTTTAATCCCTGTTCTATGTCAGTAAGAGGAAGGATCTCTATGCTGTTTCATGATTTTCAGCTTCAAAGAAGCAAGGCTGCAACTTTCTTGTTTTCTGTGAGCATGTAAAGTGTACTGCATACATTTAGCTGGGTTTAAAAAAAACAGCCACAGCAAAGGGAGAGGTGAGACACAGCTTGTTGTATGTTTGTGAATGTGCTCTGTCTATTGGCACAATGTTATATGGAGAAATAAAGAGATTCCTCAATCTTAATCAGGTTCATCCTTTTCACCCAACCCACTTTATTTACCCAGTTAAATGTAGACATAGATGTAGCTATACAATTCTATTTCCTGGGTACCCCTGATAAAATTTATTCCATTGGCTTTTCCTAGGCAGGAAATTTCCCATGACAGGTATAATTGTATTTGTTCATCATACATTTTCTTATAAACCAAAATTACCAATTTATCACAGATGAACTGGGCTGTCATCATCATAGACACACTGATTGTTACCCAAAATCCTAGCATAAAGCTTGAACTTTAAAAGCATGTCTAAACTGAAGCCCAAAGCTGGTGTCCTTGTAGGTGTCTCTCAGTGAAGAGCTTCATTTGGCTTGAACTTGGATCCAGTTTATTTTCTTACAAATACCTTTTATCCTTAAGGTTTTGTGAACACTGTCACAGTGGCATAGGGATCACCATAGCTTTTTCCAGGGTGGGGCATTAACTGAGGTATAACTTTCCCCCACCTGACACACACACACACACCCCACAATCACAGGGGCTGGAGATTAGGTACGGGTGGCTTTACATCCACTTCAAACCGAGCAGGTAGGTGGCAACTACTGCTCAAGAAGCAAGCTGTCAGGTCTATTGGTCCTGTAGCAGAACTAACTTTTACACTCTGCTGATAAGACATTAGATTAGGTAAGAAATTTACAGTTTAGATAAAAGGGAGGTGAAGAACTTACTGAGCAGAGTAGATAAAAGGGGGGTGAAGAACTTACTGAGCAGATTTGATAAAAGGTGAGTGAAGGATCTGGGGATCAGATTAGATGAAGGGGGAGTAATTGACCTAAGAATCAGATTGGATGATGGAGGGGCCAAGAGGAACAGATTGGCTGCATGTGGTAAATGACCTGGGCAGCCTGATTTGAAAACATTAATGTTTAAAACTACTGCTGCCAACCAAGCATTTGCAATTATTTAACTTCTTCTCTAATAAAACATTTTATTTTATTTGATGTAAATTATCCATGACAGTCAAAAGGGCTAAGCACTATATACCTGGTATAATTAATGTTTTTGTAACAGGCTGGCATGGCTTATAAAATGTCTCCTTGGGCCTAGTGGAGCGAGGAGAGGCAAATATATTTAATGAATCTCTAAACCACTCACTGTTTAAGATTTATCTTTATATATGTTCGCACAATTAAAGTAGGACATATAATGCAAGGCTTGCATAAGAAGCACGGAAAGCATTTCTAGC
Source organism: Hymenochirus boettgeri (assembly GCA_019447015.1). Lineage (NCBI taxonomy): Eukaryota > Metazoa > Chordata > Amphibia > Anura > Pipidae > Hymenochirus > Hymenochirus boettgeri. Next base: position 74,151,626 of record CM033472.1, read on the forward strand.
AGTAATGTATTAGGTAGTAACATAACATATTAATAAAGGTTAAATAAAGACATTCATTTCCTTTTTTAACCTGCCTAACCTGCCTAAATATGGCCATACAAGTGACAATATTATTGGCTGCTCTGCTGTTTGCCAGATTCAGCATGGCTTGAGAGAGAATATGGACATAGCATCGGTGACTCCAGGCAGGGCTGGAATGGGCGGTTTGCCGGTTTAAGAAATGTTGGGAGGTGATAGTTTCAGGCATGCCTTTTTCATGTGCTGTTTGATCGTTATGTGAAATTCTTATTATGGTTTTAAGCACTGATAACCTGCAGTATTAATTCTAATGTTCGAATATGATCTTGGCCACATAGCAAAACAGTTTGATTGTTCCCAGTGTGCTTATGTCGATTTCCACTGGATATTCTCACAATTCTTAATATCATACTAAGGGACCCTTGATTTCACTATAAGGGGGCAACTGAAACAATTATAAATATAATATGTATAAATATATTGTCCAAATCTAAAGTACTTCAATAATATTTAACTCTCAATTTACCCAAGGATTGCTTCTACGTTCCTTTTGTATGGTTGTATTTTAGAAGTGTTGTTCTGATGGAAACCCGCAGACCCTTTCATTAATATATGATGCTAAGTATTCGTTAAGAAGCCTCTAACACATTTAAAAAGCCAATAGGAAACAGGAAGGGTTAGAAATGACCAATGATAACTAGCCAGTACCATGAATACAGTAGTTCCATCATAAATATCTTAAGCTTGTATATTTATACTATATGTGCTAATGTTTTCTGTAGCAGTCTTGATGTAAATAGATAAACTAACTGTAAGTTGTTGCAGCATAAATGAAGAGCCCTCTACTAAAGGAAGATAATAATGATGCAGTGGAAATCTTCCATCTGGAACCACAGAACCCGATGCCAACAGCAGTAGTTTGTCAGCATCAGGACCCATTGTTTTTGTGCCCTACACATTACCGATATTCAGCAAATCTCATAACATATGCATACAAATATATTAAAACTCCTACCAACAAGCAAGACAGTGGCATCTAGAACTTCTCCCAAAATCTTGTTTACCTCTCATTTTACTTAAATTGCAATTGCTCTGTTTTGTATATTAAGTGTTTGCACAACAATTAGTAACCATTTGTTTTATAGCTTGTCTGTGTGGGAAAAATCTTACCCTATACACGCTTTTAATCAATGAGTTACTAATAACATTGCAGGAAATTGGACTTCAAAGTAATTAGTCATTGCTAAACTAGCTTAATGATGTATTCTTATGTATGAATCTGTTAGGTAAACACACACATATTCAGCTTTTAACTTCTGAAGTGAAGAACTGCTCTGTCTTGTGTGACAAAAAACAATAGCATTTCCTATATATGTAGTCCCCACAATTAAAAGCAGTGAGAGTCATTTAATTCATGGGGCAGGAATATGTGTGTGCATATATTTATATAAATTAGACTTTGTATTTATATTAACATCTAACGAGTTAGCACCTAGCTAGAAACGGGAGGGATAACACAGTGTCTGTCTTTTATATGAAATAATTTGGTTCTAAAATATAGGTCTATATAATTATATTATATATTATTATATAAATTATATTTATATAACTATTATATAAATGATGTTGTAAAGGATACCTTTAAAGAACATTGAGGGAATAGTCTTATTCTGAATTCAGTATCTGTAGTATCTGAGAAGCATTGGCGAGTTTTTTTTTTTAATACCACTATGACCTGAAAACCTTTTTTAAATGTTTTCAGTCAAATGAATGAAAGCGTATTTTACTGTTGGGGTCAATAAGGCTGGGTACACCCAAGACAACAATGGTCCCAGCTGACCATTCACCACCGTTCGGCCAGGAAATTTAACTGTCAGTCGCGGCAAAGGTAGCCACGGCCAACAATTCTTTGTGATCATGCGGTTCCGTAAGCATTTACTAGCATGCCGATTGCCAGTTTGTCCGATTCAGAAGAACAGGCAACTGACACCAGTCTCGCTCATTGGCACACAAACCATTCAATATTTATGCCCTACCGAGTGATATATATGGTTATACCGCTTGGATGGCCGAAAATATTGTATGTCCTACATTTAAAAATTCCATTTTTCAAAAAAATGTATTTATTTTGATTGATATGATCAAATTTGGCAAAAATCTGTTCCTGTTTAGTCTGATAGGCTGATATCAAGCATGAACAATTTAAATAGAATTCAACCGTGCAGTATAAAGGGTGCAGTATAAAGACAAAAACAGAAAAGATAATCAATGCACATTCCTAGGCCCCATACAATATCATATTATCTGCACACTGTCATACTTTATAAACAAAGGGTTTGTCTGGTTAGGGGGCTTCCTCAAGTGCCCATACAAAGAGAGAGGCTTACTGTTGGCATCTTTTATCCCATTTTTCGTGGGTAAGTTTGCACGCAGCGTGATGACGCATCGTAGCATCCGTCTTGCCTTGAAAACCTATAGCATAGCTGTTGTTAGGTAACTGTTGTCAAGTAACGGTAGGCACTCAAATATATGTGATGCTGTATATACATATACACAGCGAGAGAGTTGCATCTAGCAAAAATATTTAGCAGAACCTAATTTAGCACATAATACCATTGTATAATCATATAATCATATTATCACATAGTATAAGGAATCTTACACTCGTGGGTTATTCCTTTACACTTGTAAGGATAGGGCTAAAGACATTGCCCCAAAATAGATATTAAGATTAGTTCAAAGTCAGTATTAGTAATTAGTCCTGAATCAAAGGACGGTTATTTCCTTTCTGTATTATCCACTAACCGGACCTAAGTCTGTGATCCAGCCAAAATTAAGGCCACCAATCCAATCGAAAAGTCACGCAGAATAGTCCTAAGGTAATTATTACCATATAAGGAGAGCCTATTTCCATCGTTGTGATTATAAATCCAGTCCAGACAAATTTTCTTTATATGGCATATAGATCCTGTTCCCAAGGAGCACCATTTTCTAGCACCTCATAAAATACCATAAATATACAGTAGCTAAAGGCCATAAGGCAGTTTTCTCTGCATGTGTTCAATGGACACTGCGAAATTGTGTTATGTGTGAATATAGCTGATTTACAAACTAGCAGTACTTAAAAGGCATATACACCATAATCACACACACCCCAAACCCCAAGACTATAATACTTGCCATGGTAAAAGATGTACCAAAAGGAAGTTTTTCAGCCTGATGTTCAATACTCTTCCTGTAAAGGTTGCTGCCTTCTCTTTATCAGCTTGCACATACTCATAGAGTACGCATAGAGGAGGCAGCTTGGGGGGCAGCAGACAGTCAGCTGTGATGTTATCTGTCCCGACCACGGCTGACTGCTACCAGGAAGAACCAGTAGGAAGAAAGAAGGAGGCAACATGCTCTCTAAGGTTAAAACACATTAGGAAATATCATCAGGAACAATCATTAGCTGTAAGTTCCAATGACATACTTGCTATGCAGTAGATGAAGAGTTCTACTTGTACTGCAGATGACAGCTCACCACTCTTTCTTTGCACGCCTCTCTCCTGTAATAATATCATTTCAAAATGCCTTCTATAACTTGTACCAATTTTATTAACATAAACCTTGTGAAAACCTATGAAAGGTGATCCATAGAGCCCTGCTACACTAATTACTGTATCTACTGTATTAACGTTTGTTGTATATTGCCGAATTGATTGACAATTGAATTGAATTGAGTAAAGCTTAATAAAATGAGAATAATATTGCATATTACCGATGGCTCACACCTATTTGTGCTTAAACAAATTGAGTGAAATGTGTACTATAAATCTCTTACCACAATTTACCTAAACAATCAAATTGTCCATGTGCTCAAGACCCAAACCTGTCTCATAACGACAGCTGATCTAATGGTCCGGGTGCAGGCAGACCAAAAACCAGTTACTTTAACTGAGGAGGACACCAGTAAAGAAAAAAAGGCCAGTTGCACACTCCAACAGCACCATACCAACAGCATTCTCCAATAGCACCATGCAAGAGCCCACTTGCTTAACCAATAAAACATTATTTTGCTAGTTCATATCTGGTCAATTGATGCATTGTGAGCGTCCAGCTCTTAATCGAAAAGCCTTGTCAGATGACCTGATGTGAACACTAGGTAAATAAACAGGGTTATTTAATAAAAGTTCTTATCGTTTAAAATGGTGCTAAGTTTGCCCCAACCAATCAGATGTAAGCTTACAAATGTTAAATAAGATCTGATTGGTTGGGGCAAAATTAGCACCATTTTAAACAATAAGAACTTTTATTGAATCTCCCTGATAGTTTTCTTGATCAAGCAACTGGACCCTTGTGTGGTGCTGTTGGCATTCTGATACTTGCGTGTACTCAGAATGAAAGGTTACTGCACAGCCCCTGTACAAATTTACAGAAACGTATTATTGCATATTATCAGGGTTATTCAATAAAAGTTCTTATCGTTTAAAATGGTGCTAATTTTGCCCCAACCAATCAGATCTTATTTAACATTTGAAAGCTAAAATCTGATTGGTTGGGGCAAAATTTGCACCATTTTAAACGATAAGAACTTTTATTGAATCTCCCTGTATGTTTTTTAGCTTGCAGATAAACATCCCATGCAGTGTAAAATATTTTCAGTTCTGTGCAAGAAACTTATCTATGAATAGTAAATATTTCTAAATTCTTTAAAACATGCAACGTCTAGCAGTCTACAAATATTCATATGTTAAAATCTGTATGTGGTTATACTCCATCAAGATAAGGGTTTTTAGACAGCCTTGAGAGTGACTTGTATTTTTGAAAATGTTAAGATAATCAGAAGTCAAGATTAAGGTGAGCATTTTTGTTCGAAAGATTAGTCAAAAAATGTATCTGCATTGTGATTTTTTGCATAGGATAAATTATTGAAGAGGGCCCAATGATATTCGAGTGACCAATGCCAGAAATAGGTGGATTTTACGACTCCTGTCATAGGGACCTCAATAATAGCTCATTATAGAGGTGTAAATGCTATTAGATGCTGCTCTAAAGGAATATATATGCCCTAATGCCATTTCCATGCAGCTTACATGCATAGTGTATATGTAAACGCTTTCCATATCCTGTTTAGCGCATAGCCAGGTCTATTATAGAAAACATTACTGTGGCTTTCTGTGGATTATAATACTTGTTTATTAGTGTGTTTGTGTGTGTGTTTGTGTTTGTACTTGTTTAAAATCACCTAAACAAAAACTGCAGTTTGTTTTCTTAATGTGTCTTAATGACCAGAGAAAAATTCTGTTACACTTTTAGGAGCATGTGGTGCCAAAATAAAATGATATAAACACACATTAAGCAATTTTAATATTTTGTGCATATTACAAACACTATTATATTGTTTCATTTTTGAAACAAAAAAAAAACATAATTTTACAATCAATAAAATGTGGAAATGTTTCAAAAACATCTACCCCAATTAACATTTTTATCTATTATAGAAAAGAAATAGCAGTGAAGTTTAATTGTTGATGCTTTATATTGTTGCAGCAATATTAAACATTAAGCTATGGTATGGACACAGTTGAACATTATGTTTAAATCGTTTTACTGTTATGTTTGTATGCTAACTTTGTCTAGTAGCCTTAGTGCTAAAAAAAAAAAAAAAAGCATACAATGCATTAACCCACCTTTGCATACATACAAAATATAATTTGCAAATCCTCACCTATAGGAAGTGATATCTTGAAATTCAATTCAATTGTCAGAAATGTTAATATACTATCAATCAAGTAATCTTTGTAAAAATTAAAAAAAGTATTGAAATACAAAAGACTACCTTATTATGACTATTTTATTGTATTTTGACAATATATTGTTAAGGTTTCTGAAAATCTCATATTGACCTGTCTCCTTTTAACTATTTTCAATAAACTGCATTTTATAAAAATGCAAATAAAACCAAACGCTGTTTCTTCCATTAGCACATTTCTTGGAGCGAACAAATATTATGGAGGAAATAGTACAGAAAAAAATAACATGTTAAATAACCTTTTTATGGATACTGTGGCAATCAATGTATATAAATGAGGGAAAGGATTAACTATTTCACTATAACTTTCCTTAGTCCACTACCTTCTATAATTCTATAAACAGGATGATATCACTTTAACTGAATGAATAAAATAAACGTACGTCAATCATTTTAGTAATGGTCATAAAGTCTTGCCAGTCAGCCAAAGCAAAACTATTATTGAAGTAAGTTGCAATCTTGCTTTATATTGTGATGCTATTGTGGTGTGATACATTTAAGAAGAAGCTATAACTTTTTTGAAGGTGCAATGGCTACTTGCAAATGTATTGCACGGAGATTTAGGCCTAGTTTATAAAGAATGTTGTGCCAGGTATAGGGAAACCAAACTTATTTTAAAACATTAGAAGATAGGCTGTACAGTAATGGCACAGTAATGGCATTCCTGCATAATAGTTGGATGGTATATACTATTTGCATGATTGATAAATAAATTCCTGCACTTTAGTGAGTAAACTAGCCTCAAGAAACTAGAAACTTTAAAGAATCCATTTTACTGTATAACTTAGGGTCACTTTTATTTTGCTTACCAGAAAAATGTATTTACTTGGGGGGAAAAAATGTAAGTATTTTAAAATGTAGTTTGTTTGCTGACTTTTTATACATTTTCTTTAAGAATAAAAGCTTTTAACATTTCTGCAGTAAATATGTTTGAATCTTATTTGTGTGAGAAAAATATGCACAGTTCTTATTTTGATCTATTTAACCAATAGGCGGTCTGTTTATTGTTTGTTTTTAGTAAATGTGTCGCATCATTTTCTAAAAAAATTGTAAAAAAGCAGACGTGTTTTTACACAGACCATGCAGTTAAAGTGTTGATCAGGAGGATATGCATTTTCCAGCAGCTTTATATCATTATTTCCTTTATTAATTGTCACAGATGTTATGCCTTGTATCCCAACACCTCCTTGTAAATATCTATGTCCCTGGTTACTTTTATAAGTTTTGTCCCAACTATATGTGTGAAATGCACACTAAACCACACATTTGTTTCATTATAGTTTTCTTTGAAAAAATTTTAGGCATATTTCCTGCATGTTTCGCTTTACTTCTGCTAAGAGACATCTATTTTCTGCGTAATCCCTTGGTTTTCCAGATCTTTCTGCATTTCCTGCCCATTTCTTTCCCATTAATAAACCATTACTCACACTGATACTGACCTGAACCTAGCCCCGCTCATAAATTTATCACCCCCTATTGTTTTGAAATGTTCTAACCAATCACTCCTCTCCTCATACAGTACCTATCTTCCTAGTTGTAGCCTCTGGCTTCTTCATTTCCAAACAGGATGTCATTGTTTGACTGCACCTCACCTGTACAATCCATCATGTTCTTGCTTCTAATTCTAGTACTCTTATCTGAGTTTTGAAATGTTGAGGTTTTCTGCATACAACCCCCCCCCCCCCATCCCTATTGTACCCAATATCCTTTTGCCCATTCATGTTAACATAGGTACTACACTGCAAGGGTGAGTGTGTATTGATTTTGTTTGCTCATTTAGAATTTGTTTTCATGACTCTGGACAGTAAGACCAGATAATACACTTGTCACCTTGTTTACATGAATTTATTTGGGAGTATGGTGAAATCTTTTGTTGTCACTGTCATTCTATCTATGCAAAATGAGGTTTGCACATTTATACCCACATTTGCTTTAATCTCTTATATCCAGTGTAAACTAATCAATATTTACAATGTTCATGGTATTTTTTTAAACTAAACATTTTCTTGTTGATGTTTTTATGTAGTAGTAAAGTTACACTGTGCAATATTTCCCTTTAGGTCTTATAGTGCCAGTCAAAGATACTGGCTGTTCCATAAAGAAGTTAATACACATATGTTCATATATCTTAATGGATTTTCACAAATACTAAAAAAAGTTTAAAAAATTAATAAATAAATAAATATATATATATATATATATATATATATATATATATAATAGTTTGTCATTTAATGCAAATGACACTGTAAATACAACATATTCTTTAATCGTGTAACTATTAATTAGTAAAACTTCACATTGGGCAAGCATATGGATACAGAGAAATGTGCAAATGTTAAAAATGTTAAGTCTACATTACACAGTAATTATATTTTCTCTTTCTCTCATCTATCTATCTATCTATCTATCTATCTATCTATTATCAATCCATTTATCTATCTATTATCTATCTATCTATCTATCTATCTATCTGTTTTTATTTGTTTCTATCTGTGTAATTGTATTTGTATCTATCTAATCTATCTATCTATATAGTATCTATCTATCTATCTATCTATCTATCTATCTATCTGTTTTTATTTGTTTCTATCTGTGTAATTTTATTTCTATCTATCTATCTATCTATCTATCTATCTTTCAACTATCTATCTGTCTATCTATCTATTCTCTCTCTAATATATATTAAAAGTGAGACATATATAGAAGTGAGATAAAAACGGTTCAGGCAGCTGTAGTAAAGACATGCTGTCTCTTTCTGTCTCTTTCTGTGTCTGTCTTTTTCTGTCTCCCTCTCCCCATCATTCTCCCGGTCTCCTTGCTCGTTCCCTCTCTGTGTCTCTGCCTCTCTCGCTGTCTTCACGCTGTGATATAACAGGAGACAATTAAATGTCTGCAATTCATCTAGTTCCCTAGATCACACTGTTCGTCAGTAATAAAGGGGCAGAAATCCCACCAGATCCTGAATTATTATGAGATAGATTAGCATATAGGGATTGATAGTAGGATAAACATAATACGATTAGAGATGTCTCTTTTAAATCTCTAGATATTGATTCAAGGAATTTTAATTCTAGAACTTGTTATGTTCTAATCTGAGTTTATTACAAGATAAAACATTTCTCTTTAGGGTGAAGCATGAAGGTCGATTTGAGAAGAGCGGGACCCAGGGCAAGTCCCAGGGCAGGACCCAGGGCAGTCTAATCCAACCCTAGGTCCTGCGGGCAGATTTCGTTCGAGGTGGACCAATGGACACTGCCTTGGAAAGTGTCTCTATGGAGGGGATTGGGTTTAGCTTTAATATCCCAACAAAGTAACCAGATTCTACACGGTTAACAATCCAAGATATGTGTCCGTTCAGCTTCCCTCTGCATTAGAAAAATCCTGGAGATTTACTCGCTGCCAAGTCTGAGTCCATTTGTGGTTTGTACGGAACCGACCTAGTTAATGGGATCTCCCTCACATTGCTATAGCCACTGCCCGGACCAGGCACCTCCTGTGTGTCGGGGGCAGAGAAATGAGTGATCGTAAATGTTCTAATTACAGTTTAACACCGAGATAAAAAGGTGTTAATGGGTTTAATCCCAGGGCCTCCTATTGTCTCTGCCCCTCGCACTACAAATTGACACGGAGCCCAAAGGACCCTCGGTGCTTCCCGCTTTGTTGGGATTTCAATTTGCTTTTCCCTCTTTCATGGAAATTTTAGGATCTCCAAAGTCTTTTGAAGTTGGTTATTAGGCGAAAATGAAGCCCCTTGTCTTGTCCACTGATCGTTTAATGCGAGATCCAAGGGAAAGAAATGAGAAACATTGTGACTGTGTCATTAGCCCTGATCTGGATTTACATAGAGTGTAATAGGATGGGGGTGTAGAGTGTAATAGGATGGGGGGAGTAGAGTGTAATAGGATGGGGGGAGTAGAGTGTAATAGGATGGTGGGGGGGGGGCTAGAGTGTAATAGGATGGGGGGTTAGAGTGTAATATTATGGGTGGGGTAGAGTGTAATAGTATGGGGGGTTTAGAGTGTAATATGATGGGGGGTGGGTAGGTAGAGTGTAATAGGATGGGGGGTTAGAGTGTAATAGGGTTGTGGGGGGTAGAGTGTAGAGGGGGGGGGCAATGAATCGGGATCACCACCTATGGAGAGTTTCAGCAGGGATCTCACCATTGGCAATGATATCAACGCATTGCTTTCCATTCCACTCAACCTGGATCTGCCTAGGAATACACAGTAAATACAATCTAGACAATCTATATTCCCCCACGTTTTGTACTAAGAACTATGCTGGAAGTTCTCTGTGTCCATCTCCTTCCCTTGGAATTCTCATCCCATAACATTTCTACCCCGATTGGAACGTTGTAATGAACTTCCACCGGGGACAAAATCCTCGTCCTTTTGCCTTCCCTGTTCCAACGGCACTGAAGGGTTAATGGAAAGATCAACGAGGATGTTTAGGAAGGGGAGGATGGTGGATAAGAAATAGAGAGGGGAGAGGGAGTGAGAGAGAGAAGGATTGGGAGGAGTCTGAGCGAGACTTGAAATGTCAATCACACAGCAAGTGCCAATGATCTGAGACAATCTGTTAGGAACTGACCTGGGTCCACTCAGATCAATAGCACCACAGGGAGAGGACGGAGCCACCAGGAGCCTCGTACGGACCCTAATACCCCGGTCCCCCCCTTCTGTGCTTGATGGTAAGGAACCAAAAGGCAAAGTCGGGTCATCGTAGGGGGTGTCCCAGGCCAGAGCGTCCGGGTGAACATGTCCTTCCCCCAGCTGGGTTACCAGTACATGCGACCTCTGTACCCCTCGGACAGGCAGAGTGTCGGGGGTACCAGGAGCAGTGCGGAGATCTCTCAGGCCGGGACTCTTTCTAATGTTCTCTCCTCTATGTATGGAGCTCCCTATGCAGCAGCCGGAGCAGCTCAAGCCTACGGAGCCTTCCTGCCCTACAGCGCGGAGCTGCCTATCTTCCCCCAACGTAAGGCACGTTCCGCCTCCTGTACAGACCCGGGGCGGGGGATCCACTTTCTGTCAGATTAGACCGGGGTCCGGTAGCAGTTTGGGCCCCTAATGGGAAAGTTTAATGTTCTGCCTTTTGTTGTCATTTCTTTCACAAAGTTTATCTAGGTCGTGTGTGTGTCCCAGGATGCAGTGTGTTCCTATGGATTTCTACTAATAGTTATACACACATACTAGTTATACACATACTAGTTATACACATACTAACATACAGTTATACACATACTAGTTATACACATACTAACATACTAGTTATACGCATACTAACACTTACTAGTTATACACATACTAACACATACTAATTATACACATACTAATTATACACATACCAGTTATACACATACTAACACATACCAATTATACACATACCAGTTAATACACATACTAACAATACTAGTTATATACATACTAGGACTAGATTGCAGTAACAGGGATCACTGTCATACATAGTTTATATCTGTTCATATTTAAGGAAGAATACCGATAGTATATATTATATAGTGTCTAGTATATAGTGTATATTATATAGTGTCTAGTATATAGTATATATTATATAGTGTCTAGTATATAGTGTATATTATATAGTGTCTAGTATATATTATATAGTGTCTAGTATATAGTGTATATTATATAGTGTCTAGTATATAGTTATATATAGTGTCGTTATATGTATATAGTGTTATATAGTTATATAGGTATATATAGTGTCTAGTATATAGTGTATATTATATAGTGTCTAGTATATAGTGTATATTATATAGTGTCTAGTATATAGTGTATATTATATAGTCTCTAGTATATAGTATACATTATATATATATATATATATATAGTTAATAGTGTATAGTATATAGTGTATATTATATAGTGAATAGTATATGTGTATATTATATAATGAATAGTGTATAGATATAGTGTATATTAAATAGTGAATAGTGTAGTGTATATAGTGTATATTATATAGTGAATAGTGATAGTATATATGTGTATATTATATAGTGAACAGGTCTAGATATAGTTATAGTATATAGTTATGGTGTATAGTAAATAGTGTATAGTATATGGTGTTATACTATATAGTAAAATTAGTGTATAGTTATGGTGTATAGTATATAGTGTAGTAGTGTATAGATATGGTGTATAGTATATAGTAAATAGTGTAAAGTATATAGTATATGGTGTGTTAGTATATAGTTAATAGTGTATAGTATATAGTATATGGTGTATAGTAAATAGTGTATGTTATATGGTTAACAGGATGTGGGTCCCAAACCTGCCAAAATAAAGCAAACACAATAAGGACAGGGGTTTGGGTCGGTACTGGGTGTTGTTTCCCTTCCATAGTATATGGATTAGTTATTAGTTAGTATGTGGTAACACTCCCGCCATTAAACCTGTGTTCCCTTTCGTTGGTCTGATATCTTTTCTCACACAGGGCTCCCAGTACGATATGAAGGAAAGCCCGGGGTCCAGCATGCAGCCTTCTCCCACCCTCACCCAGCATTTTATCCCTACGGACAATACCAGTTTGGTGATCCTTCAAGGCCCAAAAATGCAACCAGGGAAAGCACTAGCACCCTCAAGGCCTGGCTCAATGAGACACAGGAAGAACCCTTACCCCACCAAGGGGGAGAAGATCATGTTGGCCATTATCACCAAGATGACCCTCACCCAAGTGTCCACCTGGTTTGCCAACGCAAGGAGGAGACTGAAAAAGGAGAACAAAATGACTTGGGCCCCAAGGAGTCGAACTGACGAGGAAGGAAATCATTATGAAAGTGACCACGAAGAGGACAAGCAGGAGGACGAGGAGGAGATTGACTTGGAGAACATGACACGGAGGACATTGAGAGTAAAGAGGATCTGGATGATCCGGACAATGATTTTCACTCGGACTCTAAAACTGATATCAGGAGCGACTCTGAAGTCTCTGATGGCTTCGAGGATCTCGGTGTCCCCGAGGAGAGATTGCTCCAGTCAGTGGTTATTGACAGGCGGGTGTTAGATCAGGGGCCTCAGGACAAAACCCAGCCCGAGTGTGGACAGATCAAGCTGGACGCGATCCCCCCTAGTTCCCCCCAGGAGAACAACATTCCGGCAACACACAAACCCAAAATCTGGTCCCTGGCAGAGACTGCGACCGCTCCCGATAACCCCCGCAAGTCCCCCCACACCGGTGCTCCAGTGAACTCTCAGCCCGGAATCCCACAGCACAGACTAATAGCCTGTCCTGGCAGCAGGTTCCAGGGTTGGACTGGGAGGGCATTTTCTGCCCAGCAGTTGTCTTTATTGAACTCTGCTCACTTTCTCCAAGGACTGAGCGTATCCCACACAATCCCAGGCTCGGGCTGTGCAAGTTTCACAAAGCAGGGGGAAGCCAAACACAGCACAGACGCCATAACAGGTGATTAGTGGGAGCTTTACCATAGTTATTATCGACTATTACAGCTCATAGCACACAACAGCCTCCTTATTAAACGGGGGCTCTTATTAAAGCAATTGAGTCCTACTCATTTATGTGCATACACAGAGTCAGAGAGTCAGACAGACAGACTGACAGATAGATAGATAGATAGTAGATAGAGAATATAATATATATAGATATATATAATAATACTGCAAAAATAAATATAATATATATATATATAAAGATATATATATATATATATATATATATATATATATATATATATATATATTATATAATATATATAATATTAGTAAAAATAACTAACAAAGGAGCCAGATTTTTTCTTTTGCAGGTGAAATTTTGTGAAAATAAAAATAAATGAATACATTATAAATTAGAATTGTTTTCTTTTATTTTTTTTTTTTTTAAACCTCTGGACTCAGTAAATACTTAAGTGAACAACCAGAGGCTGAGGCTAAATTGCTGAAATATAGATTTATCAGTAATGGGTAATTTTATAATCAAAAGCTTTAGACCAGTATATTATATATATATATATATATGTGTGTGTGTGTGTGTATCATAGATCTAATGCAAATCAAATTTATTTGTTATTTAAAAATAAATGAATATACATGCTGATTGATACACATATATTAAGATAATGGACTGTTATTTAAAATATATTTATATCATAATAACACACATAGGTTATTTTAGATTAATTATGGTCTAAGTTTAATTCCCTTTCTTTTAGCCAATGGAACTATTTTTAAAGATCAAACCCCCTAATACAACATTTTTCATTACATTCTTTTGTATGTTTTGTCCATATAGATCGACCCACTGTGGATTTAGAGAAAAAACTACCTGCATTAAGTACAGCTTTCCAGCCAGTCCAAAGAAGGTAAGAACACAAAGCTACTTGCTGCCCACAATATTGGAAATCTGATATTGAACTGTCTGAATACATTTCCATATACTACATTAAAACAATTCATTAGTGTTTAAGGGTGCCCTGATTAAGTAGAAGGAAAATTCTAAGTGTCTCTGTTATGAGATAAGAGACATTTCTTATTGCAGTTATGAGATAATTCGGGGATTTAGATGGATTAGTGGAACTTTCGTTTTAGTTAGTCAGTGTAGTATTGCTGTACGGATGCACTTGGACTTTCAATGCTATAACCAAAATCTACATTTAATAATTACAACAATAGGAAATCTAAATGTTATATACATTAAATTACAATGAAAAAGGGCAGACCAGCATAATACCCTTTGTGTATGTTGGTTTCTTATTTAGTAAATCACCAAGCAATCCATTTATTAAATGAAGGAATCTAAATGGCATATGGGAAATAATATGTTTGTGAATTATTTTGTTAATTTCTATTTGAAAAGGCAAAAATAAAAATTGAGCTAACTAGTAACGTTCCCCGTGTGCCTGATTATTAATACATTTTGGTTAATATCTTGTCCCCTAGGTCACAGAATCAACTGGACGCTGCAGTGATCCTTTCTGCTTTATCCTCATCTTAACAGTATATTGGACTATTTATATATATTATATCTATTTGGGTTTTTTTTTTCTACACCCCAACCCAATTGCTGTAAGCTATTTCTTTTGCTAGTTAAACCCTGTAAGCATGTCTGTGTATACAATGGAACACAAAATTGTTTCTGTCCCCTCATGCTGATCAGTTGAGTTTTGTAAGGTTTTGTCTTGTGCTTGTCTTTTTGTATATATGGTACAAATGTAAATAGATCTTTAAACCAAATTGTACAAGAAAGTCTCTATTTTTGGTTAATAAATAATTTTGTTGACAATTTCACTCTATCTCCTGTTTGCCAATTATTATTATTATTGTTGTTGTTGTTATTGTTATTATTGTGTGACGTCATCTCCTTCATTGCTGATTATTATTACTTAGCGTGGATTCCTTTTCATTTCCATTGTAATAGTTCACTATGATGATTGGTGTCAATTGGAATTTATAGTTAATTTAGATTTAACTTTTTGTATTTTGTTATAGGTTTGGATTTGTTTTGGTAAATGAGAGATTAACCTAATTTCCAGGTAGCCCAATGGTTAGAAATTATCCTTTTAAGGTTTTTTTTTCCCAATGGAAGTGACATTTAACAGTAGGGTTAATAGGAATCTTCATGCATAATTGTGTTTTTACAAAACGGGGCCTCTTGTCCGAGGCACAATCAGACCCATTGCTCTAATTGATTCTAAATGTTCTATGATTGTGTTTTCCTATTAACGATCGGGCTATTTGAAGGTCTTTAACTGTGAACAGGGTTTGTGGAAGGAGATGCAGCTGATAACAAGACTGCTGTGTCGGTCACAGTGCTAGGAAGTGTAGGGTTGCTGCGCCCTCTACAGGCAAATTTCTACTTCAAAAGCTTTTTTTTCCAGTACATAACTTGAAGCGGTTTCACTTTCACAATGTCTTGCAATAAGGTGGCTGAATAGGACTTTCTCTTAACCAGTTGTGATTTTGTATGAGACACTTGACTAGTTTAGTTTGTACATTTTGGAGTAATTCAGCTCCATTTATACTGCACTTTGTGTCACAATCTGAATTGAAATTAGTTTCCCTACATCCCACATGCTAATCCACTGCAGCCAAATAGGAGGGAGGTGCAGTAAAATCTGGAGTCTGAACTTACCTGACTGTGCTCCTGTGATGCCATAATCATTTTACGGCATTGTGGGAGAGCATAAGGTGAGCTGCAACTATTGGATACCTTACTAATGTACTATGCAGCACAAATAACCTTCAGGTGCAGTGTGCAATGTAAAAAAGTTTTGGACTTTGCGCAGGCCCCTATAAATAAGTCTAAAATCCACACACACCAAATATAACATAGGGTAACATAGATTTTAGACTCATCTAAGCAGAAACAATTCTTACATCTCCCCCTAGATGTTTTTAATGCCAGCAAATACCCTGGAAAGGCTGCAGTTATAATGAAATATAAGTTGCTATTCACTGGTTCTCAAACTTTTTCAGGTTGTGGCGCACTTGGCAATGCAAATTTATCTCGAGGCACACCTGTATTCCTAATGTTGTAATTTCCCATATTTATGCACTTGGTACAATACATTAACTGTGTTGAAATATTACCATAAAATATATTTTAAAAAATAACAATAATGTAAGTTACACTGGTCAAAATATTTCCACTACTAAAATTATTGAGGCACACCACTGGCTCTATAAAGTCACACCACTGGCTCTTTAAAGTCACACTAGGCACACCCTTTGAGAAACCCTGTTAGGCAGAAACCCTGTAGAGAAACCCTGTTCTAAACAAATGCCCTCTCTGTAGAAATGTCTCTGTACTACAGCCTACAGCAATGAAAAATCAGAAGACAGCTATACAAAGTTATCAAAACCATATGCAGCAAGATTGGGGTAGAATAAATGCAAACAGCTTGTAACTATTGCAGCCCTGAAAATATGTTTGTTTGTTTCTCGGTCCTGTTGTCTTAGAATGAAACCTGTGTGGGGGTTTTCTGAAAGGGTGAAAATTTAAAGGGAAAGTTCACCCCTTTAAATGGAAAATTGTATATATAAATCCCAGTCCAACTTGAAATGCTGCCTGATATTCTGTTACTCCTCTCACTGATTCCTGGTTCTTCCAATTAGCAGCTGTCAGTAATGAATGTAACAGATGACATCACAGCCAATGACCGAATGCTATTACCCTAGTTGCTTCCTCTGAGCAAGTAAAAGCTTGAAGAGCTTGGAGAGGGGGGACGCACATTTTTTTGCTGTATAACACATCAGCCATATGTCTGTCAGCTTTCTAGCGATTGCATTTTAGGGTTTTGGGGGTTGATTTACCTATATACAATTTTTCATTCTAGGGGTGAACTTTTCCATTGAAATGTCTCTCATCCACCTAAAACAATAATTCAGTGTCACTATTCCTTACTCCAGTTTTGCTTTCATTGAGAAGTAATTTTGGTTTAACAGTTTTTCAGTGCAGATTTCAGTCTCCCTGGCTGAGTTGTCCTTTAATGGAGGAGAACAAACTGTCAGCAAAAAGCTGACAAGCTTGGTTAGCAACATCTGTAGTACCATTATAGTTTTACTGCTGCAATAATTATCTACCCTTACAAATACTGACATATCCCTTAGATTATATTCTCCAAATTATCAAACCATGGTTTATATTAAAACATAAATAAGTTGCATCTTTTAATTTTAGACATTCCTTTGGTTTAACAGTATATTATTTAGAGGGTAGGAGCCATTATTTTTACATCCTGTTGCCTGGTACAAGACAAGCAATGAACATGCTGCCAATGACAGTTTTCTAGCCCAATAGAAGCCCATCTACCTGGTCTTCTCCTCCTATCAGTAGGCAGAACTGTGGGACAGCAGGTTTCAGTCAACCTGAAGAGATGTCAGCTGGATATTTAGCTTTTGATTGCTCTTATTGTATTGCTCATCAGGAGATATTAATACTGACTCCTACCTCTCTTAAGCTGGGTACACACGATGAGATATTTCGGTCCGATCGACCGATAGTTCCGAATGCGGCCATGTCCGACCGATTGTTTGTCTAAATTGTTCGTACACACCTAGCGATTTTTCCTCCTGACCGACCGTTTGATACTTTCGACCGGTCGGCCAGGAGGAAGGACTGTCGGTCGCGGCAAAAGCAGCGAAGGAAAACATGGCATACAGTGTTTCCTCAATGGTAGCAGTTCAATAACTGCAATGAAACCACCAAGTAAACGTACTAAACATAGCTTAAAGGATATGTACACTGGAAATGTGTTTTTGAATTGACCATTTCTAGAAACTATAATTCTTCTCAACCACCACTGTAACAATTTTTTGTTAATCTGTCCCCTATTTATCCTAAATTATTCCGCTTAATGTGCAGTTTAGCTGTATTGAAATGGTGAATGTTGGTATGTGTGAATTGCATGGTGCAAAATTCCCTCTCCCAGTGGTGTCTCATCCAGATTACTGAGCATGCTTATGCCCATAGATAGTCTTTTCTGTTAAAGGGGTCATCCAAGAGAGGGAGGGGGATAATGAGCCTGAGCAAACAAGTACTAGATTAAAGGTAAGCAGCAACACACATAGATTAATAAATTCAGTATACAAATCCTTTAAGTTACTGTGCACCTTATTTTGTCTCCTCAAGTAACATACAGTTAAATCAAAAGTTAATAGCTGTCTCAGAAGTTACCAGAATAACCTGAGTTACCAGATTATGTAATGATGCCGTTTGCAATTGGCAGGCCTATACTGATTGCTATTATAGTGTTTACATTTTGTTACTAACACTCTATATATGTGTTTTTTTCATGTCTTTTTCCTCTTAAAATAATTTTATTTCTTCTATAAGGGCACGGCCACACAAACGCTTGCGATTTCTTCAATAAGTATAGGAAAACGTATGTGATTGCGATTAAAAATGCAGAACGCAAATAACGTGCGTTTTTTTGTGTTGCCGCGTTTTCAATGATATTTTAAAAACGCAAGCGCAAGTGCAAACGCAAAAAAAACGCAGCAGTGTGGCCTAGCCCTAAAGCTCTCCACATGTTTTCTCCCTCTATTGATTTGACCTTGTTTAGGCCCATAGGGAGAGTGGCAGAACCAAAGTAAATGTTTGATTTTCATCTCAAAGCAGTCAAAGAAAATTCTAAATATCTGCATATTATAAAGAAGATGTAACATAGAACTATAGTGTGAAATTCTCCCCTAACTTTTTGATGTACCCAGGGTAAAGGTCAAAAACACTAAGCCTTTAAGGGCAAGCCCACCTTTAAAACAGAAAACTGGTGATTTATCATTTATCTCCCTGCAACATCAACTGCTTACCTGTTTATTACATGCATTTGTAACCAGATATTCAATGATATGTTCTGTTCCTTTCAGGCAAAGGTATCTGCCTCCTCCTTTTGCTTCAAGAGATTTGTATATGCTTGAGCATATGCAGAGGTGGCAGCAGGGGAAACAGCAGTCAATCATTAATTGTGATGTCAGCAGTTACAGCCTTTATTGAATGCATGGAAGGAAGGGCTAGCTTGCTCTGCCAAAAATATTTGTGTATGGGCTCTGACGCTTGCAGAAAAATGTGTGAGGGGCTGGATGCTTGTGGTTGAGTGTTCCTTAATTTCTATACTTGAACACCATACATGTTTATTTACCAAGAGCTGAAAACCCTTCCCAAAGTTACATTAACCTATTTAACAAACTAATTTAAAGTGTATGTATACTGAAAATTAATCTATAAATAAATATGTTTAAGTAGCACTTACTCTGAGGTGTGTGTGTTGCTACATGCCTTCAACAAAGTACTTTTTTTTTGCTCAGGCTCTGACCATTGACCTGACTAGTTTTCCCTGATACCAACTGTCCATACTGCATACAGTATACAGCACACCAACTGTCAAACCATTCTAGCTATAGCAAAACTGCTTACAGAAATGCTCAAATGTAAGATGTTTCAAATTGGATATTTTAAAAAAATAGGGGGCAGATCAACAAAAAAATTATACAGTGATAGTTATGAAATATAGTTTCCACTAATGGGCAATTTAAAAAAAACAAATTTGCCAGTGTACATACCCTTTAAGAAGGTGTTTGCTGCAAAACGACAGGCTTAGCAGTCACTACAAAATGAATAAATATTGATTTTGTACTTTTTTAGCTTAACAAGGGGAAACTATTTATCGAGAGGCACAATCATCATATTAAATAGGAGGAGGGTGTGTAGTTAATAGCTCTCAGCCTGCTAGTGTTTTAGGTGCACATGGCAAGGGAGGAGGGTTAATTTTACACTATAGTTATCTTGTAACTGAAAAAGCATAACAAAGTATGTATACAGGTGTCTCTATTTTTATCATACTGTGGGTTATACCTTAAGTTTTTAAAGACTAGGAAGGAATTTTTCCCCCCTTTTTAGCTGGGGATTTTTGGCCTTCCTCTGGATCAACTGTTAGGTCGGGTTAAAAAAAAAGGAGGGTGAATAGATTGGACTGGATGGATGTATGTCTTTATTCAACCACAATTACTATGTTACTTTGTAAGAATGTAATGCTCAGTTTTACAGTATACCATTTGCGATTTTACAGAGATATACGTCTATGAAATCAGTAAAATCTTTAATTACATTAAGCCCTGAAGGTGTTTCCTCACCCACCTACTCCCTTCTGTTCTGCACAGGGAATACGAATTAGGTCATTAAAGAACTCCTCTCTCCCTTCCTGAAGCAAACTAAGCATGCCTGAGATTAGTAAGTGACAGAAAAAATGAAAAACACTTGCAGGGTTTGCTGTGCTTTGTAGTGAAATATTTTGCTGACTCCTTTAAAATGTAAAGATATATATATATATATATACTCCCTTCAAATGCCTGGGTGCAGTACCCAACAGTAATATATTGATAGGGAAAAGGGTCGCACTCTTGGGTCTTTGGTGTCAAATAGCGTGTTTGGTTTATTGAACAGATAACATGTTTTCACCCACCATGGGTCGACCCTTTTTCTGGATAAAAAGTTTATCTTTGGTATATAATATATGGTTCCAGTTACCAATTATCCATGTTCTGTAGTCTTCTGGTCTTCAGCAAACTGTTTGTGGGGTTTTTTGTGCATCTTCTTTAGAAGAGGCTTCCTTCTAGGACAATAGCCATGCAGATTATTTTGATGTAGTGAGCGGTGCATGGTCTAAGCACTCAAAGGCTGACCTCCCACACTTTTAACCTCTGCAGCAATGGGGGCAGCATTTATACATCTGTTTAAGATGGGAACTTCTAGATATGACTCTGAGTATTTGCACTCAACTTCTTTGGTAGTCCATGTTCTGAGTGGAACCGATCCTGTTTCGGGCTGTTGGCAACAGGGCCGATTTTAGCTATTACAGTGCCCTAAGCAAGTCTCCCCTGGTGTCCCCTTCCCAACCAATACTTCTCTCAAGAACCTCTTGAATTAGTCTTAGCATAAATTGGAAAACTAAGGCTGATGATGATTATGTTGTATACAAAAATAGGGGCTACAGAAAACTAGATAGGTAACAACCTATGCCTAGAAATGGCCCTGGTTTGCAATCTTCTTATTGTCTAGGCCATCTTTTTGTAGAGCGACAATTCTTTTTTTCAGATCCTCAGAGTTTTGTTAACCATGAGGTGCCATGTTCAACTTCCAGTGACTAGTATGAGATAGTGTGAGGGTAATCACACCAAATTTAACACACCTGCTTCCCATTCACACTGGAGTCCTTATAACCCTAACAAGCCACATGATGCTGGAAAGGGAAAATGGCACTTTCGGCCCAATTTGGACATTTTATGCTTACGGGTGTACTCTCTTTTGTTGCAAGTGCAAATTTATAATGTTATACAAGATACACTGACTAGTTTCTATTGTGTTAAAGTATTGTACCATGAAAAGATATAATAAAATATCTTTTCATGGTACAGTAAGTTTTGTAAGAAAGTTCTACATATGGTAGCGAACCGGTTAGCGCGACTTTAACTCCATATATTTGCCCAGCGAGTCTGGGTAAATTGTCCCGGTCCCTAGCTGTACTCTGTTGCCTTCTTTATGACTGTGTGAGCTCTTTGTGGGATGGCTCGTGCAGCCATTGTCCTTGACTGACAGTTAGCACCCAGAAAAAAGAGCAAAGAGGGACCAGCGAACTTAAATGTAAAATTTCTCTCTCTCTCTCTCTCTCTCTCTCTCTCTCTCTCTCTCTCTCTCTCTCTCTATATATATATATATATATATATATATATATAGTAAGTACCATATACTGTACATTTTCATTTCCTCAATCATTTGTTTTGACTTTTGTTAAGTTTATAATGCCCCACTGTTCATGCTTGTATTTGAATCTAAAATGAATTAGATATGTTCTATTTTGCCATTATTTTTAATAACTACGGTAGTCTCTCCCAAAACTCCACCTCCCCTTAACACCTTTGTGTATACTTCCCATGGATCATACATTAAGACTCCTGAAGATCACCTCATGCAGCTCATGTAAGTGCTTTGCAAATCACTTCCTAGAGAGTTCCCCCTGCTCTCACAAGTGCAAGCTGACACATAAGTACTGAAATATAATTCTTCACAAAGCACATTTAGCTCCCACCACAGTTCTTGTTTTATGAGTAACAAAGAGTGTTATTTGGATATAGTATTAAATATACATGTAGTATATTTAGGTCATTTTTAGATATTTTAATAACATTGGTATTTTATTTCTATATTAACCAATGCAGTTTAAAATCATCTACAATGCCTCGCTGCAGTGATTGGAAATCATGGTTCCCCCTCAACCAAGAAACTATAATAGGTCCCCCCTCCCTCAGTCGCTGCTCCCCTAGAAGTTACACCTCAATGCCTGGTCCTTGTACTACTGACTGTGCTAATAATTTTTCATTGTGAATAATATCGCAATTTCTGCTGGATCCTTCTTGGTGTTTTTTTTTTCTTATATAAACAAATTATGGTTCATATGCACAGATCTAAAGCACAACAAAAAATCTTGCCTTTAGCTCATGTGTGTAACCCTTTCTCTGATTGAGAGGCACAGCTAGCTTTGAAAGACTGCAGAGAAAATAATGAAACTGACAAGTGTGATAACTCTTTCATAATTCAGATCCGCTTCTGTAGCAGATGCATATTTAATAGAGTGATTAAAAGTTCTTAAGGATCTCTGTGCTATATTTAAATCAATATTTGGGATTCCAGTCTCAGCTCTTTAAACATTGGCACAATTATCATGTGAGCTAATTAATTTACAGCTTGTGTGAATAGGGAAAATATGGAGTTTGTATGTTGGTAACAAATGTAAGTGTCACATCTGACAAAAACATTTCAGAAGGTTTAACAAGGCAAGGGATGTTTTGAACAAACTAACAGCATCAAGTAACACTAACCTCACACGCTTTACATTTAGGGCTAATTATCTTTTGCACAGTTGTCCTACTTGCAACACATGAAACCGATTATGCAAAAAAAGATAAACGGAATGTGCAGTATCAATGTTTCATCATGTCTATTTTTGGTTGGAAAAAAAAACTAGTAAGAATCATTTTAAGAATCAATTTTCTTTGCTTTTTAAAATTAAACCTTGATTTACATTTTTATGATTGTACATTGCAAAATGAGCACTTCAAAGGAAAACATTATTATTTTGGTCAGAAATAATCAGCCGGCAGAGCCACAGTGATAAAATAAGGGGTTAAAGGCACACTAATTATTTAATACCGGTTAGCATTGCTTTTACCCCTTACTTGCGACAGGCTGAGTGGGTATCGCAAAAGACTCCCCCTGCAGCCACTACAAGCTATTCAACACTGGCTTTGAGGCTTGCTTGCTGAGGGACTTTTTAATGTACTGTGGAGCATGCAGCATTCACTTCAGTGAGGGATAGATTCTGCCACCTTAGGTCATTCTGAACCCTCTCTTCATAGTCAGTGACTATACAAATACTCAGAGATAAGTTAAGCTTGAGGGAGCATTACAAATATCTTGTGTAAAAATTGCAGGCTTTCCAGTTTATTGAATTATTTGCATATGACTGCATTATTAAAAAAATATGTTGCAGCCTCTTTTCTAAATTATCACTCACAAATGTTATCAGCATACTGCAAGGCCTTTTGAGATTTTATAAATGCCATTTGGACTTGCAATATGTGTAGAAAATGATGAGGCCATATTAGTCACTAGCTAAATCTTAAATTAAAACAATATTTAAAGTACTGGTATTATTGCATAGAATTGATCCTGGGATTCTTTTCAATTATCATTTGGCATCAGGGAAGATTTGTTCCCTCTTCATACTTTTTTTCCCGTTCTCTGGATCAATTGTTAGATCTGCGAATGGGATCAAGGAATCATGGAAGTAATGCACATAGCCAGAAGCCCACAACACAAACACACACACTTTCACCAGCACTACCATCCATCTCCTGTAACGCAACCAAATAATTGCGTTACCTTGTTACCTTCATGCATGGACTTATGACTTGACTTGGTGTATGGGGCAGTGCTGGGGTTGGGGCATTGTTTAGTGTAATCAGCTCTAGCAGCTTTTTAATGATTTTTATAATTCCTGTGGTTGTTTAATAAAGGTAGATTTATATCTGAGCAGGTTCTTCCTTCATTTTCTTATGTTAATAACTGGATCAACTGTAAAGCTAGGTACACACCTAGCGATTTTTCCTCCTGACCGACCGTTCGATACTTTCGAACGGTCGGCCAGGAGGAAGGACTGTCGGTCGCGGCAAAATCAGCCGCGTCCGATAGTCACCACGACCGATCGGACGATTGGACATGGGCACATTCGGATGCGATAATTTCGGTCCGATCGACCGATACACTGAACTATCGGTCGATCGGACCGAAATATCTCATCGTGTGTACCCACCTTAAGACATGGATCATGGGTAGGACTAGATGGACTTATGTCTTTATTCAACCTCCCATACTATATAAAACTATTGGGAGATTCAATATGCAGAGTCGCATTACTTACTTTAGCCCGATCCCGCGATACAATAACTGGCGTAAACGAGATTACGTCAGTTATTGCATAGCGGGATTGGGGTAAGGTAAGTAATGCAACTTTAAAGCTCTAAAATCCTTCTATAACCCATGTTAACCCGAAATTTCGGCAGGTTAACGTGGGATTTAGAAGGATTTGGGCCATATTGAATCTCCCCCTATGTGTTTGGTTTAAGGGGAAAATGGTGGAAATATTACATACCACAGTTGTTTTGAAACCAATAAACCAGGACCACTTTGACAGAAACACCTAACGAGCTTAGGTGTTTATAATGCAGTTTCCTAGAGGTTCTGAGACAGACACATTGGTAAAACACTACATGTGACGTTTTCTGTTTGTAAACATCTGGAACCACTTAGCACCCGCATCAAAAAAGTAGCTTTAACAGATTAGTTTTAAGCATTGCAGCATAACTATTTTACAGTAAACCACCAGAACACCTCTTTAACTGTATGTAAACACACGTTCATAAAAACATGTTGCTGCAAGAAATTCACATACTCTCTGACCTGTAGAATAAGGGTTGATAAGGGTTGACAAATTAGTAAACCTCAGTAACACTGATTTTCCTTTAAAGGGTCATAATTTGAGAGAACTAAAATGGTGGTATCCACATATTCATCTGTGCTTGCTTTGCCATTAAATTATTAATGTTTAGTGGGTGCTCCTAATTGCCCCCACCCTCCCTTACTCACTGCCTTCTTGTAGTGTCTGTGACACTTATAAGTTCTGCACAGCGTCACCATAGACACTGCTCTGCTTACACATCTCCCCCTTCCTCCCCCATTCTTTCTTTTCTCTGTTGATTCTCTTAATTGTTGCAGAAAGTTTTCTGTCAGGCAGCCAAAGATCCTAGTAAGAGGTCAGGGATAGGAAACATATTTTTTGCTTTTGGGGTGACAGTTCTTTTCCTGTAAATGCTGTGATTTCAAACAACGATTTCACAGAATCTACAGCTCAGATTTTAATTGCAAAGCAGGATCTTGCTGTATCTAAAGGTATAATTTTTAAAGTTTGGTTTGTTAAGTTCTAAAGTTCTATAGTTCAAAAACAAACCTATTAAAGTCAATGGGGGAGAAATAGTTTGAAAAGTTTGTAAATGCCTCTGGGATCTGGGAAATGGTCTGGGGAACACGTCCTATAAGGGAAGAGCAGCAAAACTCGGACATAGCGAACACGTGCAGTAATTTCTGTTTTCCGCAGGCCATTTTCAATAATCCTTGAACTTTCGAATTTGAAAATCCCATGGCCAAATGTTCTGGGGTTCCGCAGCTCAACCCAGAACCCCCTCCTGTGTCCTTAGAAGGACCATCAGGGTCCTGAGAATTACCCTTTGGGGCTAAAGGGGTCCCGCAGATCAAACCGGGACCCACCTCCCGGCACTTATAAGTGCCTTTGCGGCACTTCTGGGGCTTAAGGGGTCCCAAAACTCGGACTCCCCTCTCCAGCACTTACATTACTTACAAATAGAACTGTTAGTGGATTCCAAGACATCATTAAATATACTTGTTAAGTTAAAAAAGAGACACTTGTAAACCTTTAGAAACAATGTGGGCCACATAACAGAAGCTGATTGGTTTATCTTAAGAAATACTACATTGATTTGAAATAAAAATGCAATTTGGAGCTCTTAGACCTAGACCACAGCATTTAGCCATTTGCTTTTTTCCCAGTTTGTATAGTCCCCAAACGTTCTGTGGACTTTTGACATCCTCTTATTTCTGTTTGGAGAACATTATCCATGTTTTTCTAAATTCCAGGAAATCTCACAAACAAATGTAGCAGTCGAAGTATATGACAGTCCATATTGTTTCTGAACAGAACCCCCTCAAATTATTTTCCCACAATATGTATAAAAAAAGAGAACATTTCTTCCTATTCTATAAATGAACCTGCTATCAAGAAGAGAATGATCTACACTTCACTACTGCAGAGATATTGTTTGTTAATGATGTTTTTCCCTGAATAATAAATGTATTGCTTGAAGGAGAGAAGACATTTCTGTATAGATAGAAGAAAAAAAAACTTTCACACACATTTAATCATTTTGTAACGAGATATAACGATGCTTGAAAAAATGCTCAAATGGGTCAAATGCTCTGTGATTAAAGTTAAAACATTCCAGTGTTGCATTATAGAAAGGGAATAGCCAGTGGTAGTGGTGACAGAGACTAATGATATTACATTATGTAATTGCACATTTTGTAGATATATCCAGATCTGTCTAAAGTCAAAAACAATAAAGGCAAAATAGCAAAGAAGATCTTGTACTGAGGGGAAGTTGTCATAACACAAGTCTGGAGCTCAGACGGCAAGCACAATTCTAAATTTGGTTAATAGTTTACTAACCTGCGTATCCACACTACAGTGATATAGTAATTAGTGAATGGGGTGTTTGATATCCAACCTTTAAATTAAACTCTACCACAACAATAGAACAAATCTGAGCAGTTTTATTAGAATATATAAATAGTAATTCTCTGCTTAGTGATTGACAGTTGTATTTTATATTCCAGATGATAGAACCATAGGACAGATGCATTGCTTTTTGCAGATCTTAAAGTGTGAATGTGTATGTGTATGGGGGGGTGACTTAAATAAACTGGCCCAGTTTATAAATGGATATGAACTATGTGCTACAGTGTGTCAATCATTTCTTGTGGAAATAGGTTGCTGTCTAAGATAGTTATGCAAAACAGCAGCTAACCAGCAAATATCATTAAGGTGCACAGGAAAAGAATGATAGACCATTATCTGCATGCAAACACCACTTCATTTATTTTTAGCAACCAGAATGTAGGGCGCTAAAATAGAAATAATGATTTAAATACTCATCATGGTTTTGATAAAACTACATTTAGTCTTCCCACAATTTGTAACGTTCTGTTAGCTAAGTAATTTAACTTTATCAACTAAGGCAGGAATATTAATCACCTGATAATCACAATTAATATTTAATGAAAAACACTGTGGATAATTGTGTTTTATAGAGAAAATAATCCTAAAATGAAAAACATATTTTGCATGTTTTGCATCCAATGAAATGGACTTTACCTATTAATATTCCTTGGACGATCATGGGTAGGAGTAACTCAGTACATGGTCCTTCTGGCTACCTCCAGGGACACCATTCATACAGTTTTCTTAAAGGGACACTATGCAGGTACTCCTAATGCATACTCCATTTTACATGCCATTTAATTGAATTATAGCCCTATTAGTGCCAAGAAATAGGAGCATTCATTCTACTTTAGGAGGTTTTATTAATTTAGGCTTATTTATATTTTAGCAATAGTTCTCCTTTCAAATCAAGACCAAGTAGTCAGAAAACCAATTGTTATAAAAAAGGCAGGAAGATTATAGATACCAGAAAACCTGTTTGTTTTTTCACTTTAGTTAATGTTGATTTTAGGGTTAAATGTACATATAGCAAATCTACTTTAAAGTGATACATTTTTCTAAACCCTTTAAAGTTTTACTTCATTACTTTAAATCGAAAACATCCTAAAACTGCTATGCGTATTTCTCTACTACACTTTTAAACTCACCCGGGCTTAAGCTAGGTACACACCTAGCGATTTTTCCTCCTGACCGACCTTTCGATACTTTCGACCAGTCGGCCAGGAGGAAGGACTGTCGGTCTCGGCAAAAGCATCCATAGAGGACCGCACGATCGGACGAGTTTTTCCACCATGTCCGATCGTCCTTCAGATTCGGACGAACGGTCAGTCAGACATGGCCACATTTGGATGCGATAATTTCGGTCCGATCTACCAATACACTGAACTATCGGTCGATCGGACCGAAATATCTCATTGTGTGTACCCAGCTTTAAAGGGTATATGTGGTAATCTTTTATTGTGGGTGTTTACTTTTAAATGCACTGGCTGACCAATTACTTACGTATATAAAACTGTAAACCTTTGAAATGGACAAGATCGAAAACCCAGGGGTTGCAAAAATATTTGTTGCAAGTATTTGTTCTAAAATAATAATTTGCATTTTATGTATTTTTAGTTAAGCCACTGTTTGGAACCGCTTGAGAGACTGCTAAGAGAAAGTAGCCTTAGGGTTATTCTCCACAGTTTAGAAAGCATTTTGGCAGCCAGGGTTTATGAGGCACCAGAACTAACTGTGTGTTAACTTGTTTTCTCCTGTGCTTGTGGAGATAACCTAATTTGCTTGCTGTGTTAAGTTCAGAAGCAGGTGACAATGCGACAGGTGCATATGCTTTAGCCCATTAGATAAGGGCTGCAACTAATAATGACATTCATTGTTTCTTTGTATAAATTTTTCTGGCTTTCCACTGATGAATCCCTATGTAAGGAACCACTTCAAATGAAAGTAATGTATCAATGTAAAATATAACAAAATAGTGAATGTCTCTAAACATATAGGGGGAGATTTAGACGGAGCCACTATCGCTACAGGTAAATCTCCCTTCCTTGATTTAATATTACATTTGCTCCTGTAGGTAAATCTCAAAAATCGTGGGAATTTTCGCTGCCCCGCAGTTTTCATTTTAGCGAAAATTACAGGCGCAATTGCGAGCATGAAATGCGCGCGGAAACGCGCGGAAAATGCGCTACTGTGGCCTCACCCTAAATGTAGATTTTTAATGAATGAGAATATTGTTGTGCCTAGAATAATGCAGGCTGGGTGGGGTTAGCCTCCCCTAAAACAGGCCAATTGCTAAGCATCAGTAAGTGAAAAAAAACACAAACTATTATTAGCCTCTCCAAACCAATTAAATTCACCTTTCAGTTTTGTCTGCATTCTGCAAAACCCTGTAATGTGTCATTGATTGGGCTACGTGCTGCTGACCAGCAATTTCCTGACTTGGCCTTATGTGTGAACACGAGTGGAATGTTTATCTTGAAGACCTGTGAAATACTTGCTGTTACCTATGATGCTGTTACTAGTAGACGTCTATAAATTCAGCATTTCATGCCAAAAGCCTAAAGCTGGTTACATGGGGGATAGAAAATAGAAGATAACAAACAGTGCTTCCTTAGGGAAATAAAACAAATATTGCAGTTGCTTTCTCCTTGTTATTAACACCAATATGCTGTTGATTATGTGGGAAGTGCTAGCAAGAATCTACTTCCCACAGTACTTAATTATTATAAGGAACAGATCACATGTTTATGGGACACCTGGACCAAACAGCACATAGGTTCTTCTTCCAGACTGGTGGCAGTAAAACCAACCACTGTAATCTACACACCTACTACTAGACAATAGACCCTGTATAGCCTGCAATGTCTTTTACATTGTGCCAAGTTTGTTTGATGCTTGGAACTTAATGTGCTGGTTTGTATTTATTATTCTCCCAACACTTTACAAAAGCAGCGGTGCCCCTCGCCAGCCCTTCCTATGGGTGTACGCTACATGTATTGCAGGTGTAGCAGGGGTTACCTTACGGGCACATATAAATAAGGTTTATATTCCAGATTCCTTTGCACCAAATCCTTTTATAAGGGAAACCCTTTTAAATCACATCACCCGTGCACCTTTTTGCTACTGAGAGTACACAGTGCCTTTCCTATTCCACTATTTACCATTGCTTCAGCCTCACAGTTTACAATTTGTTATTCCACTGAAAAAATCTTTTTTTGTCCTTGAAAGCATTTAGAACAGTACAAAGAACATAAGTAATCACATCTCTAGACCAAACCCCTACACCGTGACAGTGTCAGAATTTCATCAGTAAAGGTAAAATAATTGAATCTTTGTATTCTTCCAAACACCCAGGAGATAACCTTTACTCTATGTCATGAGGTAACACTTTTGTATTAGAAGTGGATACATCTCTATTAGAATGCACTGGGAAAAAAAGTCTCTTGTTGAAGCGCATGTTCAGTATTTCAAACTATGCCCCCCAAACCCCATCCCAAAATTCTTGCACCTCTGCAGAGGAGAATAGCTCATGTCTGAAGGCCAGGCTTGTCATAAGGTGCATTAAATGGCACGCAGCACACTGGAACGATAGATAGATTCTAATAAATGGTGAGCCCTGAATCATAAGAACAATAAATAGGGGTAATATGTAGAGATGGTCGAACTATTGAAAGTTCGGTCCGTTTTCGAACTTTCGAACTATTGAAAAAGTTCGAAAGTTCGAAAGTTCGAAAACGGACCCATTAAAGTCTATGGGAGGCAAATAGTTCGAAAAGTTTGAGTCAAATACAACTAAAATATTAATGGTAACTTAATGTAAATGGCTGTGGGACCTGGGAAATGGTCTGGGGAGCATGTTCCAATATCCAGGACTTTCCAAAAATCGATTTTACTCTCACGCGAGCTACTTTCGAGCTTTCATGTTCGAACGTTCGAGGTAACATGGACATTTTACTTGCAGATTAGGCTGTAATGGAGACTTTACTCGCAGATTCGATGTTCGTGCCTAGATACCATGTACATTTTACTCGCGGATTCGATGCATTCGAACGTTCGAACAGTCGATAAATCATCGAAAGTCCGGGAAATATCGAAAATCCGCGTCCGAGATAGTTCGAGAAGTCCGGGTCCGTTCGAACTCGAACAGTTCGGCTCGAACTCGGGTTCGAGTTCTATGCCATCCCTAGTAATATGTATATATTATACTATTATACAATTATACTATATATAATTGTAATATAATCCATTAACCATGTCCCAATGCAATAAATACGTCAGGTCCATTCACTGCATTAGGGGGTGACAGTGTACCCAGTTGGTAGATTAGTTACTTTTGTCTCTTTTTAAAATCCTTGGCAGGTTCAGCCTTTACCAGTTGTTACATTTTACCCCTCTTTCTTGGCTGACTGCCCAAATTACGAGATACATCTTGGGGCCCTAGGCCATGGCCTTGTGGGAAATCCGGCCCTCCCAGCACTGAACAACAGGAATTAAAGATCTTCCTCATGGAACATCCTGGAGAGGGGTAGGTATTGCAAACTTCTGGTTTTGGTGGGTTTGAAATATTAAAGAGGAACTACATATCACTACAGGGATACTTTCCAATTGCCATTTGGAGTCAGGAAGTATTTTTTTCCTTTTTTTTTAGCTTTTTTTTTTGCCTTCCTTTGGAACAACTGTTAGGTAGGGTTAAAAAGGAGGGTGAAAAGGTTGGACTTGATGGACGCATGTCTTTATTCAACCTCAATTACTATGTTACAATAAACAAGTTACTTTTAAATGATAGCCCATATTCCTACCTTTAATATGAGACATCAACCATCTCTCTACATGCTGCACAGCCCAAGATCTCATCAAAAAATTTGGGTGTGGTATAGGCTCTGAATCTGCGGTCACAAATACTAGTTCCTCCTCTAATTTGTGGTTGGCACATGCTCAGTGCAGGAGAAAGCAGAAGAAACCAGGAAGAGATCGAGTTGCAGTAACTGAAGGGGAGGAGGGGGAGGAATAACAGCACAGCCCACAGCAGAGAGTGTATAAGGTGTGTACATTTTTGTCTTTTTGTAATGGAGGAGGAGGAGACACAGGGAAGAGGGCCTGTCACATGGTTTCAGAGCAGGAAGTGCAGGGGATCTACTGATGCTGCAGCCATATTAAACATAAAAATAAATACCGTATATAAAAAATAATGAAAGTAAATTGAAAAAATACTTAGGAAAGCAATTCCTGTCAATTTAGCTAAAGTCATTTTTGATTTTTGGAGCACATTTACCCTAGGTATTTCCACCCCCGAAACAAAAAATTGTATATGTTGCAGTTAATGGCTGAATACCTCGACCTTGCAAGGTTTATATAACTAAAATCTATCCCCACTTACCAGCCTTCATTCCCTCGCTGACTTCTGCTTGTCTTCCGTGCCTTTTCCATGCACAAAAGTAAGCAAAAGGGGCTCGACCGGCATCCACTCCTGTGATTGGTGCAATGTCTTAGCAAATCACAAGAGCGGATGCTGGTCAAGCCCCTTCTGCTTGCTTGCAGAAGGCAGCGAGGGAATGAATGCTGGTAAGTACGTTTGGGGATACCTTTGAATTATATAAACTTTGGGAGGTTAAGTTTTTTTGGACATTTCCTGCAACATATAAAATTTTGGTTTGGAGGGTGGACATACCCTTTTAATGTTTGAACATACTCTTCAACATAAATGTACAACTTTTTAACTGTAACTTCAAAATCTTCTTCTGATCCATAACACAGTATTGTCAGGCCAAAGCACTACTGGGAAATGAAGAAAGCTTGCCATATGCATTAATGATGCAGGGCAAATCCCAGCTACATTAAATGAACGCAGTTGTATTTGTACAGCTAGCCTAAGGTTTTCAACAGATAAATAGTTAAATGATCCATTTCAGATTCATATTGCTTAGGATACAGATGCATGTTGCTTTCTTGGTTGTCCTACTTTTGCATCAGGCTATGAACTTACACTGATTTTATTTGGAAGAAAAGAATTGGTGAAAAATGTCTGAACGTCAAGACATTATGGTACTGGGAGAACATAAAATTACCAAAGGTATTTATGCTTGTGAAGGTTCTCATTCATCCAGGTCATGGTATATCTGTTGTATTCAATTAGATCAACTGGACTTGAAATTGTACAAGAATCTGTGGCAATTATTCTGAATTGAGAAAGCCAGTCGGATGACTAGCGAAACGTCTTCAAGAACTACATTTCAAGTCCAGTTGATCTAATTGAATACAACAGATACACAGGTATTTATATTTGTGATAATTTATAGGCGAGAATATTGTCCGGTTAGCCAGAAATATCTGCTTGTATATACCCAGCTTTATATTACCATTCTTTGTTTGGGAGTATTTACTGCATAGTTACGTTCTCTCTGTGGGGGCAGTTATATTAACATTCTTTCTGTGGTGGCACTAATATAGCGATTCTCTCTGTGAGGGCAATTATATTATAATTCTCTGTGTTGGGGCACTTTTATTACCATTCTTTGTATGTCTGGACTTATATTTTACCATTCTCTGTGAGGGCAATTATATTAGATACACACTTTAACAAACAATAGCGATTGTATAGCCTTGAATAGCAAGGGACACAAGCTGTGACCCGGTAACCACCAAATTCAGTATCCCTAATCACCCCGGACCAGGGACCCGACAGTAGGTCCGAAAAAGGAATCGTGGGAGAAGACACCAGAAGCCAACAACCGCCTATTGGAAGTGCTCTTTACATTCCGAACCAGGGACCCTGAAAAATAGGGGTCCGTAAAAAAGGAATGGATATCACCTGGTGCAGCTGGAAGCGGGATTGCAGACGTTTAACATCAGGAGTCTGGAACCCCCCGAAACCAGGGACCTCATACAGGGTCTGGAAAAAGAATCAGCCAAAAAGAGGTTCCAACAGGGTCATCTCAACATCTGTACTGTGGAATGATAAGAATCGAACTTTAAGCGCCATCATCTAGTGATATACCGTAAGAGGCTTTGATACAAACATTTTAAAGTTACTAAGTTAAGACCGTGGCACTAGTTTAGAGATATTTTATACGTGTCTTTTTAAACAAAATATTGTATTAATGTTAAATTAATGTATGGGTTGTGGCTGGCCAGCCAATGTGAGAATTATGTTAATATAAGGTTTATGAAGTTGGTATAATTTTGAGGAGTCTATGAATAAAACTGTATTCCCCTCTTTTAATACTTTTTTTGGTTCTTGTTGGGTTTAGTAAGATTTCTATAGTTATTCTGAACCAGCAAGCATTCGGGAATTTTCACTGCTGCAGCAGAGGATTGTATGTAAGGTCAATTGAAGAACGGGAGGTATGGCATTTTACGATATGGCACTTTACGAGTGATCTCTACCTTTAATAAATGCATAAGATTAGGTGAATTGACTCCTTGGTGTAACATAAATGCACCGTATACTGTAAAAAAAAATTACATAGGAATACTTTATAAAAGAAGTTAAACTAACCCTATACATACTGTACATATATTTTTTTACAATTAAATAGCTGTAAGTGTTCTACAATCCAGATATCTTTTCAGAGCAATTTAAAGTTATAGTTCTTTAGTTATCATTCTAAATCTTATGCAATACTCCAGATATTGAGCAACATCTTTAAAGGTTATCTGTAGTACAGTGAGAAAATGTGACATCTAAATTCTAAATACTGTATACCCAGAAGGAGCTGCTAATCTCTTCATTAAATATGTTTTGACACTCTTCCCTCAAAGTGTCTTTATACAGCAAGTGATACATTTCTCTGTTTATTCTTAGTTTTCTTCCCTGCTGGAGCCTGGAGATATCTGAAGCAATCAGCCCAACTGAATGACGTGTAGACCAGCACAGAATAACACCTTGCATGTGGCTTGCGCTTTGTCACTATCAGTGTAAACCACCCACACCAAACAAACAGCAACATTAAATTATACTAAATTGCTATAAGCATTTCTACCCAAGCACTATAGATTTTAATAATATGCCATTTTAGTAACATAGTAATTGATCAATTGTTATTGAGGTTGAATATAGACATACATCCATCAAGTCCAGCCTCGGAAAGTATCCCTGGATCAATCAGAACTACAGTATGTGTACTATTACCAGTAATTCTCAATATTTTTTAGTTTTAGAAACTTATCTAGCCCACTTTTAAAGTTTTTGAATGAACTTGCCATTACCACATCTACTAAAACGTCTTTTCTTCAATCTTAAAGGATTTCCATGTGTCCTCTGATATGACCTATTAGTGAACAATGCACCAGAGGGTTCATTGTATGGCCCATTAATATATTTGTATAAGGTTATCATATCCCCACGCAAACGTCGCTTTTCCAATGTAAACAGCCCTAACTTGTCTAATCTGCCTGCATAGCCAAGCTCCTCCATTCCCCTTATTATTTTGGAAATGCTTCCATTTCCAAGATGTCCCTTTTGTAAATGGGATCCAAAAACTGCACCGCATATTCCAAATGAGGCCTTACCAGTGCTTTGTAAAGAGGGAGAATAATATTTTTTCTCTTTTGAATCTATTCCCCTCTTCATACAAGACAATTTCTTGCTAGCTCTAGCTGTTGCCAAACTAGGCCTTACCAGTGCCTTGAAAAAGGGCACGCGGAGGCTCAAACATCAATTTATTTTGTCCTTCTACAATCTAAGGTCACGGGTGGTACACACTTGTCTGACTTGCCTGCCTACAGGGAACATGAGGACAATTACCCCTGTTCTGTTATGGACAAGGAAAATAGTGGGGTTAAAGGCCCTATAGTAACGATACACACTGCAAATAAAAAACTGTCAGGGTTATTCAATAAAAGTTCTTATCGTTAAAAATGGTGCTAATTTTGCCCCAACCAATCAGATGTTATCTTTCAAATGTTAAATAAGATCTGATTGATTGGGGCAAAATTAGCACCATTTTAAACGATAAGAACTTTTATTCAATCTCCCTGTGTGTCTCTGACATCCATACTGTCCCTCCCCACTTGTTATATAAATAGAAAATGTGTTTTCCTTTCATCAACAACAATAATAATATAATTATGGTAGAGTAATCAAAATAAAAAATGTTTGGCCCCTTGTGTCCGCATCTTAAATAACTAGCCTTGCTACTACATGAATCATTAAATGATTTTTACTTGCCCCCAAAAGTTTCTGAACCAATCATGGTTCAATTGATTTTACACTTGATATTGATCACTTTTGGTCAATAAAATATGAATAAAAGGAAATCTGAATCCATTTGAAAAAAATTTAATTGACAGCAGAAGGCAGATCTTTTCAAGTAAGGGCAGACATACACATGCTATTACGATCGCATGTGTGCCAACAGATTTCATTGGAACCGGTTCGCACACATGCAGTGGTAACTGCATACATGGCCTCAACCCACTATATTCGATATAGGGATTGATTGGTTGTGTGTCCATACAAGGGCCGATTGTATTGGCTCACTCTACACTAAACTACGCACACTAAACTATGCAGAGCTTTGGAAACTTCAAATGATGTGCAATTGCTGCAAGCAGACCTAGATAGATTATCAAAAAAGGCAGCAGAATGGCAGATGAGATTCAATGTTGAAAGTGTAAGGTGATGCATTTGGGGTTTACCAATCCTTGTGCCACCTGCTCGATAAATAACTCTGTGTTAAGTGAATCTCTAATGGGAAAAGATTTGGGGGTTCTGGCAAATAACAGACTTAGCTGTAGCAAACAATGCCAGGCAGCAACGACTAGAGCTAGCAAGATATTGTCTTGTATAAAGAGAGGAATAAATTCAAGAGAGAATTTTTTCTCTCCCTCTTTACAAGGCACTGGTAAGGCCTCATTTGGGATATGCAGTTCAGTTTTGGAATCCCATATACAAAAGGGACATCTTGGAAATGGAAGCAGTTCAGAGAAGGGCAACTAAAATAATAAGGGGAATGGAGGGGCTTGACTATGCAGGCAGATTAGACAAGTTAGGGCTGTTGGAGAAGTGACATTTGCGTGGGGATATACACACTTTGTACAAATACATTAATGGGCCATATCTTGAACTCTCTGGTGCATTGTTTACTAATTGGTCATATTAGAGGACACATGGACATCCTTTAAGATTAGAAGAAAAGAAGTTTCATCTTCAGGTTAGGAAAGGTTTCTTTACAGTGAGAACGGTGAATCTGTGGAACTGTCTTCCAGCAGATGTGGTAATGGCAAGTTCATTGAATAACTTTAAATGTTAGGTAGGTTATCTCATCAATTAAAATGGTGCTAATTTTGCCCCAACCAATCAGATTTTATTTAACATTTTTAACATTTGAAATATAACATCTAATTGGTTGGGGCAAAATTAGTGCCATTTTTAATGATAAGGACTGTTTTTTTAATTGACTAACCCCGTTAAAGTATAACTAGAAAAGCATCTTAAAACAATCAATATCTCATTCAAAAATATCTCCAGAATGAACAGACAATGCAGACGTGGAATTGGGTTTCATTGTCAATTCTTCTGAGAAGCTGCAGGAAGCCATTTTGGGTCTATAGTGTCAGGGTAATTCTGAATGAATTTAGGTAGAAAATGAAAGTGCTTGGTTTCATATTTGGTGACACATATCTGGATTTGTACTGTAGACATCTTAGTTTAAACTGAGATTTGTTCACTAGATAAGCATGAAAATGTGACACAGACATTTTCAGAAATGTAAACAAATAATTATTCTCATACATTACAGGAGAACTAAACTGAAAAAGGAAAAAAGGCAGCAATCCAGTGCTGTGTATGGCTGGCACATAGTCTGAGCTCATTCAGCAAAATAAGGGGTAGTAATTGGAGGGATTTCTGTATTAATAACACACAGGGCTGGTTTTAACATAGGACAATTGAATTGCCATGGGCACCAATACTTAAGGGGACCCCCAAACAGCAGACTGTGAATTGTTGTGGGTTGTGGGAGGACCCTTAATACCATGTTTTGCCTGGGGCCACCCATTTAAATTTAAACCAAGCCTTATAATACATCATTTACCGTATTATCCAGTTTCTAGGCTATTTGTTAATGGAAATGTGTTTTAGGGTGAAGGTGTCCCTAAATTTATTAATGAATGTTCTTTGCAGTTTAGTTTTACAGTTTAGGTAAACAGATAACAAGTCACAATCTTCTATGAAAATGAGATAGAACTGTGCCTGCATTTACAATTGTATCTAGTTTTCGCCTGACCAGTCAGCTTGACTGAAACATTATCATTCACCACTTCCGGCCATTCAGTGAGAGCAATACATAAAATTTCTGTCATTTCTTTCGTCTTACCAAAAAGGAAAACCGATAGGACAAATGGTAGTGGAAACACATCGTTTTTTTGCTGACAAACTAAAATTTAAAAAATATTGGTCGGCCAGTCTGAAATGTCTATCAGCTTCTCATACTAAAGTATAGGAAGCGATAGAGATTTTCAGTCTCGACCAAGAGATCTCACGGCCGACAGTAGTAGTTCATTGGGATCACCTCTTTTACCAGTACTGTGTGTACCTAGCTTTACACCAATCACCAATATTGTGTCCCGTTTAATAGACTATGAGGAGGTTTACCAGATAATTTGATGTTGATTGGACAACAATACTAGCAACCTTACTTGTAGTTCAGACGGAAATGGAGTAAGGAGCAAGGAGCAATGAAAATGAATCATTTTTGGTTGTATTTCCAATTCCATATTTCTCTTTCTCTGTGAAGGAAGATAACTTTTTGACAACCTAGCCAACACCCAAAATAAAAGTAAAGGATAGTATGTCTCTGTCTCAAAATTAAATCATAAAAAACTTCAAAGAACTGATGATGTTACCAAAGCATTTTAGAATACCATTCAATATTGTAACAGGACAGGAAATGCTGCTATTCAGTTCTTATTATAGATACTGCTCAATGAAAACGTATTAAGTCCCTCCTGAAAAAAATGATGCCTAACGCTTTAAAGAAATAATTGGCATAAATAAAATAGTACTAACTTTTAAAATCAGCTACTCACTGGGGCATCTTGCCTACTCTAAGCCTTCTAGTGTGCAATAATGAAACTAAGTCTAAATAAAGTAAAACAACAGTTTTCACTATTCAGACTTTTTTTTAAAGATACTATTTCCCTGGGCCCAGTCTCCTAAGGGAGACCTTGCTGACCATATGGCTATAAATTATTTTAACATACAAAATAAACTCTTTGCAGATGTGGATTTGAACCCAGGGCTTCAAGTCATTATTGTTAATCAACGAGGCACCATGATGGGCAAGATAATTAATGGCAAAGGAAATGAACAGCACTTTACCAGTTCTGGTAAAACCAACTTTATTGCATTAAACACATCTGATACGTTTCGGGGAACACCCCCTTAGTCATGGATCAGGTTACATGCTGCGGTGCCATCTAGGAGCGGGGCTCCTTGCTACATTAAGATAATTAATTGGTCTTTTGAGTTTAAATACCTCATGCAACTCAAGCAGACTAATGGTGGCCATAGAGGCTACAATCTGATTCATACGATTGGATTGGCCTTTAGGCAAAAAAATGGCAACTGGCCAATTGTCCATACAGGATCCATGAACCCTAAAATAAGAGTTAGGGTGAAAAAATGTAAATGACAAACATGGTTAAATAAAAATCTATTTGGAAGAGCATTACAAGATCTTGTGAATTTTATAGTCACAAAGCAAAATGAAAAAAGAAAGGAGAGTAGTAATTAAAATGCCATGTTAAGCTAACATATTTTGTTTAAAGAATAAAAAAATGTACCTTAAAATGTTAATAAAATATAATACTGGTTAAAACTCGCACAGGAAAAGGAATTGGACAATAAGTTAACCAGTGAGGAAGGTTGGAAACAGACATCGAGTCCATCAAAATCAGACTGTAATTTGCTTGTTTAATAAGCAAATGCTTACTTGCTACAACCTGCTTTACTACACACCCAACAAGTGTGATTGTGCATATTTCTGTGTTTTACAGTAGAATCTATTTGGTATTTTGGATACAGGATGCCTATTGTAACCTTTTCACAAATAATTATTGGAAAATAAAATAACACTATATACAATGTATTGTATATTCAAATGATTTCTACCCTAGAGGGTGCATTCTAAGGGGATAACAAGGGTGTGATCCAGGCTACAGACAGATCAATATTTGGGAGACTGTGGCCAATAACACATTTGGCCAACCTTGTACAAGTCTAATTACAAAGAACATGCTGATGTCATACAAAACAAATCCTACTATGTAGGGGAGAGTTTTTTTAAAAAGTAAATGGGCAGTTTAACAGTCCTTTATATTCAGGTGAGGAAAGGGATGCAGGCTACTCCTGGTACACATGGTAATTACTCTTTATTAGGCTAAACACATGACATGTATTGGACTCAAGGTCCTTTATCAACCTAAAGGCAGCTACACCACCAGCATGTTTGTGTGACCTTTTATTCAGTCCGTTGCATCCAACGGTTTACCAACTACACTTGACAGAATGAATAAAATCAATTGATGACAAGTTGCAATAGTTAGTGCAAAACAGACATTGAGGGATGGAACTCCACTAGACCACTGAAGGTATTCTCTTTTTCTCTTTTTCCAACCACAGACTGGTTTCTGCTTAGTGCAGGCCTCTGGTTTTGCAGTGTTAAGTGCCAATCGACAGACATCACTAATAAACTAGAAAGGGAAAGTTTAAGTATAAACTTTGAATTTGGTTTGAAGGGCTGCATTTTGGAAGGGAATATGTATGTTTGCTGCAGATTTTAAAACTCAATAATGGGAATGATGAGTTTGTAGTGAACGCTTGTTTGGGACAAAAAAAACTTTTGTATGTACCCAGCCCAAAGTGGTGCTAATTTTGATCCAATCAATCAGAAAGCTAACATCTGATTGGTTAGGGCAAAATTAGCACCATTTTCAATGATAAGAACTTTTATTGAATCTCTCTTTTTGAAGATTGGCTTCTCACAGAAATGTGTTATGCATTAGTTGTTCATTTTATTCCTGGGCAGATGCATAGTTCCAAAAACTAGCTAAAAAGAACTGGGGGGTTTCAGAGAAAATGTACACCTTTTTTCAACTTAATCAACAGTTAGTTTGTCAGTTAGACAATTATCCAAATATCAATTTCCTTCAAGTGAATAAAAATCTGTCCCACATTTATGGGTGCATGCAGCAAACATGGTATATATGGTTATAATGGATCAGAATTTTCCAATGCAGACATTATTGTTTGACCAATGACAACTAGGCTGTATAATACTTATCATCATTGGTTATTTACGGCATTAACGTTACTTAATGACTGTAACAATAAATAAATTTAGCGGCAGTCAGTGGCCAAACCCGAACGGTAATCTCCTGACAATTGCAAATACAGACAAATTACAAACAGACTACAGGCAGTTTTTACTTCTGGATGATGGCATCAATGGAAGAGAATAAAGTCTAGTAAGACACATTGTGCAGTTTCCCTTTACAGCTGCCTGGTCCATTAACTTGACACTTTGCCTTTATGACATGGGATTGTGGGGTGTTGCCCCCTGATGCCTGTTGTGGTCTTTGCTAACAACAACAGTATTATAAAGCCACAGTTAAGGTGCCCATACATCTATAAGATTTTCCTTCCCCGCTGAGCGCTCACCCGATGTTCATCGATGCTGCCGGAACCGCTTCTCCGATCTTACATTCGGCCGAACTGCGATCGCAAAATCCCATTCATTTTGCGATCGAATGTCGGTCGAATGTAAGATCGGAGAATTGGTTCCGGCAGGATCAAAGTAACATCAGGTGAGTGCTCGGTCGGGTAAGTAAAATCTTATAGATGTATGAGCACCATAACTCTATAACTGTATTTAAAGGCAACAAAAAAATAGCAGTCCTAAAATCCTAAATCTAAGGTCAGTAAAATGTGTTGGGAAAGATTTTTGGCATTATTTTCATTTATACTTATTTTGCTATATCAAGAAATTATTTCTGATCATAATAATATTATGTTTACTGACCTTTATTAGCCCATAATGTCTTAGGCTGGGTACACGCGCTACGAGCGAGCGCTCGGCCGGAACAAATGTCCGTCGGTCGCGGCATCGTTTGCGACCGATCGATCATGCGTTCCCATAGGGAACCGCGTGATCGATCGGAATTTTCCGACATGCCCGATCGTTTGTTCGTCCGATCCAGACAAACGAACGATAGATGTTGGTCGCGCCCGCCCGTCCTCAGACCAGCCGAAAGTACTGTGAATCGGTTGGTCTGCCGAAAATATTGCCTGGTGTGTACCCAGCTAAAACAGCATGTTCCTGGTATATGGCCTGAGGTAGGTGGGAGTTATGTAAACCAGGGTGAGAACAGAACTGAAGGAGTAGGGCAGTTAGGGATGGTGTAAGATATATACCGCCTGGTTCCATGGCTTGGTGTCCAAAAAATATAATACAATCTCAAAAGACCAACTTCTAAACCCCCCCCCATTAAATCGCATAGACACTTTTTTTGCTAAAAAGTCATCAAACTCAATGTATATTCACTGATGTAGATGAATAGAGAGAACTATTTAACCCCACTGTCTCCCTTAATAAGTGTGAAATCTTGTTTCACTCCAGTCTCAGTGGATGTTTGTTTTTTATTTGGCTTTATTTACTGGTATTAATACACATCCAGGGAGATTCACCCAGAGCCGCACTTGCTCTAGGCTAATCTCCTGTAGCAGATTTACCAGAGGCTGCACGGATCTGGGTGAATCTCACCCGCATGTAAGTTTTTAGCAGCAGTGATCATCTGATGTTAAATACTTACGTTCACACAGACTCTGG
Source organism: Hymenochirus boettgeri (assembly GCA_019447015.1). Classification (NCBI taxonomy): domain Eukaryota; kingdom Metazoa; phylum Chordata; class Amphibia; order Anura; family Pipidae; genus Hymenochirus; species Hymenochirus boettgeri. The sequence goes on from CM033472.1 coordinate 74,194,644, forward strand.
TAAATAGGCTTGCGATGGTTGTGCGGTTGTCTCTACCGGTACTCGTGCAGCTGCCGCAAATCAAGGCTTAAAGTTGCGCTAACCGATGGTAATCTGTTAGCATGACTTAAAGCCATTAAAAGAGCGCTGCATCTGCCCAGCGCCTCCTTATAAATGACCCCAATTGCTCTTATTGATCCAGGGATCCTTTCCGATTGCCATTTGGTGTCAGGAAGGAATTTTTTATACCCCTTATTCCCCCCCCCGTTCCTCTGGTATCATAAGTCAGCTTAGAAGGTCTGACCTACAATACTATGTAAATATGTTACTATTTATTGTTTTCTTTAGGGATCAGCAAAACATGTTAAATCTGTAGATACAAGTTGATATGTGTGCTGCAAAATGTCACATTATTACTTAAAACCAGCCCAGGCAAATCAGGCAATTTGTCCTGGTACAGATGTCAGCATGTAAAAAATAACTTTACAAGTGTGGGTGAATCTTACAGATGGATGGCAGAAAATGGCTGTTTGTAGACGTATTGAACGTTTGTCACTGTCTTTTTTTCAAATTGATAGCCACAAACAAAGCAGTCAACCATCAGAAACTCCTACCACAAACCAGAAGATCGCAGTGTCATCCACTTTATCTTTGAACCTTTTGTATTCTATTCTAAATCTCTTTATAAGCCTTTGGCCTTTTCTTCACAGACAATACAGCCACAGGGATGTTTTCTTGAATGGCAAATTAAGGGAATTATTCTTTAGGAATTAAACCCTCAGAGAAAATATACCCTAAATCGAATGTAAAGGGTACACATCATCAAAAATGTAATAAAGAACAAATGACAGAAAGGGGTGAGTGTACAAATTTAAGCCAATAGCTATGTAGCCCAAAAAAGTCACATAATTAAAAGTCAACCTGGTGGTTTGTACTAAATATCTTTTATGTTACTGACCTGTGTGTGCAAAGTAGTGCATTTCTAGTGAAACATGTTTCCTATCAATATAAATACTGCATAGCCACCAACCAGATTTTCCCTATTCTAAATTAATTATTCTACTTAACTTTACTGTAAGGGGTCTAGATTATCAAATATAATTTTCACATTTTATTCTGCCCTTGAAAAAATATGTTCACTTCATCAACTCTTTTAAAAGCTAATTTATAGCTGTATCTGCTATCCTACATTATTGTGTTTATTTGTAAATGAATTAATATGTTTTACCTCTCAAGGGGACGTGTAGGATAAACTTATTTACCACTTCATTGTAACTCCTTTCCACCACTTTTTTTTTTACATAAGTTAGCATTTCTTCTACTGTTCTTCTGTGCTGTTGTTCTATTAATGTAAAGCAATAGCGACTCACAGTGTTAAACAATCCAGACTCAGCAGAAGTATTGCTTTATACATCACTCTTCGGAAACCTGTGCAGCTGCTGCAAACCCAGTCTGTATCACGTATTGTAGTGTGAATTTATGATCAAATTGACCTCCTATTACCTGTTATTGTTATTATGCTTTAAAATGCTCTGCAGCAAGCTTTCTTAATATAAATCCCCATAGACACTAGATTATTGCCAGACAACTAGACCCTGAACATAAATTTTGATTGAGAACCTGGTATCTGGATATCACCTAGGGATGCAATGGCATTTGAGCCCCCCCCCTCCGCAGGGTACCCTCTTACTCACCTCTACCCTAGACAGAACAGGGGTGCTTGTCAATCTCCAGAACGCCTATCAAATTAGACACAGTATATTAAAGGGCATGTTGACCCCCAAACAAAGTTTAAACCCTTATCGTAAATCTATGACTCCTGTCAAAAAGTTACGATTGTAGATTTATTACCCATAAGAGCATCTAGGAAGATGTTTTGCAAGGTAAGAATACCAGCGTTAGTTTTATTTTGAAATTACAGAATTAAGAGTATGGATACTTACGTTATACAAACCTCCTTTAACTGTCATAGGCACATCTGATTGGTACAATTGGTGTTATGCACCACAAACATTGTATATTCTTTGTTGGGTTTAGTTGCCCTTTATTCATATTAGTTCTCCTTTAAGTTTTAAATTTCAATATATCATCAGGCTCTACCTTGATAAGCTTATCTTTGAATAGTAGGCCAAGAAAAATGACAAGGTCATCCGAAAGTACATTATAATTCACTGCATTAAATAACATCTGCATTTACCCATAGATAATCTCTGAAAAGATATTTAACATTATTCTATAGTATATCTACAGGCAAAAGAACATCTACCTAGCGCCTGTTTCCATGTTTGTCAAAGGCAACCAGCTTTATGCTAAGTCAGGTCAGGGAATAAACCTGTTAAACATTTCAACAGCGCGTAGTCATGTTCTTTCACAGAGGTTTACTGCATTTACCACCATTCTTAGGAATTTGAACTCTACATGTGAACTAACAACAACTTAATTTCACATTTGCTAAAAATGAAGGTCGGCATGTGTGAGAGAACAGATACATTTTCATTTACCTGCAGGCAATTTGGGCACAATAATAGATACAAACTGTCAGTTCTTATTACCTTATTCCAAATTTAGCACTGAACTTAAATTTACTGCAACACAATTAAAATTAAATGAGTCATGTTAAAGAGAATTTGGAATATTTAGTTAGGAAGGTTAATCATTACATACAGGGCCAGGAGAGTGATTTTGTTTAAAATATCACTCCCCAAGCCCCAAGGGAAAAATATTAGAGTATCAATAAAAGTAACTTGGTTTACTTATTTATTTTTCAATTATTGAAAAATGTAATTTAGGAAAGTCTTAGGAAGCAACCTGGAGTAATAAACTGCTGCCTTTTCTTCCCCTAATTATAATATTTTTAGTTTAGTTCTACTTCAAACCATCCATGTCTCCTTTGTGTAAGGGAATATCTCATGCTATAAGGTTAACTTTTAGCATATTTGAAATCAGCCATTGTGAACAACACATTAGTCTTCTTTAAAAGAATTGTTCCACAATACTTCCTTTGTTAATTTCTTATGGATGTCTAACCTTTACATTTAATTATTCAGTTTGTTACAAGCACCTTTTCATTTTATTCTTCTAACCTACCTACAATAAAACCAACAGCCAACAACAGAAATTGGGCATATGATCATTTTATACAAATATATTAATGGACCATTCAATAAACTCTCTGTTGCATTGTTCACTAACTGTGTAAATAGGTAGACAGACAGACAGACAAATAGATAGATAGATAGATTTATATAGATATATAGATATATAGATAGATACTATCAAACTGTATAAATATATAAAACAGAGACTACTAAATTCTTTAGTTCTGTAGTTCAGATCTATTTTCATGGCACAGATGGTGTTAAAAAAAAAAGATCTGGAAAATGCTTAATTTAGTTCAATAATGAGAGCTAATTTTAGATTCATAAAGGGGACCAATCAAAATGTCAGTAATGTGTCTTTTCATTATCAGTAACTACCAGTTTAGGGAAGATTACCTCTATGGTATGTGGTAATAAGTGATTTAATTAGTGGAGGTAGTAATTCAGGAGCCCGCATCTCATCCTAGACAGTCTGACTCCTGGCTGTAACTGAGGGAATTAGGGATGCATTACACACAGATGTGCATGGTAGTGCCCCAAAAACGAATAAAAATAATCATTGCTAGGTAATTCTTATATTCCTAGGTGTGCAGCTTTTGCTGTATGCTGTATGCGCAAAACAGATCCTAATGTAGAAGGATTTTTAATCCTGATCTGAAGAAAAATACAAATTAGTATTGAATATAAACCCTTGGAAGGATAGGCTGTCTGTTTCACCAGAAATCACCACAGTGCATAAGACCCATGTATTATTATTTTTATATTATTATTTTATATAAACCAGTATACCTCAGCTGAAATTTCTTTAATTTTCTCAGTGCACCATTAACTTAGTATAAGAAAATGCATATGGAGAAGTAAAGCAATCTAGTTAAAGTCTTAGGAGGGGATTTAAGAAGTTCATACTTGATTTCTCCTTTAACCTGAACTCAAACTTCCAAACACAAAGATGAAACATTCGACAGTAGCTGAAAAAATGGACTTTGCAATAATAACCTTTATAGAGGTAAGAGAGATGCAATCCTTTTTTGATATCAAACTGCACAGAGATGTAGCATTACTTTTGCTTCCAGAGGTGAGGAAGTTACTGGTATGTCACCTCATCGCTAACTGCTAGCAATTTATTCTTTTGATTTAAATGGGGTTTTCTACATCAAAAGACACAGAGATATAGTGCATTTGATCAAAGACCTTTTAATTCCACTTCATTACTGAAAATAGCTAAATAAATAAAAGGGTGTTCTACAGATCTGATGGTTCTTATGTGAAAACCCCAAATGCTGCCTTTTTCTTCAAAAAGAAAAATGATTGATATTATTTGGGTCTGTCAAAAATTTAAATGTATGGAGCTATAGAACGTTCAGTTAAATTATGTATTTCAGTAAAATGTTTTTACCCACAACCTTGAATGTTTTTTCCCCCAGAAAACAAAGCTCTATTACCTGTTGTATAAATGACTGATAAAGAATTTCAGCTTTGACAGATGAATGTGGATTTGTAATATGCCATGGTCAGAAATGATTACTTGTGTTGTATATTAATCTTTTGCGAATCTTTATATTGGCTCGTGCCCTTCTAGAGAAACAGCTTGCACTGTGAGTGCTGCCAGTGAGATGATTGTGTGTGGAACATGTTATACAAGCTGTGATTCCGGATTGTACATGTGTTTTGAGGTTTCGTTTGTGGCCACATACCGTTTCTGAGCCCATGTCTTATGATTGGCTGCCTGAATAGTTCTGTCTTGGCACACTTAACATTTTTTTTTCTGTTTGACATGCAGAGGGAAATAAAAGGGGTTTTGGCCAAATAAGAGACCAAACTAATTTCCTTGGGATGAAACAAAAATAAAAAAAGAAGTATCCTGTCACTTAATCCTTTATTATTTATAATACAGACATCTAGCATATGAGCAAATAAATGCTTGCCATCCTAGAAAATAAATCACAGGCGGAATGAGGACAGCATATATATATTGAAACAAATAAACTAGATATAAAAAATGGCTGTTTTTGTTTTAAAAAAATAAAAAGTTCCTGAGGCAGGGAGGTAGTATTGATTATTCATCCGCCTTTTAATCTTTGTTATGGAATACCAACACATCCATCTTTCAAATACCAGATTAGTGTCCTTGGCTTTCCTTTATTAAGGATAGTGTTAGGAGGAAGCCTATCAGAAGTAGTTTTCTTCATGCCAGTGCCTCAGAGAAACAATATTGGGAGGTAGGAATTATCAATCCTACCTCTCTGCCCCATGTACTTTTCATTTTAACTGTTCTTTTTTTAAAACTTTATCAGGGAGAACCAATAAGCTAATTTCCCCCCGTAAAACGAGTGTGAAACCCACGCTACCCAATGCAATACCAGGTACCTTGGGATTAACTCTCATTTTGCGGGGGCTGCGCCACTTCCAAATCTTTTGTGATGTATTAAAAAAACACATGATATTGCACCTCTATTTTGCGCACTGTCTAATGTTTTCTTCTTGCAGTCATTCAGTCCATGCACGCCCATGCACGCTTCCGCAATGCAATAACGTCACGCAGTGACATGCGCTATGTTATTGAATCATGGGATCGTGCACGTGTAAGTAGCGTGGCTGAACGCCACTAGGATATATTGTATCTCCCTGTATATGCACTATAGATAAATCCTACCTGAAACTATTTCACCTTTATTGCAAATTTTGCAAATTATAAGCAGTTTAGTGAAGAAAGAAGAAGAAAAAAGTAATCATACCAAAACCTGGTTGTATTAGTGTGCAACCCTTTAATAATCCTCTTTAATGCCATCATTGGCTTATGTCAATCAGGACAGGAATAATATTTAAGTGAGGAAAATATGGCTCTTAACTGTTCCAAGATCAGGATTTCTGAGAACATTGGTCAGGGAGGCCACCAAGAGGCCTACAGCAACATCTATCCTGCACATGCTGGCTGTTAACTACATGTGACAACAATACAATCATGTACTTCAAATGGCTGGGTTAAAAACAAAGGCCTTTAATTACAAAGAAAACATCCAAGTCTGGCTAAACTTTGAAAAAATGCATATCCAGTCTTCCGCAACATGTGGGAAATTGTATTATGGTCTGATGAGACCAATGTTAAACCATAATTCCAAAATGTACATTGGTGCAAAAATAAATAAGCAGATCTTGAAAAGGAAAACATATCTATTGTGAAGCATGGTGGAGGCAGTCCTCCCTCTTGTGTCCTCCCTCCTCTCCTCTCGTTCCCCCTTTGATATATGTTCCAGACGATCATATGTATTGGGTCAGATGTAGAGATGGTCGAACGATATGGAAAGTTCAAAAGTTCCAAAACAGACCCATTAAAGTCAATGGGAGTCAAATAGTTTGAAAAGTTCAAATGAAATACAATTAAAATATCAATGGTAACTTAATGTAAATGGCTGTGGGACGTGGGAAATGGTCCGGAGAACACGTTTGAATATCCAGGACTTTCGAAAAATCGATTTCACTTTCACACGCGCTACTTTCAAGCTCTCTCATTTAAACATTCGATAATTATCCCATAAACGACTCGCAGATTCTATAATTATCCTGTGAACTACTTGCAGATTCGATAATTCGATATTTACTCGCGTATTGGTATAAGTGACAATTTACTTGTGGATTCGATAATTCGATATTTACTTATGTATTATTATATAGACATTTTACTCGCGGATTTGATCATTCTGTATTTACTCGCGTATTGGTATAATAGACATTTTACTCACATATTCGTGTCCCTCGAACGTTCGAACACTTGATAATTATTTAAAGTCCGGAAAATATTGAAAGTGTGAGAAATCCAGGTCCGGGATAGTTTGAGAAGTCCAAGCCTGTTGGAACTCGAATAGTTAGGCTCAAACTCAGGTTCAAGTTCGAGTTCTAGTCCATCTCTAGTCAGATGTTGTGATTTTACTGTTCAGAACAAAAGTGACGTTTTATGATTCCCAGCAAGAGTGATGCCTGTTCCTTCTTTTTGCTACTTACCTGCTTGAACTACATGCGGCCAATTCTGAGGGCCGTAAGCGTGTGAGAATCTTAGCTGTTAAAGGGGTAGGGGTTTCATGTACTTGTCTCTGTGTATTAAATAGATTTATAAGTGCTGATCTTTGGCAATGGTGAAATGCCTTGGAAAATACATTAGTATATTAAAAACAGAGGAGTCCGATTGAGTGGTTTTATAAACTAAGCTCATTTAAATAATAAGAGTCAAATAATTTAAACTGGTACATTAGTCAAAGAGGATGGAATCATGAATAGTATCAGTCTATTTTAGAAAACATTCAAGCATCAGCTAGAAGGCTGGAGAATAAAATCAACTTCACCTTCCCGCATGGCAATGATCCAGAGCATACATCTAAATCAACCAAGCAATAGAATTAACAAAGGAGGGTCAATGTTCTGGAATAGCCCAGCCAGAGCCTAGACCGTTACCCTAAAGAAATCTGAGATGAGATGTCCTTGCAAGTTTCTTGGTTTCTTGTTAAAAAAACTGATGGGGACATAAACGGTACCACATTAGAACCAATTCTACATAGTTACAAAGGCTAACTAGTCCAAACTTTTACCCTACCCCATAACCCTTCCTAAAATATGATCCAGAGGAAGGTTAAAAAAAATAGTAAGAAGGGAGGGGAAGAATCCTTCCTAACTCTAAATGTCAATTGGAAAAGATCTGTGGACTAATCAGAACTATCGCGGGGATGTAATACTGTTAAAATAAGTGTAAAACCTTCGCAACACGATATTATATTAGGTTAACATGTGTTTACACTTATTTTAGGGCACTGCGCTATTTTCAAATTTACAGCGCACCCAGTACAAATCCCTGTTAATTAAGTTTTTCTCTACCTCGTTGCGTGAAACTTATGTATGGGAATGTTAAACCTGTGCAAAACCCCCGGTTCTTATTTTTTCCTGTAAGAAGCAGAGATTTGCAATATTGCATATCCTTGTAAATCTATTAATACCAGTAATTTTCAATATTTTTTAATCTTATAAATGTATCCATCCCACTCTTAAAAATGTCCAATGAACTTTCCATTAGCACATCTGATGGGAGACAGTCCCATTGTAAAGAAGCATTTCCCAACTTGAAGGTAAATCTTCTTTTCTTCTAATCTTAAAGGATGTCCGTGTGTGTTCTGAAATGAACTATTGATGAACAATGCACTAGTTAGTTTACTGTACGGTACATAATAAGTATTTTATCTACTAGAACACCCAAAACTTTTTCCAAAATAGATTTACTAAGCACAGAGCCATTTAAAGTATAGGCAGCACAAGGATTGTTCAACCCCAAAGGCATCACCTTTTATTTATCAACATTAAATCTCGTCTGCCACTTGGAAACCCATTCTGACAATCTGTCTAACTCCATCTGCAGCAATAGCACATCATTTGAAGTTTCCAAAAGCTATACAAAGTTTTGTGTCATCAACACAGTATCGGGTGTTGGGGACCACCAGAAAGTCTGAGACCAGGGGCCCACTTAACATTTCATATCTCTATTATCACTCACATAGGTTTATTACTCCTACTGACTCCTCTTGTTTATTAAAACTGTCCCTTTGGCTCTGTATTTAAATTTAAGTTGTTTTCTCTATTTTCTTGGAAATGGGCTGTGGGCCCACCAGAGGATTCTCCTGTAACCCTGTGGGCCAGTCCAACACTGCATCAGCCAACACAGAGACCTTCCTTTCAATACCCACTTTTAAGTAATTTATAACCAAATTAAATAGTAGTGGCCCAAACACAGAACCCTAAGGGATTCCACTTATTTAGTCCACAAAGATCAGGCTCCATTGACAACCATGATTTGTATGCAATCTAACAACCAATTCTCTATTCATGTACAAATGTTTTTTTCAAGGCCAACAGACCTTAGTTTACACATGTCGCCCATGTGGCACAGTATCAAAAGCCTTAGCATAATCTAATATACTACATCCAAAATTTAAATTCTTACTTACATCTTTATAAAAACCAGACATGCTAGTTTGACAAGATCTATTTCTCCTGAATCCATGCTGATTTCTATGGATAAGCAGAGATGGATTTACATCAGAGGAGCCTATAGACACCCTTAACCCTACCCCTCAACACAAACCACCACCCCAAAAAAAGCACACCCATTTATGGAGAGGAAAACAGACTGTATTTTGTTGAAATTTCTGAAATGCAGTTAACATGAACTGTTTAAAGTACCACGGGGGATGTCAGATGTATTTCATCTGCTCCATAATCTTTATTAATATTAACGTTGTTTAATTGAATTTGTACCATAACCTCTGTCAGCCACAGTTTATATTCTTCTTATAACTACAGACTTTGCTATTAGGACTTGGTTGCTCTATAGCAAGGGTGAGCAAGTCAATTTTACAGAGGGCCCGATGAGAAAGGGCTATAAATAGATTCAACTCAATTCTCACAATAGAGATTGCAAATTTTAAATAGATGCAGGGAGATTCAATAAAAGTTCTTATCGTTTAAAATGGTGCTAATTTTGCCCCAACCAATCAGATCTTATTTAACATTTGAAAGCTAACATCTGATTGGTTGGTGCAAAATTAGCACCATTTTAAACATTAAGAACTTTTATTGAATAACCCTGAAGGTGTGTAATATAGATCTATTACAGGTACAAGTTTAGTAGTAAGGGTCCAGTTTATGGGCCACATGTTATTTTTTACGCAATAACGCAATAACACACCTTTTGCCATTTTATAAATATGATCAAGCGGTTACCTCAGTGATGTATGGCAAAAAGCGAAATGTTGAAAGGTATCGGTAATGACCTTTTGCTTTATAAATTGCCATAAATCCAAATTTGGTGAAAAGGCGGCAATAAAGGTGGCAACAAATTTAACAAGCCTAATCTACACCTTCTCTCCCAAACCTTAAAATCTCATCCAAACAGTATTGGTGTTTGTTTAGACCAAGGTGTTTATTTTTCACTGGGCCAAAATTTTTTGTTGCAGTCAAAAATGCCAATACCGGCCTGTATTGTGATACTATTGATGTCATTGGGCCAGTTGAAATACCATCTGGTATCATTCTTTTCAACCGCAGTGAAAGTTTTCATTGCATTTAAAAATTAAACACCACAGTTGAAAAAAATATCCATTCTAACGGTATCATCCCTGGGGCCATATTTATAAAGGGGCTATATCACTATTATGTGATACTGTCCCTTTAATGATCATTGCTACAATCATAAATTTACGATGGCAGGTGTAAATCTCTGATTGTGGTAGCAAATTTATGATCACATTTGTGCATTTACCTCCTCAATCGTACTTTTATGATAGGCAAATTTGCGATACTGCAGTTTTTTAAATATGCCTCCTGATCTTATAAGTTTTCTAATCTGGTTTTGGAGTGTTAACCACACATACAAAAATACAGTTTTACCTTCTTAAGGTAATTACCTATATAATTTCCAGTGTAATTTAAAAACATTATTGACTAATACTCAAACTCCAAAACTGCAATATTAAAGGAGAAGTAAACCCAATTTTTTATACTCTAGAATCTAAAAACAACCCCCCTAAAAACACCAATAAGCTATAAAATACCACTCCAGTAAATTGTATTAAAGTAAATGTAAGCCTGATAAGAACTGGATGAAATATCTGTGTGTATGTGCAGTGTCAGACCACACCTCCTGACCTCAGTCACATGCTTCCTTGCTGCATCTGTCCAGTAAAAGGATTGGCTAGAGATTATTAATGGGTGTGACCAACTGTAACAATTTCTGCCATAGCTAAGGACTGAGCATGTGCAGAACATAATGGTCGTTGACCAAACTGTGTGATACTAGAATACTGGGAAGTAAAGCACAAACCATATGTTATTAAGGTACATTTCCCAGCTCCCGTATCAAAATGAGAGGTAAGACACAGATTACTGGCTTTATATCAAGGTGTTCTGCCTTCTGGTTCAGTGTTGTTCTGTGGCTTTAGTTGTCCTTTAAGAAAGCTGAGAGATGTAAGAGTAATTAAAGTATACCTACTTTAACGGGAAAGTTTTCCCCTTAAATGAAAAAATGTACATCTGTATATCCATAAACAAGGTTCATATAAGAACCACTGAATCTGACTTGCAGATTATTAGCCATATGTTAACAAATAATCAGCTGTAACTGAAAATTTCTATTGGTTGCTATTGGGTCTCTATACTTCGTTCCAGATTGGAACTCTCTATAAGGAGTATAGGGAGATCAGGTCAGGACTGTGTAATAATCTATAGTCTATAATACGTAAGGTTATGGACTTTCAATGAGGAGGTGCATTGGAATATATCCTTATAAAACCCTCTTGGCTACGTAGATAAGAGGTTTTTATAAGAATATATCCCACTGTACCTCTTCATTGACAGCCTGTCTCCATTAACAAAGAAGTATTCCAATATTTTCCACATAAACGCTATACCTATTTATTGAAATCCTTTATTGTTAAATGAGACAGTCAATGTTTGACTTCAGTGTGGAGCTGATTAAAAAAACGTGTTATGTAACGCTGTACACAGCTTATGTATTATAAGAAATAATGTGCCCCTTAATATTGTAATATATTGATATAATGGTAACTCAGAGATTCCTGTCCTGTATAAAAGCATGAGGTTGCATGGTCAGGAAACTCTTCGGTGGCGTAGTATGCTTATATTACACTGTAAGGGGCCAATTATCCCTTATGCTATAGAATGCTTAAATGTGGAATGAGCTTTACAAATACAATGAGAAAACATTATCAGGGAGATTCAATAAAAGTTCTTATCGTTTAAAATGGTGCTAATTTTGCCCCAACCAATCAAATCTTATTTAACGTTTGAAAGCTAACATCTGATTGGTTGGGGCAAAATTAGCATCATTTTAAATGATAAGAACTTTTATTGAATAACCCTGTACAGTATGTCCTTTATTAATAGTCATTTACACCGAGTGTATTGTTTTATTATTTAGTTTTTCAAAGTAATCCTACATACTAACAGAGATGTAAATCATAGGGCCCACGGACACAGAAGCTCGAGCACCGTGTCATCAAAACTCCTCCCACTGTCTTTGCGTCGTTGAAAAAGATGACCCGTAGTTGCACATGCACACTCCACAGTGGGCGGAGGGTAGGGGCAAGCACGAGACACCAGGAGAAAGACGCTCGGGGGGGGAGGAGATGGGGTTGACCGATTTTTTTAAGAATCAGGGGTTTGCTGGTAAATATAAAACAGGAGGCACAGACAGTGCTCAAACACAACAGCAGAAAAAAAAGCAATGTATGAAACTTACATAAACTGTTTTTACACATACTCAGAGCACAGTATTTCAAGTACATGTGTAACCGAAATGCAGTTTGCCACTTACTGAGCAATTCTTTAAGAAAATCTTTATGACTTTCTTCATAAAGTCAAAGTAGATTTTGACCCAATTTTTATACCCTCCAACAAAATCCCCATAAAATAGGTAAACTGTTCAGAATTGCATCGCACAGAGCTGTGCTACTATCAGGATCACTTCATTATCCTCCCCCTGCAGCGCTACACTATTTTGTGTCTAGAAGTGTAACTATTAAAGAGGAAATGTTGGAGGATATTCAGATTGTCTCTTCATAATTTATTCATTGTACCCCATCTTATTGATCATCTCAAGTTATTTTAACAGACATTATTTTAGAATAAAGCCCTCCATGTATGTAACTGACCATTGCCATTACTCTTGTTTTAAATACTTTGTCAATTATAAATTACTGTTAATAATAAAATGTATAGTGTCAGTGCTTCATCCAGAGTTTTTTCTTAGCCTGTGGCCCTCTTGTGGTAGCTGAATGTAGAGAAGTAGAGACTTGCGGTTCACCAGCAGCTGGAGGACCAATTAATTGACTTCTGGAATTATAGGTGAAATTTTTATAATGGTATAATCAGTTTGTACAATTCTCTTTACCAACAAAATTCAGGTTTCTAAAGTGCACGTTTTTTGGGAATGGCTTCCATTTATGTTGGGTGGGTTTTCATCTGTGTGCTGATATTATTCACAGAACACTGTGCAACCCCAGCAGCATTAAAGGCTTCTGGATCATCTTGGTGGCTGATACTCCACAAATCCCATCTTCAAACCCCGTTGCGCAAGTTTAATAAAAATCCTCTTTGAATCCCACATAAAGCTTTCTGTGTTATTTTTGGCGGTGCCCAGTTCTCCCATATCCTCCTATAGCAGAAGCAATACCATGTGAAAGTAGGAGAAAGGAGGGGCAGAGATCCCCTTTCTCCTGCTCCTTGAAGTCCTGCCATAAAAGCTGGAGATGATTTGCTAAAACGCTCCAAAGATATTCAGATTTCTTTTCAAAAAGGAATTCAATTTATGTGCATTTATATTACAGCGTCTGTTGGGAAGAGGACTGTCTAATCGCTGGCATGCTGGAGATTTCCATTTTCTCCTGAGCATGAGGTCATGAAGCTGGAAGTAAACAGTGGAGTTTGAAGTAGATAGAACAATATTGGTTCTGTTCCTTTTCAGAATTGTTTTTCTTCATGCATATTAGTGGATGCTGTGACAGCAGATCTACATTGTGTTTTGAAAAGATTATAGGGTCAGAGAACTGAGGCAAAGTAAACTAAATCTAAGTATAAAAGTGGAACCCTGCAAGGATGCCAGTGCAATAGAAAGCTGGATGTAGATTTGCTTCATAAAGGAATATTTACTTAGTTATTTAGATTCGGAATGATCACATTTTCAATTGTCTTTAATAAGATTTATTTGAAATGTATATATTTGTGAAATGCCTTATCTAGTGTGTGCATATTTTATGCATGTATGTTTTATTTTCCTATATAGCGCTGAGCGGATTACGCAGCTCCTTTTCAACTTGTTTATTTATTAACATCAGGCCCAATATACTGCACTGTCCCCTTGACTGTAAAACTCACACTACCCAATGTACTACTTTTTGAAAATAGCACAGGGCAAGCGACGCAATAAAGTTTGTGTTCACTTTAGCGCTACTAATTAGTGCGCAAATTAATGGCTTTTCAATTGAGGAGTAAAAGCCCCACAATATATCACAACTTATCGCATTCATCCGTGTGATGTATGAACATTCGCAGAGTAGTAAATACACTGTAAGAACAAGTACAGGTAAGTTGTGAAGTGTGACTAAGGCTGGGTATACACGGGAAATTTGTCAAACCAACTGACCGTTCTCTACTAGCGAGTGGTTGGCCGGGCTGAATAACTGTCATTTGTTCCGAATCTCGTTGCGGCCGACAGTTCATTGTGACCATTCATGTGGTCCATAGGAGACCACACAGCAGTGATCGGCACTGATTTTCCGACAAGTCCGGTCGTCATTTCGCCCGATTCTAGTGACCTACATTGGTCACCTGCCACCTGCATCTGACAGGCCAATACACGGAAAAAGCTGTTGGTTGGGCCAAAAAATCTGCTTGTGTGTACCCAGTCTTTATTGCAATGCACTGGTGGAGGCTTTGCAGCACTGGGTGAATTTCAAAGTATGTAAGTATGTAATGGTATTAGCAGTTGAAACATCCATGCAGCCATTGCAACCTATTCACCAGAGGCGATACTCCATTTTGGCCATTAATCATTCCATGTATGGGCTCTTTATCTGTCGAAAAGGTTGTTCATTCAGGGCTTACTGAAGGTCTGCCTGGCAGATCGGACAATGAGCCGCAATCGAACAGCTGTTTTGGCTGACAAAGTGCCCATACACAGCATGATTATCAGCGGAAACGACTGTGCATACAAATAGTGCATCGCAGGTCAGCCCCCGCAATCACACTTGTGTATGAGCCTTTAGGGTTAAAGTGAAGCTTAAAGGGTATGTCCACCTTATATAAAAAAATATAAATATTTGTTGTAGAGTAGCTTCCCCCTCCCCCCTGTTTTTTAAGTTCCCCTTCCCCCTGTTTTTTTAAAAAAGTCCCAAGAACCTTACTTACCAGACCAGGTTCCCTCGACTTCAGCCTCCAATGCAACTTCCGGGAATGGAGTTGCATTGGGGGCTTGACCGGCAGCTGCGTCTGTGATTGGCTGAGAAGGCACCCGGTCTTGTAAATAAGTTTGTGCAGACTTTTTAAAAAATAAACAAAACAAAAAGTTAGGGTTGGGAAGGGGGGAATCTACACTACAGCAAAAGGGTTTCATGTAAAGGTAAACATACTCCTGGATAGAGGGGGGTGGGGCTCTACAGCACATACCTTAGTACATCCAGGAGGACACATAAGAGGCAGAAACCTTTTCACAGGAAGACAGCTCCTACTCTTCACTTTTCTGCACATTGGACAAGGAGGAACCATTTGGAGCAGAGGAGTAAGGTAAGGATATTTTAATACTATGTACTGGAGCCAGCATGGGTTTAAATTTTAGTTTTAGGGGTGGACATGCACTTTAAAGATTTAATTACATTTATATTAAAAAAGGTATCCAACCATTCCCGAAATAAGACATTGACATTAGAACACTTTCAGGGAGATTCAATAAAAGTTCTTATCGTTTAAAATGGTGCTAATTTTGCCCCAACCAATCAGATGTTAGCTTTCAAATGTTAAATAACATCTGATTAGCACCATTTTAAACGATAAGAACTTTTATTGAATAACCCTGTTTGTTTTGTCACTCATTGAGAAAAGCCATGCTTTTACATTTCTTTTTGTTTATTTATATTTTTTTATACACGAAAAGGTGCAGTGGAACTGCAGTTGTTATAATTTAAACGTTTTACATTGCATTTTAATATTAACTCGTTGAATTCCAGGAAAGCTTACAAATTATAAACAAGTCCCTGTTTTCAGCACTTACCATACCATAGCCATGCATTCTGCTCGGTTCCATTCTGGTACTCGGGTGGTCAAAAAAGAAGCATGAGAAAAATCACATTCTCAATTAGTAGGAGAAATCTGTAGAAATAAATAATTCACCTAAATCATTTTGAGAAGAGAAGCCTCTGAAATGTGAGACATTACTGTAAAATTGTCTTCTTGTTTTATATATTTGTTTTGGACTGACAGAATGGGTACATGTAAGATTAAACCACAGCCGCAGTCAAAGAGAAGTAGAGGACTGCAGTTCAAAAATGCACTGAGGTCTGTAATTGTTGTGCTCACATTGTGTATGCCAGTTTCAAAGCATGAAAATCGTTTATGAAGCACAGCCTATCATTATATATGAAGCCACCCCAGGGGTTTGTATGCTGGAAGCAATTATAGCATGATTCATTTGGGATCAAAAATGATAGAACAATAAGTAAAAACAAGTTTAAAAAAGTTTTTTAAAAAAAATATTCCCATTTAGGTTATTGTAAGATTTTATCTAAGCCTTTTGATACTGCGCCTTATGTATAAATAAATTCTGGTCATACATTTGGTCTTGCACCGATTCGACATTCAGATGAATCGATTGTAATGTCTAGTGGAGCAGCAGTTTAACCTGCCATAGTTCCCCCTAAGTTTCCTATCCGGATCATGTTTGCAATCTTAATATCGATCTCTGCAGCAAAGCACAATATCACCACAGTAGCCTACACGTGTCTACTGAATGGATTAGCTTTATATGCAAATCCTAATGACTTTTGGTTACCTGAGATATATATATATATATATATATGTCTTATCTACTTAACCTATATAATAACCCCAGTATTTAGAATAAATCAGTAGTCTGCAATATGGGCTTCCCTTCAGAGGCCATAAACATACAAACTGGCATAAAAAAAAGGCTGTCCACTCTCTCCCCTGCTTTATTCCCATTAGCTGCAAAATAAGGGAGTCCCTGATATTAAACCTTTTTGAAATAAAAAATGACAAAAGTGGTATAAAGGTGATACCTTTTTGGTTAACTAAGATAATCATAGCAAGCTTTCAGAACATTCTAGTTCCTTTTTCAAATGGTATTCAGCTTGAAAAATGAACTAGAATGTTCTGAAAGCTACCTATAATTATCTTAGTTAGCCAATAAAGGTATCACCTTTATACCACTTTTGTTATTTTTTATTTCAAAAGGGTTACCCTGTAAACATTTTGACTGGCTAACATGGTACACAACCTTTCCCTGATATTAAACGGGTTGCTAGTGGTCACATTGAATATAAACTCTCACTTTTCACTGAAACACTCACTCTTAAAGTGGCTTATACATTGTACTGTACTATCATTACACTGTACTGTACTATCATTACACTGTACTGTACTATCATTACACTGTACTGTACTATCATTACACTGTACTGCACTATCATTACACTGTACTGCACTATCATTACACTGTACTGCACTATCATTACACTGTACTGTACTATCATTACACTGTAATGTACTATCATTACACTGTACTGTACTATCATTATACTGTACTGTACTATCATTACACTGTACTGCACTATCATTACACTGTACTGTACTATCATTACACTGTACTGTACTATCATTACACTGTACTGTACTATCATTACACTGTACTGTACTATCATTACACTGTACTGTATTATCATTATACTGTACTGTACTATCATTACACTGTACTGCACTATCATTATACTGTACTATCATTATACTGTACTGTACTATCATTACACTGTACTGTACTGTCATTATACTGTACTGTACTATCATTACACTGTACTGCACTATCATTATACTGTACTATACTATCATTATACTGTACTGTACTATCATTACACTGTACTGTACTATCATTATACTTTACTGTACTATCATTATACTGTACTGTACTATCATTACACTGTACTGCACTATCATTATACTGTACTGTACTATCATTACACTGTACTGTACTATCATTACACTGTACTGCACTATCATTATACTGTACTGTACTATCATTACACTGTACTGTACTATCATTATACTGTACTGTACTATCATTATACTGTACTGTACTATCATTATCACTATCAACTGATGAACACTGGTATACAGGAACATACCGTATAAACAAATTTGCAAATCCTGTCACACAATGGGACAAAAGTCACAAAATATTAAAAAATTGTTCTTACATTTGCCTCAGCTCCTGGCCTTATTTCAACCATCCAAATGTTAACTGGCACAATTGTTAACCCGATTTAGAGTAAACCAACACTAGCAGGATTCCTACACACCGTAGAGGAAGAGTGGTTCGAGCCGAACTTTATGAGTTCGAACTAGTTAGTTTTTTCAGATTTGCGGCTGTTTTTTTGATAATTATTGTAAATTCGATAATTATCGAATTTACAGGCCGTTCGCTAACCCTAGAATGTATCATTTGGTAACCCTCGAAAGTATGATTCGTTTTCAGTAACCCTGAAATGTATGGATCGTTTTCGACAACCCTATAATGTATCATTCGCTAACCCTCAAATGTAGCCTGCGATTTTTGGTAACCCTCAAAAGTATAGATCGTTTTCGGTAACCCTCAAAAGTATAGATTGTTTTCGCTAACCCTAGAATGTATCGTTCGCTAACCCTCAAATGTAGCCTTCGACTTTCGGTAACCCTCGAATTTATCGATCATTTTCGATAATCCTCAAAATTGTGGTTCTATTTTCACTAACCCTCGAAAGTATCGTTCTGTAACCCTCAAATTGGCCGTAACCCTCGAATGTAGCTTGCGCAAATCCGACAATTGCCCGATCATAAAGTAAGGAGTGTTTAAACAGGTTTTCGTGATGTTTTCCCAGGTGCCACAGTCATTTACAGTAAGTTACCATTATTAGTTTACCTGTAAAACATTAAAACTTTTCAAACTATCACTCCCCATTGACTTTAATGGGTCTGTTTTTAAACTTTTGAACTTTTACTGAAGTGGGAAATGCGAAGTACCTGGGACAGGGAGGTAGGATTGATTATTCCAACCTCACAATATAATTTTGTTAGGAAGCTACAGCACTTACAGTTTTCATTTGCCAGGTTAGTTCTGGACTAATCCTTTATTAAAGATAGTGCTGAAGCCAGGGGGATCAATGTTTTCTTTGGGCTGGTGCTCTTAACAGAAACAATATTGGGAGGTAGCAATTACCAGTCCCATTTCCCTATAAGTAATTTTCAGTTTAACTGTATTTTTTAAAAAAAACTTTATACACACGATAGTTATCCTTTAATTCACAAACTCTCTGCAAATCATCATTGCAGACGAGAAATCTTTCAAAACTCAAATTAGTATATCACTCCAGTGCATTTGCACAGAATCAACCCATATTTCTCAGACACTTGCTTTAGACATTGTGGTGCTCGGACTGACCGGTTGCACTGCTAGTGGTCATGCCCAGAGGTGCAGAGCTTTTGGTGTATTGGTGAATCAATACTTGCAGAGAGGTTTGCTTTCTACAAAAATATGGAGACTTGCTATAATTGTGGAGGGAATTTTCCTCTCCTAGTCTGCATCATAGTGATTACTGAGCGTGCTTACTTTCAAATATTTGACCAGGCCCCCACACACCACCCTCACACGCCCAGCACCAGGGCCCAGTATCACCAATCAGCTGTTTTAAACAGCTGTTAGCAAGTATGTGAGTATAGGTGCGTGCAATCAGATGTTTAAAACGGCTGATCATAAGTGCTACTTACATGAATTCATGTATACATTAAGATAAGGCAAATTTCTTTTTTCAGTTTACATACCCTTAAAATATGACCCCCAAAATTCCTAATCCATACACACTAACAGGGAGATTCAGCTATCAGCTGGTTTTAAACCTAAAATACAGTGCTGTGCCCACCCATAAATCCCCCTGTAAGTCTGAAAGTGCACAAATTAAAAACGTTGCCACTTACATGTCAAAGGTGGTTATTGACCAATAAGATTTGCCAGGGATTGTCTGATTTTGTTTTTAGTTTTAGAAACATATCCATATATCTATATCCATATCCCATTCTTGAATTTTTAACTTTTTAAAAAATGTTTTACAACTAATAAATGTCAGGTGCAAAAAAAGAGCAGGAGTCAGATAGGTTTATAGGAAAAAGAGTTAATTTGTATTATATTCTCTTTATTTTCTTCTTACCTCTCCATTTGTTTGTCTAGGCGTCCTAGCCTGTTGAGAGATATGTAAACATTTAAAAAAAAGAGAGTCAACAGTTCTGAATCTTTCATGTTTCTGACTGTGTAGAAGGAAAGAAACTGTGTGCAGTTTACACATGATACTACCATAGAAACTCAACTCTGCAGTTTGCTTTGCCGGTTCATTAAAGCCCGGGAAGCCTTTGAAGAATATGTAGTACTGGCTTCTGGGTCATAGTTTACCACTTTAAAAAAAGAAACAGTGTCCTGTCCTTTAAAAGGCTACAGCAACATGTAAAAAACAAAAAACAATAACATCAAAACATTAATAAAAACACTTCATGTACATTTTAAATGTTATTGTATTTAAAAGGGAGATAAACAGAAAATATATTATTCTTGTCTCCATACATTATTTTAACAATGAAACTATTGTAGCTATTATATTATATATTTGCCATTAATGAATATAACTATTGTATCATTTACAATAACTATAGCACATTATGAAATGGGGATTTAGATTATGTATATATTCTTAACACACATATAAGGCATTTTTGCAATGCATGCCTACTTCAATCTCCTCAACTTGTATCTGTATGTTTTCCCTCCCACTTAGATTGTAAGCTCTTCGGGGCAGGGATCTCATTTCTAATGTGTCAAGGCATGCTGCACTTATATCAATTTATACATAATTTATATATATGCTTTCTTAACCGATGTATGAAATTGAATTTAATTTTTATCTATCGGTATAATGGCTTGCACTTATTCCCTTGTTTGTATACTCTGTATTTTTAATGTACAGTGTTGCGTACCCAAGTGGCACTTTATAAATAAAATTATACAAACATACATACTTGTTTGCACAGCCAATAAAGGCTAAAAAAATTCTTGTGTGCACTGAAATTGTAATAAGTATCTTTAAATTATTTTGTAGTACCAAGGGAAAATTAAACAGAACATTTGGAGTTTGAGTGTATAAGTGTATGTGTACACACACATATACAGTGGATATAGAATCTTTACACAGGCATATATTAAACTGTTACTCAGATAGTCACCAGCATCCATGGGAACCAAATAGGATAAACCTGCAGGTCTGAGAATAGACCCAGACAATCGTGCCACAATGTGCAGCTCAAACTAAACAGCACCATTGGTTGATCTGTGACCTAAACGGGATCCAGATTAGCATGCTATGTTCATACTTATTATTAATTACTACAGCAAGTTCCAGATTTAAATTTGCTATGGCATTATGACTTGGGAGCATAGGATACTGATTAGTTTTATAGCTTAAGGTGTGGTGGGGGTTAAAGGAGCTAAAAGCTCCCCACAGAGTATAAAATGAAATGAAGCCTTCTTATAACAGAAAGTACCTCACTGCCTCAAGTTATTATAATAGCATTGCCGTAATAATCTAACACATAAACACATATTTCTCACTCCTAGAGAAATGGGTGGGGACATGCAAAGTATCATCCTTTATATCCTCTTTCATACAGATCTAGTTGAAAAGCTTCAAAGCACTTTTTAATAACTGATAACTGCTTTTTATTTCAGTATTAAATACCTGGTATACCTGCCTGGCTTTAACTCTAAGCAAAAGTCTAAGGATTTACAAGCAAGAACCATCATCCCAACCATTATTAGTGACTGCCAATTCAAATTGTTCTAGTCAATCAGTCCAGTCCCTAGTTACCCCATCAAATGAAATCAGGTTTAAAAATAGGTTTGGCAATTGGGCCTGGTAGATCTACTGAGTGAAATCGGGGCATTTGATCTGCAGATACAATGACAGAAGGGTTTAAATCACACATGTCAAACTCAAGGCCCAAATCTGGCCCGTCTGGCTGTTTTTTGTGGCCCCCAGGGACTGTACAGCATCCAAGACTTACTGCCCTGCTATCGATTTGTGCAGTCCCAAGCATTGGCAGAACTATATATCTGTCTGCTAGATACTGGCGCAATAAGCTGATCGTATGCACTTTTACTAAGATATGGGTAATCAGCTGTTTAAAAACAGTATCTAGCAGGCAGATCTATACACCGTTGCTTGGGACTGCACAAATGGGACTTGCAAAAATGGATAGCAGCAAAATAAGGCTTGGATGCAGTCACCTCTGTAACAGCTGATATCTAGTATCTAGCCTGGCACTGGGTAGGAGAGGGAGGTGTGACAAAGGGCCTGCCATTGGAGTAAGGTTAGCATTCCACATTAGCACATGATTGTGCCAAATGCAGTGGTCCCAGTCCAAAAATTTGCTTCATACCCTTTCCCTGCGTGATAGAATCCCAACCTTGCATCTGCTAAGTATCTTAATAAAAAAATTCGGCCCACCGCTTTAATATTGGCCCCTTATGTGATTGAGTTTGACACCCCTGATTTAAAACAATACTTTCCATAGCAGCCTCCATAGCTTAATACAGAGAACAAATATATAGAGAAAACAGGGAGAATAAATGGTATTACCAGCACCACTGCCACCAATTTGTACCAGATTTATGGAATGATTTATGGGTAGCATGGCACACAGTGGGTTACTCTGGTGGCCTGGCACATAGTAGACGGTGCACTTACTTTCTTTAAACAAGATAAACCGGTTTTAATTACATGTAACTGTAAGTATTGAAATGATTTAATAACAAAACAAACAGGTTCCCCACATGTGCATTAATGGAGCAGTCCCTGCCTATGGTGTACCACTTTAAATAAAGTCCAGGCCTAAAATTGTGTGTCCTTGTAAGTTGGTGTACACTTATCTGTTGCCTCAGAGTTTGTATCCAATAAGGTAAATTGTCTGTTCAATAATCTTTCCTCCCAACAGTTGGTAATAGGATCTTATACATAGTCAGTGCTATACTTTATATACATTTATTGATGGTCATTTATATGGTAATTGTGAGATACACACATAAATATACCCCCTACTTAATTGGTAGCTCCTAAAAACTCAATTTTTTGTGTATATATATATATATATATATATATATACACAAAAAAAATAAAGGCAAGATGTTAAAAATAAAAAAAATCCTATGAAATCTTGGTTCTATTAGTGTCTTTTGGATTGTACTGGAAGTGTTAGTGCTTTAGAAATACATGTTAAATATATATAAAGTGCAGCCTAACATCTACTATAGATAAGACATTATCCATCTTATATTTGTTGTATAACATTACACATTTTTCTGTTTTGTTTATCGATTTGTTTTGATAAATCTATACAGGAAGATATTTAAATCCAGGGTTTTGAGAGATGGGCTAAACTGCTAAAATCCGTTCCGCCTGTGGACCTGGAAAATAGTCTGGGAAAAACGTACATACATCTAGAAGTTTAAAAAAATAACTTTCCTTACGATCTAACTGTTTTTCGAGATTACGCATTGCATTTTTAAAGGAATTTTTCAAGTAATTTACTGTAAATGGCTCTGGGACCTGGGAAATGGTCTGGGGAACAGATAATCCGAATTGGTCATAATCAGACTTTTTCAGAAAGAAACTGATTGGTATACTAACCAATTAGATACTTTCATATATATTTTATCGGATGCATAAGGTGGAGATAATGCGTTAAATGATGCATCTTTATAAATATGCCCCGCAGTTAAAGAAGAACTTCTTCCTTGCCTATTCTGTCCTGTAAAAGGATTGGCTAGAGGCTACTAGTGGGTGTGACCAACTGTACCAAGTTCCTGCAGTATCTTAAGACTGAGCATGTGCAAAGTACATACTGGTCAGTGACCACACTGTGTATATTGGAACACTGGGAAATAAGACACAAACCTCATGTTAGAAAGTTACATTTCTCAACAACTTTATTAAAATGAGATGTTAGACATTGATTACTGCTTTTACTCTTAACATGTCTAAATAACAAGTCTAAAGTGTAAATAAAATTAATATGTACACAGTACATGTGGAAATGTATGTTTTGTTCTTGCAGTATGTTCAGATCTGCCACCTTCAAACCAAATCCGATCAAACAATGTTTTTAAATTACAAGCAGCAGATGCCTGCGCTACTTTTGGAAATTCTTAAGACATTTTTAGATTGCCACAGGTCAACGTATGCATTTAAGACTATATAGCTTTACAGCACTGGCCCCACATGTTGTAATAGTTTTCTGTGCTGTTAGGAGACAAACAAGTTTGGAGGGTCAGTATGATTATGCACACTAGAGTTAATGATTATGTTACAATTATGTACACTAGAGAAAAGGCACTTGCATGAGGATATGATCACTGTGTATGAATACATTAATGGGCCATGGTACATTGTTTACTAAAATAACATGTCACAGGACACGCAGACATCCCTTAAAGGAGAACTAAACTTACATTGGTTTAATCCTAATGTGAATTCTTTTCTCCCCAGAACACCTATACTTTGCTCTCTATTCTTCTCTATTAAGTTGCATTTATTACATGTAAGTAATAGATTCTGTAACAAAGAAGGCTTCCATGTTCTTGCCAGTACAACTTAAAGCCCATCCACTGATCCCAGGATTCCGTCTCTATGCACAGAGTTTCTGTGAAGGTTACTGGTTCGATTCCCAATACTTACTTTTATTTATTACTATAATGTTAATATAGTAATACTTTTCTTACATCCATGCTAGTAAAAAAAATATAAATAAAAATAAACAGCAAAGGTTACAAAAGTAATTTATCATTGTTAGGAACAGGAGCGTGTGTAATGTGTTTACACAAAAACTGCACTAAAATCTTGGCTGCAGCTTCTTGTGAAGTGTACTGCATACACTTAGCTAGGTGTTCACAGCTAGGGTGAATTATGGAAGCTGACCCTTAGTACCCACAGGTTATTTCATCTCATCAGAGGTGAAACACAGATATTTGTATCTTTGTGAATGTGCTCTTTCTATTGGGGCAATGTTGTCTGAAGACTTTAGTTCTCCATTAAGACTGAGAGAAAAGAAGTTTAAGTCTTCAAGTTTAGAAGGGTTTTTTTACTATAAAACTATGAAACTTTCTTCAAATGAACATGGTGATGGATGGTTCATTGGATAGTTTCAAAAATAGCTGGATAAGTTTCTAAAACTTTAGCTCAGCTTCTGCGATGCATTCTGATTTTCAGAGCGCATTCGATCACCAGTGTTTTGCAGATGCACCATAGCGTGCTTTTGCAGGCTGTTACGTCCGCTCTAGTGGGGCCTCACCTTTAGAGTCAGGAAGGAATTTTTTCCCACTTCATACTGTTTTTTTATTTATAAAATCTTTAAAAACTTGCAATGCAGCCACCCTACTAAAGTAGACATTCCCTACCACACCACACAGAAGTAACCCCTTCTACTAGTGTTGTTTTATTTGCCTTTCTCTGGATTAACTGAGTAGGTTGGACGTATGTCTTCATTCAACCTCAAATACAATAATATAGTATACTATTGCAACTGTCATAAGGAAAAAAATAAATTAAAATATAGATTTTAAGTAACAAGTTGTGTAACTTGAATATTTATAACAACTTTTTAGGGGATTTAAAAAAAACTACCTTTTATTTTGTTTGTTTAACCACTAAACATCTCCTGTTACACTGCAAAACACTTCAATGATGGAAACCAAATCTGTAAGTCTATGATTAGCTCGGAAGCTTAAAAGTTCTTTGTATTTTCTTAACTTAGAATGTCTGTCATTTGGGGGTAACTTCTCACTTTTTATGTACTCATATGCAATGAAATACATACAGTATGTAACTGATTTATGGAGACAAGTGGTTTGGCCATATTTGTGTCATTTGAAGATGGAGAAAATCTTATTAGACTTTTAACCTGGAAATTCCTATCCTTCTCCCCAGATTCTATTATTGTTGAGAATGCCAAAGCGGAATCTTTTAACTCCCGAGATGATAAAACAAAGCTGCCATCAGTTCTGTCCTTCCTGCTGCATGGTTCCACCTCCTTCAATGCTCCCCTGGTGCAGCCTCAAGTAGAAGAAGTAGTGTAATGTCGATTGTAAAACTCATTAAATATTGCATAAAAGTGTGGGTACACCGACAAGTAATGTCAATCGTTCTATAATGGTCATAATGTTGAACGTTTAGTTATACCGATCTAGATAATGTTGAGTTCACATCTAAATATTGCATTGGCCAGCCTTAGGCATTGAGAAGAAATTATCCTTTCAGCTGGTTGTTCCACAAACACACATATAATGCCTACCTATGAAATGATCAAGGAAGGCAAAAGAAAAAACCCTGTAGAAAAACGTTGTTTATCTGCTCCCCACTTTCACCAGATTTTAACTTTATAGAGAGCTCTTAAACAGTTCCCCAATCCCTTTTAAAGTTTCTGCTAAGATAAACAATTTCCTTGCCAAATGCTAACAATTTTTTTTTTAAATTGTTCAATATATAGATCTGTTTAACCACTGAGTATTTTAACTGACCATCCCAGCATAATAAGGGATTATAAGAGTTTTTTGTATGCATTTTCCTCATCTGGACCTCCACTGTAAATAGCCAGAAATTCCAGCCAAACCATCATTCTGGGCTATGAACAATGTACTTGGTGAATTGCTACAGCTGGCTCTTCCATAATTCCACTTTTATGCTGTCAAGCATTCATTTGTAGTGATTTAGTTACTTCGTGAGCCACACAGACATCTGATCCTTTGCTGTTGCCAAGCGGCAATATCCTTAAAAATAACAGAGCAACATGTTAGAGATACAGCAACAGGGCCGAGAGCAATAAATCTCAGTGATTGGGAGCGTGCTCTGTTTGGTTTTCTGTGCCTGCCTCTTGCTCTTGAGATCAACAGGCTACACGAAGGTGGATGACAGAGGTGCTTCCAAACCGCTGAACTGCATCTACAACATCCAGCTGAAGGGACCAGCAAAAATACGATTGCTAAATAAAACGGTTGACCTTGCAAGATGAATTTTGTGTTTGTATGTGTAAGGAAAGATCATTTAGAGATTCATGCACTTTATTTTGTCAGGGTAGATGACACACCACAATATATGTGTAACCTCTCTGTTTTACTATGGCCTCATGTACATTAGCAGTTCATGCCAGAGTCCTATTTAATTCCTTATGCAAGTTGTCCCGAATGACAATGTTGATGGAACATTACTAAATGCCATTTTTATTCTAGTTAAATGTTGCTTTGATCAAAACAATTAAGTGAAATCAACCAAAAAGTTAGATAAGGAGCAGATCTACCACCTGTACCAATTATATTTGTTTACACTGAACATATCTTTGCTGTTTATACAGGGTTCACTGAAAATCTAAAGGTAAAAAGAGTCTCTCTCAGCAAGTGGGGAATTAGTATCCTTTGTAGCTCTATGTTGCAGCAAACCCAGAAAAAGACACCCTATTCAAACAATAGTAATATGAAAAGGTTTGGTTGCATCGGTAACTCGAGCGGTTGCGATGTGGATTGTACATACAGATGGAGGTAAAAACAGAAACATACGTAAAAGCCTCTAGTTAGAATCAAGGAGTTATACCCATAAAAATATCATTAAATAGCCGCTTAGTGCCAGATGTGCGAGTATGTAAAAAAACACCAGCGCATCCGGCACTAGCGTTTCAGTATCGGATTTGTGCTGGTTTTAGAGCATGGTTTAAAATCACTCTGTTCCTATGTGTGTTCCTATTAATCCCAGTTTGGTGGCTGATGGGGCATCTTCTGTGCTCCCTCTTAATCCACTGATTAAAGGGTATCTCCACTGAAAATAAGGAATTTTGTCATTTTGTTTTATTGAAGAACGGGAGGTAAGACACAGCTTCTTTACCTCCTGTTCTTCAATAAAACTAAATGGCAGGTTTTTTTTATTTCAAGTGGAGAGACCCTTTAAAACATGGGCTGGTTCACAGTTTACAGACCAGCTTACATGGCTTTCTTTCTGTCCCTTTAACACAGTTTCTGGACCCCATGTGTTTAATTATAACTTATCAAGAACTACACCTGTGCCAATTATATTTGTTTACACTGAACATATCTTTGCTGTTTACACAGGGTTCATTGAAAATTTGTGTGAAATACAGCATCTCCCGCGTGGTTTCCCACTGAGAAAAATTACCTTGAAGCAGAAGGAATTAAATGATTTTTTGCAAGGATTGCACAAGCTATTAACTGGTATAGATACCCCTACTACTATGGAGTACAGGGCTCATATATCTGTATGGTATTCTGTCTGTGGAATTTCACACATTCATTTGAATGGTTGGCTCATTAGCATTGGAATATAGCATGGTATGCCACAGGAAAACTATTATTTGGTACAGGTTTTCATAAATATGCATAGGATTCCATTTCAATTAAATTTTACATGATATTTCTGCTGTTGTGGTGTGGATATTACAAACATTTTGTCCAGATCCACTCCTCAGGGAATAATGTGCCTTTAATAACACGCCAACGTGTTTTGTAAAAAAACAAAAATGAATTAAAACAAATGCATCTTTGGTAAACACACATCCCACTAACCAGCAGAAACCAGCGCACAAACTTTTCTGAGGGATCTCAAATAGCATGAAATAAATATAAATGTTAATTCCTTTTTGGCTGATGTGTAAAGTAAAATAATGCACACTTAAAGGGTTCTTACTAAAGATGGGTACACACATCACAGATCTTTGAAAGATAAAAGACAGATTCTGCATGATTCTGTCTGTCATTTTTTAAAGATCAGCGTACACACAGTCCCGAGCCTTGTCCCTAAACACAGAATAGGGAGAAAGTTTGTGACTGCATGTTTCCCATGACCATGGGCGACTCCCTATTCTGTCTGGCTAAAGGAAATTTTCCATCCAAAATGAGCGATCTCGATGCTGACAACAAATGTTTGTTGGCGTTAGGAAAGCTCATTCCCAACACATTGCAGAGAAAGGGCAGAGTCCGCCGGAAACAAAAATCTCCCTTTCTCGTGTATGTACCCAGTATAAATGATTATTGATACAATAGGAAAGCTGTATCTGCTCAGTTCTCACAAGAAAACAAAACTTGCCTGCTCCCTTAATAGGATTGGGAACTAAAAAAGGATGAAATGTGATCCTGTGCAGAATTCCATAACAAACAATTCAGATATCATCTTTCATTTTCTTACTTGTTCCTAACCCAATGAAAGTTAATTGCTATGGTTATTGCAGTGATGTTATTTGAAAAATTTTAGGTGACCTGACCTGATATTTAATACATTACATGTATTTCCATACTGTTAAACAGGCACAAATATACACTTATTATTATTTTCTTTCACTTCACTACTTTGATTCACAGTATCTTTAAAAAAATCAATGGAATTAAAATCAATATTTTCATTACAAGGTTTTTTTTATATCTGGGCATTCGCTGGCCTCTCCTAAGATCTACCATTAGTTACATTACATTGGTCTGTAACTGCACAGAAGTAAACTATCCACTGGTTACTACATTAGCCAATTAGCATAATTATTGTCTGTTCTGTTAGTTATCAGTCAGCACTCTATCTTCCTACTTTCACAGCAATGTTTTCCTTTTTCTTATCTTCCTTATCACTCATCAGCTAATATAATGCAGATACTCTATGCATTCCTGACATACTTGTACAAGAAAATGGCAGGTTGCTGTAAATTCACCTCAATTCCATTGGGTGTTGCAAAAATTTTAAAATGTACAGTTTTTTGTTTATAGACATAGAAAGACATACTCAGATCCAAATGTAAAAATGATACTTTTAAATTTTTTCCAATTATCATTTTAAGCCTCTTTATATGCGTCTGTACACATTTGATTGTGTTTCTAGGCCTTTTGTAGTTTGTGTGCAGGTTTTTTTGTTCTATTTTTGTGTTAAACTGTAAACTGTAATGCTTTTGTGTGCAGTTTTATGCAGTTATTGTTCCAGCATCCTGGGTACTGTCCAAAATCCACACAATTATCCTAGACTGGACTTCAACACAGTTAAAACCCTGCACTTTTGCCCTTAAAATATTAAAGGACAACTGTGGCCAAATATTTTTTTTCTGCCCAATTTATTCCTTTACCGAGGGAGGTCAAAAAGTCTGATTTGGTAGATCTATTATTCAGAATATTGGCCTTATGGCTGGTACACAAGGGGCAATAGTTTGCCCTGATTGATCACTGGAGCTGACATTTTGGCCAGACAAGCAGTGCCTTTTTCATTCAGTGCGCCTGTCAGAAGTCTTTACAGAGAATCAATCAGTGGTTAAAGAAATCAATAAATCAATAACTGTGAACCTGATTTTGAAACAAACTTTACAACAGTCTGAATTAAAAATGTTAATCTTAATATCAAGCTAGGGGTTACACTAAAGGTTCGTACACGTGCGATCAGTCGTTCGGAGATCCCCCGACCGAATAGCTGTTTCGGCTGATAAAGGGCCCATACACGAGTCGATTATCGTCCGAAATGAACATTTGTTCACATAGTGCGTCGCAGGTTGGGACCCACGATCGCACGTGTGTACGAACCTTAACTGGTAGTGAGCATTGGCAATGGCTGTGGCTTTGAATGAAGGTGAATATCTTTAAATCATTTCAATTCCAGTCATTCATGGAAATTATTTTACCTGTTTTTCAAAAAAAAGTTTGCCACCTGCCGCTCCATGGAGGTTGTGCCATGGTTGGGGTTTAACGCCCCATTTAAAGGGTATGCCCAGTGATTTTGTAACTTTCTTTTATTCTGCTTAACTGCGCACATGCACATAGTGCAAAGGAGCGTGGACGTGTCGGAGACTGTCAGAGAAGACTGTAAGTTCTTCCTCCTCTCCTGCAAGTTTTACTGAAGAATGGGAGTTTAGACAAAGCTCATTTACCTCGTGTTCTTCAGTTAAACAGAATAAGACAAAGTTATAAAATTTCTGGACATACCCTTTAATGTATGGGATGGGACATCTGCTGTTATTTTTACATGACTGGGATAGACCAGAGTTTTACTATAAGGGATTATCTCCCCCCAGGGTTGCCAGACATCCCTATTTGGATGGGATTGCCCCGACTGCGGGGACAAAACCCGGAGTCCCACAGTCAGGGCTGAAATCCTGGGCCTGGCAGCCCTGCCCAGTTATGCCCCTAATTATGAACATGTGACAGAGAACTTTATTCTCTCTTCTGTCCTGACTTAGGGAGATATGTCATGGTGCTTATTGCTTGCTTCTATTTCAGGAAAAGTGTCCCTAGAAAATTGTGAGGAATGTTGGCAACTATGGGTAAAGTGTTGAGGGAATAGATTCTCTGTAGAAAAAATGTGGATAGAAGAAGAGCTTTGCTGGCCAGCAATACTAAAGAAATAGAAGGCACACAAATCAAACCTACAGACAGATAAAACCACTACCCACACCCTTAAAGGAGAGCTGAATCATTGCCAAGATGCCCATGCTCCTAGAACCCCTTAAGCCCCGAGAAGATAAAATGCTGCTCTGTCTCTACAATTGCATACTGACTGACAAAAAGATTACTGTTTTTTTTACAGTTTGGTGACAGTATTTCTACATTAATGTGAATCAAGCTTGCATAATAATTTACAACACAGAGTTGTTTAATTTAGTTTTGGAGCATTGGAGATTAAATAAATACCTTGCTTATTTTGTTTCTTGCATGGATTTTAATTGTGCAGTTCAAAGGGATACTTGCATTACACAAGTGTATTGTTTATACCAGGGACAATTAGGAAGGAATGTTACTCCAGATAAATCTTTTGAACAACTGGTCAAATTATCCACATAGATAATATATAATACAATTTCTTTTAAAACAAATCATATCAGCATTTATCATAGTATAAAGGAGAAAACAACATACTTGGTTGTAAATAATTTTTTAACATAACAACATAGTAATTGAGGCTGAATAAAGACATATGTCCATCAAGTCCAACCTATTCGCCCTCCTTTTTTAACCCTACCTAACAGTTGATCCAGAGGAAGTAAAAAAAAAAACCAGCTAATAAAGTGTGGGGGGGGATTCCTTCCTGACTCCAGACGGCAATCAGAAAGTATCCCTGGATCAACCAGAACTACAGCATATATATTAATACCAGTAATTCTCAATATTTTTTTGAAACTTTTTCCATTAGAGATTCACTTATGGTACAGGGATTATTAAATCCCAAATGCATCACCTTACATTTATCAACCTTCAATCTCATCTGCCTTTCTGCTGCCTATTTTGATACTCTATCTAGGTCTGCTTGCAGCACTTGCACATCATTTGAAGTTTCCAAAGCTCTGCATAGTTTAGTGTCATCAGCAATGACACAGCTCTCAATGCCCCCTTCTAAGTCATTTATAAACAGGTTAAAAAGAAGCAGCTCCAGTACAGAACCCTGAGGCACTCTGCTTAGAACTTTAGCCCACATAGATGTAGCTCCATTTAGCACCACTCTCTGCTTGCCAATTCTCTATCCATGAACAAATGTTTTCTTCTAGGCCAACAGTCCTCAGATTATACATTAGTCGCCTATGTGGCACAGTATCAAAATCTTTCGCAAAATCCAAGTATACCACATCCACTGCTATGCCTGAATCTAAATTCTTACTCGCTTCTACTGCCGACTACTACTAATAAGATCAGTTCTGGAGACAAAGTCAAGGATATGATCCCGTAACAAAGTTTCCAGCACCTTCCCTACCACTGATGTTAGGCTTACAGGTCTATAGTTACCAGGCTGTGAACGACTACCTTTTTTGAATATTGGTATTACATTGGCTTTTTTTCAATCCAGCTGCACATTGCCCTAACCATAGTAAACCTGAAAAGATGAGAAACAGTGGTCTAGATAGAACTGAACTAAGCTCTTTTAAAATCCAAGGATTTAGTAGAGAATTGTACCATGTTAGCCATAGATGAAATCCGAGGATGTAATCCAGCTGGTCCTGGGGCTTTATTGATATTAATTTTGTCTAATTGTTTCTGTACCAAAACCAATGTAAACCGATG
Organism: Hymenochirus boettgeri; assembly: GCA_019447015.1. NCBI lineage: Eukaryota > Metazoa > Chordata > Amphibia > Anura > Pipidae > Hymenochirus > Hymenochirus boettgeri. The sequence goes on from CM033472.1 coordinate 74,227,644, forward strand.
TAAAAACGATTTAGCAGATTAGCCTTTTTGGCATCCTCTACAACCATCTCAGCTCCATTATTTAATAGCCCCACATTCTTATAACTCATCTTTTTACTATTGATATACTTAAAAAACATTTTCGGGTTGGACTTGCTTTGTTCGGCTATCCATATTTCATTTTCTATTTTAGCTAGTTTAATTGCTTCCTTGCACTCTTTATTACAGCTTTTATACTCACTGTAAGACTGTTCTGTCCCCTCTGATTTCAAATTTTTAAAAGCCTTTTTCTTTCTTTCCACTTCCCTTTTTACCTGAGCATTAAGCCATGCAGAAGTGGACCTAATTTTTTTACACTTGTTCCCTAAAGCTACAAAATTAGAAATGTAATGGTTTAATATCCCTTTAAAAGTGGTCCACAGCTGTTCAGTATCTTTACCTAGAAACAATTCCCCCAGTCTATGAGCAGGAGTGATTCCTTTAACAGCATAAAATTAGCTTTCCTAAAGTTAAAAGTTTTTGTTAACCGAGTGCACTTTTTTTTTGCAACCTATATTAAATGACACTATATCATGATCACTATTCCCTAAGCTTCCCATTTCCTTCCCACCTTCTTGTTTACTGCACACAGCTCTACCCATATTGTTTCTGCCATATCATTTATACCCCCATCTATTCCCATCTTTTAGATTTGCCTTCAATTCCTGTTTAACATACATACTCCCCCTCCTTTCTTATTAACTCTCTCATGTCTAAATAAGGAGTATCCTTCAATATTTAATGTCCAGTCGTGTGAATCATTTAGCCATGTTTCTGCTATACCGATCACATTGTACCTTTCCTTTAAAGCTATTAGTTCTAGTTCCCCAGTTTTCCTAGCCAGACTTCTTGCATTTATAAACATACATTTTAGATTATCAATTGATTTACTTCCATACTTGGACGTACATGCCTCCTTATCCTCTATGCTGCCCCTCCCCCATCTCCTCCCTCCGTTTTATTATTAGCCCCCTGATCCCTAAATTCGCTATCTACCCCTGTGTAGTCCAAAGTACTCTCCGCCCCTATACATAGTTTATAATCTCCTCCAACCATCAAGCAATCTTCTCTCCCAAAACAGTTGCACCATCATCATTGAGGTGCAACCCGTCTCTACTAAAGAGCCTGTAGCCAACAGAAAAATCAGCCCAGTTCTCTAAAAACCCAAACCCCATCTCCTTACACCACCCTCTTAGCTACGCATTTATACTCCTAAGCTCCCGTTGGCGGTCAATGTACATTTCTCCTTCATATTGTTGAAATGGCCAACAATCAGGCAAATTCACCCAGAGCCGCAGTGTTCTATTATGGGGTTAAAACCATGTCAACAATTCAATATCGGTTAGTGAGACTTTCATCCCTTCACTGCTCCTGCTGTACGGGTATCACAAAAGACACAAATGAGGCTGAATTTTTTTTGCATAAGTTTATGTTCACTCCAGTATCCCGATGGTCTAATTAAACGACAACAATATCAAAACAAATAACATCACCCCCATTACATGTTCACACTCCCAGCACCTGAAATCGCTTACTCACATTTACAACCATACTGCCCTCCCTTAGTTATCACACAGCAAAGATGAGTGCTAAAAGCCCGCCTTTTAGAGGTCCCAGGGCCCTGATTAACATATCTCTTGTCATTGGATGGTGGGAATGTCTGTTCCAACCTCTCCCCTCCTCCTCTGACAGTCAAACAAACTTGAAATGTCCTGTTGCTAGGATACAGCCTACATAATCAAGCTGATCAAGGGTCGGTGGAGGAGTGTTTTCTCGCATGCTAGAAAACTGCTAGAGGCAGACAGAATCGTTATGCCCCCTTCACAGATGAGAAACAGTGGTTAATTGAAGGCTAATTGAAGGCAGAGAGAGGCTCGAAATCAGGAAAAAATGTATGGGGAGGGCTGCATACCTTTACTGCATTGAGGCAATACAGTTATCCTTAAAAGAAAGGAAGACAAGACATTGCTCTTTTACCTCCCATTCTTCAATTTAACTGAAAAAGGGGAAGTGTGATTTATAAGTGGAGATACCCTTTAAAGTGTATTCCAAATGCTGCACTGCTTACCTGAGCATGATGTATTAAATCTCCTGAAGTGTTTAGTATATTGCGGGATCTCGGACAGGTAAGTAACGCAGCAAAATTACTACATTCACCCTGTGATTTTTTTGTTTCTGTCTTGTTTTTATTGCTTTGATTTTTTTCACTAGTACCCCGTGTTTATAGTGGGGAGTCCATCATATCAAAATACTTTACGGAGTGGTCCGAGGACTGAAGTAACTATGTGGCCTCTGATGATCAATAGCTGTCACCCTTAAATTCTCACAGAGATGAACATCAAGCACAGCCGAAGCCTCCTCTAGGCCAGTCTGCAGATTGCCAATTAAAGATATCCAGACCAATGTCTTGCTCTAACTTCACAGATCTCTCCAACTGGCTGCTTCCACACTAAATTAACCTGCCCCCCCTCCTACCAACCTTACCAATAGGGTTAATTATATGCACACCTCAGCAACCAATGGGGGCTGCAATTGGCCCATTGGCTATGCCCCAGCAGTCATTAGGGCTTGGTGCTGGAATCCTGGATTGTATTTTTTACAGGACTTAGGGTAAGGCCATACTGCAACGCACTCATGTATGTTTTGCCGTGCGTGATTGCCATCACCCAATGTTTCACAATCTGAGCACATGCGATTGTGCAAAAGTAGCGCACTAGTGTGGCCACATCAATTGGGACATACTAGTGTGCGCTTTATAAAGCACGATCGGATTTCGCTTAAAAGTGCATCAGTGTGGCCTAGCCCTAACTCTGTCCTTTTTTAAGGTAGAGCATTCATGCATATCTTTAATTGTCTTCAAGATTTGCTAACCCTCTGTTTATCATATACAAAGGAATAAAAAATAGTTTAATAGCATACTGTATATACTCGAGTACAAGCCAATCCGAGTATAAGTTGAGGTACTTTTTTATTTTTTTACTTTCAGTAAAAACTATTTACTAAAACTAATTGGGCAGCATGGTGGCACAGTGGTTAGCATTTATGCCTTGCAGAGCTGAAGTCCTGAGTTCGATTCCTCCCTTGGACACATCTGCAAGGAGTTTGTATGTTCTCCACATGCTTGAGTGGGTTTCTTCTGGGCACTCCGGTTTCCCCCACAGTCATAAAGACATACTGATAGGTTGTATGTGTCAAATAAATGTGCTTAGATTGTAAACTCTTCGGGGCAGGACCTGATGTAAATGTATATATGGAATTGTAAAAGCGCTATGGAATTTGTTAGTGCTATATAATTCCATAGTAATGATAATAATTGACTTGAGTATAAGCCAAAGGGTTGACGTTCTCCCATAGACAGCCCCTTATAGTTACACACACAGTCCTATAGAAAGCCTCATACACAGCCCCATAGAAATGTCTAATACACAGCCCCATAAAAAGTCCAATATATATCCCCATACACACATATACCCTGCATACCTTTCTGTACAGCCTGTTTGTTTAATCCTGTTACTTCTATCATTTCTTTCCCTTGATGTCTGGGCTCATCTGAGTGAGCAGAACAACATTTGCCTAACCCACCAAAATCAAGATTCTGTGTGTTACAGGGTACAGGTTTTGTTTTCCCAGGGCTATGTGATTTTGTACAGCTGCTCCTTCAAGCATCCAGATCAGCCCAGACCCGAGTATAAGCCAAGGGGGAGACTTTCAGGATGATTTTAAAGGTAAAATTTCTCGGCTTATACTCAAGTATCAGGGAGATTCAATTAAAGTTCTAATCGTTTAAAATGGTGCTAATTTTGCCCCAACCAATTTAACATTTGAAAGCTAACGTCTGATTGGTTGGGGCAAAATTAGCACCATTTTGAAGAATAATTACTTTTATTGAATAACCCTGTATATACAGTATCATGGGATCAATACAGTTTTACCTAATAATAGAAACAGCAGCTGAAGTTGTAATAATAAAGAAGGAGACTAACCAGTAGCTGATTGAAATTCTTCAATGTAATTCGTTTGTCAAGGGGATTTACATGGTAATGACATAAAGAACCGTGCATTTGTAGGCATGTTTCACAGTCTGTGCTGTTATTTGTGAAATCTAATTCATAAATCCAGCTTATTTAATATTCAGTCAACTTTAATCATTACTGGGGTATATTGTATGTTAAGTTGCCAAAATTGGAAAATCAATGCAAACAGAGATCCAACACAAGTGTGCGTGTAAAGATCGTTGATTCATCTCAGTGTGATTTCCTGGAATCTTCAACTGTTTAAGCCTCGGAGCAAGTTGGATGGGTGTGTGCCATTTATTGTGTCCACTTGAATAGCACAAGTGCACATTATTTTGTCTAATCAGTCAAATAAAAAAAAAATGTAAAGTGTCCCTTTACTGAAATTTGCACATGAAATGTACGAATCATGTGTCAGTATTTAGAACTACTGGCATCACTAACACTCTGTTTGTCTGTTAATACAGTGTCTAAATGTGCAATGAGTTTTTTACCTTCTAAAGATTTAAGAATGTTAACTTGCAATTTCCCTTTTCCTAACTCTGCAATTCTTCTATACAGATTTAGGGGCAAACTTATAAAAGAATGTTTTCAAAAAAATTATATTTTTTGTGCACAGTGCACAGCCCATGTTTGTTGTTATTATTTTTTTTTTGCTCCTTGTTGAAAACTCCTTCAGGAGATCCGCTCGGTGCTCTCCATGGGTACTTGGTCCCAGTATCGCCCCCCCCCTTACCTTTTCTACAGAGGTGCAGGCAATTTCGGTGGCTGCTTATGGTTTATGCAGGGTGCCTGTCTCCTAAGTTACACAGCTACCCGGTCCACAGCAGGTTTGCGGTTATTGAGCGCTTCCACATTCCCTTTTGCGTTTGTGATGGCATCATCCTGTTCTTTGCGGTGTGATGACGTAGCCGCATCTACCCGGAAAAGCTATTTCAGGACCGGCTGGCTTACACATGGCAGCTGCTGTTTGTGCTTGTTTGCTAACCGGTCCTGCTGTGCAGTCCTTGCTGCATTTCTACTGCTGTATAGTACTTGAGGTTAAATAAAGACATATGTCCATCCAGTCCAACCCATCTAGCAATATCCTCATTCCTCTGCTTCCTATTCATTAACCAATTTTCTATCCATGTACAAATGTGACTCCCCAGACCAACAGACCTTAGCTTATACATTAGTAGCCTATGGGGGACTGTATCAAAAGCCTTTGCAAATTCCAAGTAAACTACATCTACTGCTATACCAGAGTCTAAATTTCTACTTACTTCCTCATAAAAGCCAAGCAAGTTAGTTTGACAAGATCTATTCCTCCTAAATCTATGCTGGTTACTACTTATAATGTCAGTCCTTGAAACATACTCTAGAATATGTTCCCTTATTAAACTTTCCAGGATCTTCCCCACCACTGAAGTTAAACTTACAGGCCTGTAATTACCCGGCTGTGAACGACTACCCTTTTTGAATATTGGAATAACATCAGCCTTTTTCCAATCCAGAAGCACATCACCGGACATGAGGGAATCTGCAAAAATAAGAAACAATGGCCTAGATAAAAGTGAACTTAGCTTAGCCCAAGGATGTATTTTATCCGGTCCAGGAGATTTATTATTATTAACCTTATTTAGTTTTTTCTGTAACATATCCTCGGTTAACCAAAGTGCACCCTTATTGCTACTATACTCTATGATATCTGTACTTGGATCTTCTATAGTATATACAGAGGGAAAAAAAATATTCAAGACATTTGCTTTATTGCCATCCTCCGTAACTAACTTATCCCCATTAATTAATGATGCCACATACTCAGTCCTGATCTTCTTACTATTAATATACTTAATTAAAGGCCATTTCCATTCCCTCTGACTTAAAGGTTTTAAATGCCTTTTTCTTCTTTTCCATTTGCTTCTTTACATCAGAATTCAGCCACATGGGCGTGGTTTTTTTTTTTTTTTTACATTTATTTCCCAAGGGTATAAATTTAAATGTGAACTGGCTTAAAATCTCCTTAGACACAGTCCATTTCTGTCAGTACCTTAACCTGATAGTATATTATTCCAGTTGACATTCTGAAGAGCAACTTTTAAAGGCACAAACATGTGCCTTCCCGAAATTAAAAGTCTTTGTTAACCCAGCGCATTTTTCCTTTCGATAAGTCCAAACGCCACTATTTCATGGTCACTATTCCCTAAGCCTCCAGTTACCTTTATATCTATAATGCGCTCCACGATGTTAGATATTACCAGATCCAACAGAGCTCCTTTTCTAGTTGGAACCTCAACCACCTGTGAGAGAAAATGATCCTGCAGCAAATTCAGGAACTCAGCGCCTTTTTCTGTGATGGCAGTTCCACTACACCAATCAATGCCAGGGTAATTAAAGTCCCCCATAATGAGCACACTCCCCAAACTTGCAGACCTTGCCAACTGCATATGAAGTTGACTCATCTCCTCTCTGCTAGCATTTGGCGGCTTATAGCAGACACCAACAATGACATTACCCCCTTTCCTGTTGCCTAATTTCACCCATATTGCCTCCACCTTAACATCCATATCGCCAGTTATCACTTCTTTTAAATTTGGCTTACATAGTAATAAGGGTTGAACAAAGACATACATCCATCAAGTCCAACCTATTCACCCTCTTTCTTTTTTTTTTAAACCTACCTAACAGTTGATCCAGAAGAAGGCAAAAAACTCCAGCTAAAAAGGGGAAAAAAATCCTTCCTGACTCTATCTACACCCGGCTTTCCTCCTGGGCTATCTATCCTAGTGAGACTGCTAATACCCTCCCCCGCAAACCTAGTTTAAAATCTCCTCCAACCCTCTAGCCATCTTCTCCCCTAAAACAGCTGCACCGCCATCAGTGAAGTACAACCCATCCCTACTAAAGAGCCTGTAGCTGACCGCAAAGTCTGCCCAGTTCTCCATAAAGCCAAACCCTTCTTCCTTACTACACCCTCTTAGCCACCTATTAATGCTCCTAAGCTCCCGCTGTCTTCCTGGCTTAGCACCTGGCTGCAGTAGTATTTCTGAAAACACTACCCTGGAGGTCCTTGCTTTTAGCTTTGCCCAAAGCTCTCGGAAATCATGTTTAAGGACCTCACCTCCTCCTCTAACTTTGTCATTGATAACAATGTGAACCAAGACCGCCGGGTCACACCCAGCCCCACACAATAATCTGTCTACACGATCCACCACATGCCAAACCCTAGCACCAGGCAGGCAACACACATTTTCTTCCTTATAAAGGAGTCCCCTACCACTACCACCTGCCTAGCATTCCTGATCCTTAGTTCCTTCTCCCTTGTATCAGAGATGGCAGTCCGTTGGGTGCTCAAGGGACTAGCCCCTCCATACACGCTAATTCTGAGGTGTCCTCCTCCACATCATTACCTAAGGCGGCAAATATGTTAGGATGGGCAATCTGGGAAAAAGCCACCCTACACTTCCGTCCCCCACTTCCCCATGTAACCCTAAAAAAACTACCTCCCCCCCTCAACCTTCCCTGTCCCACTTCCACCAACCTCTATACTGGCCCCAGCCAGTGCCTGCTGACCCCCCAGATTTGCCAATTCCTGCAGTGCTGCAAGCTGCCCCCTTAGACTCTCCACCTCAGCTTCCAAATGGGCAACCCACTCACACCTGACACAGACATAGGTCCCCTGGAACGTCTGCACCAGGTTCCTATACATGTGGTGGTAAGGAAAGAAGCCACTGGTAACCAGTTTAACTATGTTTACAGGACAACCATATATAGTAATATATATGTATGTCTTTTTTTCTCTTAAAGTTCCCTTTTGTGTTGGGATTCTGTTCTTGGGTTGGCCGCCCCGGGTTCTACGCTACCCCCTGCAACGTCCGGATCCGGTGATCCATCTCTTCGGAGAGAGCCCCGCATACCTCCACCCTCACGGTTTGATGGTGATGCCCCAGCCTGCCGTGGATTCGTTAATCAGTGCCGAATCCAATTCGAACTTCTTTTCACGTTTTAGACCACTCGAGCCAGAGGTGGCCAGTTGTTCCAGGGCACTTCAAATCAATGACACCAGGTTTGTCACATTTTTTTCCTGTTTGGAAGACAATAACCTCAGACCATTGGGTCTTAGAAACTATCCAACTAGGATACTCTATTGAGTTTTTACAGGATCCTACAATCGGTTGTGGCCATACCACAACCATCAGGAAAGCAATTAGAAAGCAAGCAGAGAAGGAACGAGGTTGAGGAGTTTTTTCTCCAATATTTCTAACCTCAAAACCCTCTGAAAAATTCCAAACTATTATAGATTTAAGGTATCTAAATCTCTACATCAAAAAACAGCATTTTAAAATAGAGTCCTTAAGGTCCACCATAAATTCTATACTTCCAGGGGACTTCTTGGCAACCTCAGACCTTCAAGATGCCTATTTACACATATTTATCAGACCTTGTCACCAAAAGTTCCTGAGAGTAGCCATCCAGCAGAAACACCAAATAAACCACTTTTAATTTACAGCGTTACTTATCAAAATTTCGCCAGCCCCAAGGATTTTTACAAAAGTAATGTTACTAGTAACAGCTCACCTTCATCAACAGGGCATAAGTGTAGTTCCATATTTGGACAATTGGCTCTTAAAAGCAAGCTCAAAAGCTACCCTTTTGTGAAATATCTCTCTTACTATACAGGTTTTGGAAAAACTTGGATGGATTGTAAATCACAAAAAATCTATTCCAACCCAATGGAAAAAGTTCTTGGGTTTCCTCTTGGACACAAACCAGAACATAGTTCTGCTACCTCAAGAAAAGGTTAGCAAAATACTCCAAATATTCCAATATTCAAAAAAGGTAGTCGTTCACAGCCAGGTAAAGACCTGTAAGAATCTTCCCCAGTGGTGGGGAAGATACTGAAAAGTTTAATAAGGGAACATGTTCTAGAGTTTGTTTCAAGGACTGACAATATAAGTAGTAACCAGCATGGATTTAGGAGGAATAGATCTTGTCAAACTAACTTGCTTGGCTTTTATGAGGAAGTAAGTAGAAATTTAGACTCGGGCATAGCAGTAGATGTAGTATACTTGAATTTTGCAAGTGCTTTTGATACAGTCCCCCATAGGCAACTAATGTATAAGCTAAGGCCTGTTGTTCTGGGGAGGCACATTTGTACATGGATAGAAAATTGGTTAATGAATAGAATGCAGAGCATAGTTGTTAATGGGAATTCATCATTATGGACTAAAGTGCAAAGTGGGGTACCACAGAGTTCTGTGTTGGGGCTGATTCTATTTAATCTATTTATTAATGATTTGGAAGTGGGTATTGTCAGCAAGGTTTCTGTGTTTGCAGAAGACACAAAACTTAGTCGACCATTAAAAATTTCAGGTGATGTGCAATCGTTGCATTGGGATCTAGATAGATTGTCACATTGGGCTGCTAAGTGGCAGATGAGATTCAATGTTGACAAATGCTGATAAATCTAAGGTGATGCATTTTGGACTTAAAAATCCTTGTGCTACCATAAATGGCTCTGTGTTAAGTGAATCCCTGTTGGAAAGTGATTTTTGTGGATAACAAACTTAAAGGTAGCAAGCAGTGCCAGGCGGCAACAGCCAGAGTCAGCATGCTTTGGTCTTGCATAAAGAGAGGTATGGATTCAAGGGAGGAAAATGTTATTCTCCCTCTTTACAAAGCATTGGTAAGGCCTCATTTGGAATATGCAGTGCAATTTTGAAATCCTGTTTACAAAAAAAGACATCTTTGAAATGGAAATGGTTCAGAGAAGGGAAACTAAATTAATAAGGGGATTGGGGGAGCTTATAAATAGAGACTGGAAAAGTTAGAATTATGTACGCTGGAGAAAAGGCGCTTGCGTGGGGATATGATTACTGTGTATAAATATACTGTCGGGTCATACAATAAACTATATGGGGCATTGATCACCAATAGAGCGTGTCAGAGGACACGTGGACATCCCTTAAGACTTAAAGAAAAAAGGTTTAGGCTTCAAGTTCGGAAAGGGTTTTTCACTGTGAGAACTGTAAAGCTATTGAACTGTCTTCCAGTGGACGTTGTTATGGCAGGTTCATTGGACAGTTTAAAAAAAAAAAGCTGGATGAGTTTATGCAAACAAGGAATGTTGCAAGTTACTGGTATTGATACATAAAGTAGAGTTGATCCAGGGAAATTTCTGATTGCCACTTGGAGTCATTTTGGTGGGTTTTTTTTTTTTGCTTTCCTCTGGATCAACAGTTAGGCAGGAAATAAGGATAATGCTAGATGGTTTGGACTGGATGGACGTATGTCTTTATTCAACCTCAAATATGGCTCCTATGGTCATTTTAAGAGCCATACTTGAAGTTTTAGGACTATTTTCATGGCCACCATATAAGAATTATCATGGGCCAGGGCACATGTGAGGGACCTTCAAGCTTTTTTCCTGAGAAGATGGGATAAAGATCCAGACTCCTTAGACACTCGTATATCCATTCACATCCTAATAAAGAGATCCTTAAACTGGTGGCTTAAACCTGCTCACTTATGCCAAGGAAAACCTCTTACATACCAACACCCTATTGCACTTGGGGTTGGGGAGCTCACTGCCCAGAAGACTCTGTTTGGGGAAGATGGTCAACAGGGGAAGCCAAAGCCTCTTCCAACTTCAGGGAGCTAAAGGCAATCCACAAAGATCTGCACCATTTCATGCCAGTCCTCTCCAGTCAGGAGGTGCTAACACAGACATGGCAGCAGCATTTGTAAACCACAGGAACCCGCAGCCAGGGACTCCTAAATCTGTCCCAATCCATATGCTTTTGGGCAGAGAGATATGTGCAAAATATATCAGTCACATATATCAGAGGCATGCAATTTGAGCCGCATTCCTATTGACCCAAATGAATGGGCTCTAAATCAGGAGGTTTTCAAGCAAATATGTGCAAAGTGGGGAACATCAAAGATAAACCTCATGGCGTCAAATAAAAAAAAACCTAAGATGTATTTTTCCATTGTGAAATACTCCAAGGCAGCAGACAGGGATGCACTAACTATAGCCTGGAACTTTCATCTAGCTTATATCTTCCCCCCATGGCAGATGTTGCCTAGAGTCATCAGGAAGATCTGTCAGGATCGAAGCCAGATCATCCTCATAGCCCCAGACTGGCCACGGAGGACTTGGTATGTGGACCTAATTCTTCTAGCTGTGACAGATCCCTGACCTCTTCCCCTTTAGTACAATCTATTATCCCAAGGTCTAGTTCTATACCCAAACCTGCAGGATCTGAAGTTGAAGGCCTGGTTACTGAGAAGAAGATAATAGAAAATCTAGGATTTTCAAACTCCCTAATTAACATTTTAATAAAAAGTCAGAAGCCTGCATCATTGGCAGTCTATCAGAGAATATGGACCAAATTCCAGACTACGGAATTCCATATGGGTCAGGACATTTTTCTACCAGTCATTTCACAAGAGACAAGTAATGAATCCTTAATCTACGAGGAAGTAAAGTTGAGTCTTTTAGACAATCAGACACCCTATTGATTCTCTTTTCCAGAGCAAGAAAAGGTAAAGCAGGTTGAAGATGCACTATTGCAAGGTGGCTAAAGCAATTTTTTCAGCCTATAAATCAGCTGATATTCCACCATCTTAGCATCTTAAAGCACATTCTACAAGGGTAGTATCCACCTCATGGCCAGCTAAGGCAGGGGCGACCCCGGAGATTTGTAGAGCAGCTACCAGGGCCTCATTCAACACATTTGTGAGGCATTCAAAATTAAATCTCTGGAATGGTGAAACAGCTTTTGGAACCAGAATTCTGCAGGTCACAAGCTCTTAAGGCTCCAGTTCCCACCCTATATTCTGAATTCCACTACTATGTGAGATCTCATGTTTATGGCTGCCTTTGGGTGAAGAGGAAAGCGGAAATTATACTTACGTAAATTCCTTTTCCTTGAATCTCAAAGGCAGCATTAGATACCCTCCCATTAAACCTATCAGTTGTGTACTTTACTGAACAGTACTTCTTTACTACTTTGGTCAACAACACTGTGGGCTATTAGAGAGTAGAGATATTATTCGGGTCTGACATGGAACCACTCAGTTCCGAATTCCGAATGTTCTGTCTGAAACAGGACAGATCTTTTGGATCTTGGGACTTCAGAACACATTTTCGATTTTTATTGAACGTTCAAGGCTATTTTGAAAAGCCTCGAACTTTCGATAATCCTCGAAAATACGATCAGAAACATAAAAATAGTTTCCAATCGTTTTTTTTGTGGATTATCAAATGTTTGAGGCTATTTTCGAAAATACAAACTGCGGTTTTTAAATTTTTTTTTTTTTTATATACGCTTTTCCAGTTTCTGCTTTTTGCTATTTTACAGCATTGTTTCCACATATACTGCTAAGGACCCCCTGTAATGTTAGTTACAGCCCTTGTTGGTATTGGTAGAAGTTCTCGTAATATTTCTTATTTTTGCCACAATACTGGACGCAATGAATAAGTTAATTTTAATGGCAAAAACAACCGGTTTATAAATATGGTAAAAAAAAGTGCTTTTTACCATAGCGAAGTCTGGCGAAAATAGCACTTCTTTATAAATATTCCTCTTATTCTACATTTGCTTGCAGTACAGTCAACATAGATACAGTAAATGGTAAGGTCCTATAGGGTGATTTATGTTATACTGTTCCTTAGTGGTAAGGGAGGTGAATTGCACACTTTCTACATATTTAAGGATACTTTGCTTTTGTTGCAAAGTATCCTTAAATCTCCCATCCGAAGTGGACCATGATCTAGTGAACTTTTTGTGCATTTTTTATAACCCTTTTTAGTGTTCTTTGTAAAAAAAATGCTTTTAAAATAATAAAATAAAAAGTTACACCCTGTTGATTTCCTATTAGTTCATTTTGGTATTCTATATCTGTAAATATTAAAGGGCATGCCCAGTCAAAAATAAAATTTAGCTATAAATGTTATTCCCCCCCTCAAACCTACCTTTTGTATTGCATCCCTCGCCGCTCCTACACTTCCTGGTTGCGGCTTTCTATAAAGGTGCGCCGTGACATCACGCACAATCAGCTGACATCAGCGACCAGGAAGTAGAGCGGCTGTCAGTGTAGTAGCCCTCTGCTCGTGTTTTTGCTCATAACAAGCTCAAAAAAAGGGCAGGGGACGCCCCCTAGGCGGCAACGGATCGGGTCAGGTAAGAGACTTCAGGGGCATCTTTAAATAAAGCTAAACTTTATTTTTGACTGGACTTGCCCTTTAAAATGAATCTTATAGTAGTTTCAATATAATTGTTGTTTTGCTTTTGTAATTAGCATGAACGTAGTACATAAAATAAATAATAATAGTAGGTTGGACTTGATGGACGAATGTCTTTATTCAACCTTAATTACTATGTTACTATGTTACTATGTTACTATGTTAGTCGGATCCATTTAAAATTAGTTAATTGTCCTCCTTTAATAAATTATATGGGAAAATAATAAAAAAAAACATTTATGAATAATCCTCTTCCTAAAAGTGCCTAAAATTAATTGGCATAGAAAGTCCAAATATACGGACTTTATGACAAGCCTATCCCATAGATGGCATTTGTAATTGTAGCTATAGCTTAAGTAGCTTTATGTTAAAATATTCTTAATTACTTTAAATTATGTCTACTTTTGATCTGAAGTTTCTTTTTCATGCATTTGTTATGTTATAGTAACATAGTAATTTAGGTTGAATAAAGACATACTTCCATAAAGTCCAACCTTTTCACTCTCCTTTTTAACCCTACCTACAGTTGATCCAGAGGAAGTAAAAAAAAAAAAAAAAAACAGCTAAAAAAGGGGGGTAAATTCCTTCCTGACTCCAAATGGCAATTGGAAAGTATCCCTGGATCAACCAGAAAAGCATTATATCAGACCTTGCTCATGCAAGTGGTGGGACATGTACAAGCCCCCTAGGCATTATTGCAAGAGTGACATGCAAGCTTGAATATGTGGCCATGAAATTAAATGGACTTGGTCATACTTATGTGATTGTGCGTAATAGATTTTGCATGAAAAGTAGTTTATTATGCTGTATTAGTCCATTATGCTAGAAAGTAGAGTACCTTTAAAATGGACCAACAATTTATTTTAGTTGACAAGAACCTTTGAAATCTTTTCTACTAAGTCTTTATAAAAGTATTACATAACTCTTTTTACTATGTATATAAGTTGCATGCATCTTTGTAGTTATATTTGCTTGTCTGTGCATGTAAGTGGTCATACATGCTTGGTTATGTGGTTATGCACATGTGTCTGTGCAGCAGTATTTTTCTTTTTTGGGGGCTTATGATTGTCGTTTTTAGGCATGTGTGTACACAGGCCTGCTAATACACGTGTATAGTGTGTTTACAATTATGAATGTGTGCATGTGGAATATTGGTTGATTTACATAAATCTCTTATGCACTCATTGTTTAGCAATGACTTCATGGCAATGTGACCAAAAATGATCTTTTTACAGAAAACTGGGGCTCACCTTATATCCTCAATGCAAAAATTAAAAGAAGTGATCATGTCTTGAGGCTGTAGGTGGAGAAACCATATAATCCATGCCCCAGGGTGAGATTAAGATTGGTACAACAAATAGCTAATTAATGTCTGAAGAAAGGCTAAAGGCTCGTACACACGGGCAATCGAATTTCGCAATCACTGATGAAAAAACTCCTGTGTATGGCATCATTTGTTGATCTGCCAAGTTGGACCACCAACGTCAGACCAAACAGCCCTTTACGTAAGATTATCTTCAGTAGGGTGACAACTTTATCCAAACACATGCTCAGTGTTCTAACATTCAACTTGTTAGTGTCTCAGTGACTATGTCTGGTGGTTGGAAAGAAGGACATAGTGAGTATACAGCAAGAGGTGCCAAACCTGACCCATGCTAGGGGGCCGCACCCCATGCTCTGGATGGGCCACGGCATGCACAGAAGCCCTTGCCCCACCCACTCAGGGGTCCGTGCAGGCCACAAAAAATGCAGCCAGGCGATTTGCACATCACTGGTCTACAAGCCACACATTTGTATGCTGGGTGTGCATGCCTCTGGTGCAGTTTTCTGTGTGTTTGTGCGCGATTGAATGTGTATTTGAAAGTCTGTTTATTTGTGCACACTTTTGTTGACTGTGCATGCTTCTTCTTACTTGCATATCAGCAAGATTTTCTGTGTGTATTAGCCACTTCTATATTTGTTTATTTGTGAAAGCATTTTTACATGCAGGTGAAAGCTTTTGCATACATTAATTAATGCTACAGTGTGTTTATTCATACTTTCCTGTGTATGCATGCATGAGGGTATGCACCTGCTTGCACATATGATTGTGAATTTGTTTGTGTACTTGTCATCCTTCATGTTTGTGTAATTGTCATCAGTAATGCAAGACATTCAAGTAATGTGAAACTAAATTTGTAGGAATTTGTAAATAATACAAGGTTTACATTTTCTCCAAGGAGAGATCAGTATAACAGCAATCAGCACTATTTATGGTCATTAAAATGGCAATAGACATTTCTAGTCTCCAGAGCCCAATTATCTTTGCTATGCAAATTTTTAAAAGCTCAGTCAGAAAATATCAATACATTCCACTTAATTTATTACCGTGTTGAGGATGCATATTGATGAAGAGATATATTGATTTTTCCTTGCCCTTTAAAAACATAGAGACATGGGAAATTAACATGGACACAAACAGGGGGAACGAGAATCTGGAGAACTGTAAAGGTTTAATACTGAGATTTACATCATCAAGGACATGAAAAGAACAACCACAGAGCAGCAAAGGCATCTGGGCAATGCCAATTGTGATGACCTACACTGTCAACTATGGTAATGAGAGTGACTCTGAGTGTACAGGATAGTGTGGAAAAGAAACCCTGAATAGGCCACAATATTAAAGAGTCTAGAATATGGTTCTATGCACAGGAAAGGTTAAGGTTGTTTTTTAATATTTGTATAAAAAAAGTTTTTTTTTTATTTGGTCATATTAATTTATAACAAAATCTGCTTTACAGTTTTTTTTCTTGTACTTCATTTTTACCATTTAACTACTGTGAATGATGTGCAGCAGCAATAAACATTTCCTTCACTGAAGTAAGTTACCATACATCAAGTCAAATGTCAAAAATTGCCATTAAAGGAGAAGTACAAATAACTAGAAATATTTAATAATTGGTGTTACCAGCTGCAGATGAGGAATCTCAAGTACATACATGCATTTGTAGTTATTTATATAGCATTTATTTCTTAACTAACAAATATCGCAATTCCAACCTTATTGGGAAACATCTGAAAATGATTTATTAGATTTTAGTAAAGAAATGTATTATTCTATAGGTATACTAAAAATAACTATGTATAAAGAAATCCTCTTTTATACACAGTTTCTTTCAAATTAAATTGCTGGGTGCACACCAGGCAATTTTTCTGTTCGACCGATATCATTTTGTATTGGTCAAAAAAATTTATGGTTTTAGATCGTTCCAGATTGATGTCCGAATCGGACGCACAGACATGCTGCCTATGGCCCGCAGAAACTGTCAGCCGCGGCTTCTTTCGCCGTGACCAACAGTAATTTTTCCCTGCTGACCGCTCACTACTAGAAATGGACACAAAACCAAAGTTCGTTTGAACTGGAACTATCCGAACTCGCAAGATTATTTTTGAAGATCATCGAACGTTCGAGGATTTCCATCCTTTCGGTAAGTCAGAATCATATTTGAATATTTAATTAAATATGATTGGTTAATGTGTGATCATATGATGGCAAGCATTGAAATCTTAACCAGTCACAATTGGATTTGGTCCTTCTGCAAATCTTTATAAAGAGCTGCAAACCTCTGCAAAACTCAGAAGTCATCATCGCAGCTGATGGCAGAAGTAAAAAGAAAGAAGACTTTGTATCAAGAGGTCAGCAACACCGGCGATGTTGATGTTGCCAGCACCGGTGGTGTCACTGGCGGCCGCAGTGACATTGCCCGGCTTCGGCAACATCATGAAAGTTGGTGTCGCCAGTAAGAAAACGCAAGATCTGAAAAGGTCCCTTTTAGGACAAGGTTTTTTTTCCCCTGGTTTTGAGCTGCAGGAGTCCCCACAAAGGCACTTGTCAGTGCCATAAGGGCTCTTATAAGTGTTGGGAAGGGGGGTCCTAGTCCAACCTGCGGGACGCCTTAAACCCCAAAGGGCCCTTGTCAGGCCCAC
The DNA here is from genome assembly GCA_019447015.1 of Hymenochirus boettgeri. Taxonomy (NCBI): domain Eukaryota; kingdom Metazoa; phylum Chordata; class Amphibia; order Anura; family Pipidae; genus Hymenochirus; species Hymenochirus boettgeri. The sequence continues at coordinate 74,244,873 of CM033472.1, forward strand.
AAGTGCACTTCTACGTACTGGGGAGGGAACTGGTTTTGAGCTGGACCCCTCAAGACCCAAAGGGCCCTTGGCAGGTACACAAGGGCACTTCTAAGTGCCGCAAAGGTACTTCTAAGTGCCAGGGAAGGGGGTCCCAGTTTTGAGCTGCGGGACCCCTTAAGCCCCAAATGACCCTTGTCAGGGCCACCTGGGAGGGGGTCCAGGATTGAGCTGCGGGACCTCCAAACGTCCGACCAAGGGATTGTCAGCCTTTTCAGCTATCTTCGAGGAGCCAATTTCGGAAATCCCTGGCTGTTCGGGGATTCTCACAATCGTCCATTCGAGGGTTACCGAACGTTAGAAAGTCTTCACACTAGTCTTGCAACATGCACTGGAAATGCGCACATTATCGTCCGCGCAGGAGCATGTTGTAGTGTGGCCCCACCTTTAGTGAAAATTATTTAAATTATTTAAACTCCAGTACAGTCCCTACTTTATATCTAAAGAAAAAGCAAAGTGCTACTATGTTGCTCAAAACCCATTTTGATGAGGAAATCAAAGTTAGGTAATCTGCTTTTCCTATAGCAATAACGATCTTTCAGCGTCCATTAAAAATGATAGCCATGAATAATTAAGTTTGCTTTGGGAATATTATCATCAATTATGTCTTACTGATTAAGATTTTAAATGGAAGCCCTGAAATCAAACTGTCAGGATGTCCTCACTCTTTTGAATACAGAGAAAATGTTAACATAGGCATGTAAAGATATTAAAAAATTAAGTGATGTGGGATAAAACATTGATAGATCTCTAGTTTATGTACCAGTCGTTAGCATTATTAAGTAATTGTAATGCTGACCTTTGTGCTCACGGATGGTCTGGCAATATTCCTTAATTGGACATATTTTCTGGTTGTTTCTAACATGCTCCTATAAAGATATTTACCATCAAGCAAGTATAATGTACATCCCTTGGGACACTAGTGGCTCTAAATCTGCAATTAATAAGCTAATTTAGTTGAAAGTTGATACAAGGCCGGTATTGTAAGGAAACTTTCATCCTGTTTACTCATTTCCAATTAGAGTTTAAAGGAGAACCTAAGTCTCCTGCTATGTATATGTTGCCAGCTCTGTGATACAAAATGAAGTCCATGATCAACACACCATCCAAAGCAGGTTTAGTCACTAAATTCAGTAGGAATGCCAAGAACCATTGACTTTAAGAGCATGGTTATCCCCAAATACAACATTTTACATGTAATTACTTTTTCCAGATTTTATTATAGTGTTTATGGTGTTTAAAGAGGGCAGATAACATTAACATAGTATGAACCCTTAGTTCTTATTTAATAGCAATCTATATTCCTTCTTTATATTTATTTCACTGTCCTGAATGAAAAAGAACAGTGATTTCATTTATTGAAGCCTCATATTGTTGGATATTTCCTCTATGCCAGTTGCAACAAGCTATATGAATTGTTATTGGTTCAGATTCTCTTATTTTTAAAATCAGTCCTCTTGCATTAGTGCACACACTATGAAGACTGTTGTACCTTTTTGGTTTCATTACATGCCAGTTCCATTGCTGTTTATCCTGCCAGCAGACAAATGCTAGCCAAACAAAAGCTGTATTTTGAATAAAGGAAATTAAAAGATGAACAGCAAAGTTATACTAGATGATAGAGGATAGATAATATTAATACTGGCTTGATAAAATGTGTTGGTGGTTGCCGCTGTAATCCAGTGGAGATTGATCAAAGCATAGAATAGAATGGGATTATTCATAAGGAAAGTGCCCAGGAAAGATCCAGAGACCAACTATAGCATAAAATAAAAATTTCCTTGTCTAGGAGCCCATTTGATCACTGCCACATACTCAAAAGAATCAATCACATGCGTTAGCTTTTATAAAAAGTGTGTAGACTGCATAAAAATGATATCCAGCAGAAGCAGGCAATAAGACAGAAAGCACTGCACTTCAGGTATTCAGTCTCAAATTCAGAGCTGAGCAGGCTTGTTTTAGCACCCCGTTCAGTTTATTTACTGAAACAATAGGGTACAATCATCACTTTTAGCAAGGTATCTTGCTAAACCTAAACACGTACTTGATCTGATATGTTGTTCTGATTCTGCTAAATTAAACTAAACATTTTAAAAATCCTAATGTTAAAGCTTTTCTCCCAGTTCATTTTAGAAACCCCACAGCAGCCACAACAAAGGGAGAGGTGACACAACTTGTTGCATGTTTGTGAATGTGCTGTCTTTTGGGACAATGTTGTCTGGAGACCTTAGTTCTCCTTTAAGTTAAATATGTCCTTTAATATAACAAGAAGTATTATCTAGTCACTTTTCTCAAGTATCATCCAAAACAGACTCTTAATTCTGGCACTAATAAGATAGAACACGCTATCTCTTAAAAATATAAATAAATCAAGTATCCTTTATTTATTTATTTTTTATTTATATTAAATATGTCCTGCTTAAATCAGAAGTAGGAATTGAAGATAACATCCTGTCCTGCATGCACCACTTTTGCACACATGTCATCCAGTGCAACCTTTCCATTGCAGTCAATAGCTATGCAATTTTGATTCACCTCGACTGCAATAGCAAGTGTAATTTTGTCAAACAACATTACGAGTTGCAATCAGATCTAGCTGGATCCAGATGGGCTGCCATCTGCAGACATACAGTATGTTCCAACCACACTGTACAGGGGGCAGCAAACCCTACAGTTTGGTTTGTTATTGTATTCAATTTTAAAGGCAAGATAAAGATTTTCTCCTGTCTAAACTGGTGAATTTATTTTGAAATTTTATAAATAACCATATTGTTCAGCAACAAAAAAGTGATAACTGTTAATATCGGTCTCAATTTGACATCAACATTGATAAATATCTACTACTAAAAGTAAATAATTTACTGTTAATCAAAAATGTTGACTTACACGTTCTTTCACAGTTGAACAAAAATGTATTATGGCAAGCAAACCAACAATATCTTTATTGTATTAAAATATAATAATGCATTTTTAATACTAATAGATTTGTTTTCTTTGCAGTGATCTCAAGCACAGAATTTGAAGAGAATTTGATAACTTGAAATCTTACATTACAAAAACTTACATTATAATGTTGGCTGAAATTTAGGGAACTCCTAAAAATATGCATTTTTACTTTTGTAATCATCTGAGTAAACACAAGAAAGAGTTAAAAAGCAATAATTTCTCATATAGTTATATTATATTCCCACTCAAATTTTGCTAAGTGTCAATAACCAGGCACTAGGACTTCTATATTTAATTTTAAAGAGATGAGGAAAGCAAAGAACTGCTCTTAATAACCAGGAGCTATTTCTATATTACGAAGGGTCCACACTGAGATACTTAAGCCAAGAAATGAACACTATGGATTAACCTGCTTTCACAAGCTAGGTGAGAGAGATGCTTATGCAAAGCCTGTTATCATAAGAGTTGAATTGTAAAGGTCAAGAGATATTGACATATCTTACTAAAAAGAAAGATTAACCCTTCTGAAGCCATTTCCCATTTCTTCTATAGGATACTGGCATGCCGACCAGTAGGTCAAAAAATCTGATTTGTACATTTGAAGATATTTTAAAATTGAAACAAGTGACTACAAGTTACAAAACATTTATAATGGACATTTCTTTTTTACCACACACACACACACACACACACACACACACACACACACACACACACACACAAAATAACCATTGTTTTCTTTCACTCAGGCAAGAAATGTTATTTATTTTAGATGTGATAAAACATGCAAAAGTCTAAAATGTAGGCAAACGCTTTTTAAGGAGACAATATAGTGCCAAAATACTTTGTTAATTTAAATATATATATATATATATATATATATATATATAATATATATATATATATCCTGGCACGAAAAAATCACTACTGTTACCCAGTAGCAAAACTACAGAGGCCCAGGTCCTGAACCAAGTTTTGTGTCAGGGCCACTGACACACCCCTCCTCTCCCCAGTTATCACTATTAGCTATTTTAAATATTACTGGTGTTTTAGACAGCTGATCGTGCGCATATGTTAGTAAAGGTGCACGCTATCAGCTGTTTAAAACTGGTAGTACTTTAAAATAGCTGATTGGGGTACCTGGGTGAAGATTGGCAGTCACTTTTAGCTATTGTGGGGACTATTGTTGCGCCACTGCCCTTACCTTACAATCTGCAGTAGTAGAGGAGAGGTGAGCTGTCAATCATGCCATGGCTAACAGCTTTCCTACTCTTCCCTAAGGCAGATCCCCTATCCATAACATAGACAGCTATGCTAGAGAGGGAGGCAGTACAAATTGGGAGAATGAGTGCTGAAGCGGTCGGCCTCAGCATCCTTGATGCTCACTGCTCCTCTTCTACTGCATTTGTCCTGGATTTAGAATTTAATTGACAAAGTTATTTTGGTTTCAGTTGTGTCCCTTTAAATGGAAAGAACTACTAAAAATGTATGCACATTTTAAATGCAGAATTGTATAGATAAACAATATACGAAAGCAAAGGGCTTTAAGATTTATTAAAGTTTAAAAGTTAGACAATAAAACTAATTGCTTAAAACAATTAATCTTATTGGTTTTTTTTTACTATGTACTACGAAAAAAAATCTTTAAAAGAAGAGAGTTTAGAAGGAATATTTGCCATACTGAAAATTTAAAGGTAATGTTCAGCCTTAAAGGACATGTAAACTGAGGCAAATCCTTGTTTTAACTAATCACACAGTAATTATGATTAATTACCAACAATCTTAAATCTGCTTTTTTTCTTTTTTTAGCTCTAAGAGTTTTACTTTGTAAAGAGGATGGGACACAGCTAGTCAGTAAAGAACTGTCAATCATCCAGCCCCTCCCACTGGCACACATGTAGAAAATATCCAATCTATAAAAGTAAAGCTTATTTCCCTGTCACTGTATGGCTAATTGATTCAGCATTAAGATCAGGTAAAGGAATAAACATTATCTGTTGCTCTGTACTCTTTCTGTGCAGATAAACCCAATCCTGCAGTTAGCTGCTGTCTGTGTTAGTTAAGTCCCAATGTAGCACTGTACCTAAATACACCTTTTAAAGCACCCCCACCCCACCCACACACACACACCTTCAAACTTCTACAACTAAAAGAAAATTACTTGATTCAAGCAGTGATTACAGCTCCCAGTGCTGCTTACCTTCCTATTGCAAAGCAGCTTTACTTTCACTTACACACAAAATCACTGGGTGAATGCTATTGGCTGTAGTGAGGCACAGATTATTATTATTATTATTATTGATTTATATAGCGCCAACATCTTCCGTGGTGCTTTACAATTACATAGTCATACATTACATACAGGGTAATACATGTTATACAAAGTCATACATATTACATACACAGGTAATACATAATATAAGTAAACAGAGTGAGGAGTTTCTTACAGCACTACCGTGATACAATATGAGAGAGGACCCTGCCCAAAGAGCTTACAGACACATATCATCTACATTGCACATGATCCACATTCTATCTGTGTCTCAGTTTTGGGAGGGGGTGGATACATAGAGAGGAGGCATGCACACTAACAAGAAGTGAGCTGAACAGGACATGAGGAAATCTAGTGACAGGGAGCACTGAGAGCAAAAATGGATGAAGTTCTTGACAGCACTAAAAATATAGAAAAGGATAAAGGCAGAAAAAACTTGGTCGATAATCAGTTACCTGCCACCTTAAGCAATTTCCCAGAAATTCCACATCTATGACCCATCAAAAAGTCCTAAGATACAGTATTAGTCACATAATAGTAGTATATGTGAGTATTGGGCTTTTTTCACGCATGTATGATAACCACATTAGAATTTTATAGGGTGTACTATTTTTTTTTCTATTTTCTGTTTTATATCTTCCCTTGCTCCCCCTTTCTCTTACATCTCCAGCCTCCCTGTCCAGTCCCCAAGATAGTGTAGATGGAAAATTTTCTATCTGGCCCGATCAAGGTTTTTTTTAATAAATATTGTTGAGTAGTCTATTAAAAAATTGGAAAGCGACATAGATAAAACCTGGTGACTTGTCTTGTTGTCAGTTTTCTGCCCATAACCCCAACTGCTATTTTTACCAGTTTATTATATGCATTTGTAACCAGATATTTAATCCTCAATTCCTTTGCCCTCTGGCAATGTTATCTGCCCCCTCCCTCAGCTCAGTGAGCTTTTCTATAAGCTTGAGCATGTGCAAAGAAGGCACCAGGGGAATCAGAAGTTGATCATTTGCTGTGATATCACTTGTCAGATCCTTGATTGACTGCATGGAGGGAGGAGCCTGCTTAATCTGACAGAATGGAGGCAATAATCCTTAAATATCTGGTAAGTAATAAATATAATAATGTGCTGAATTTATCAGTTGGGGTTGAGAGCAGGTAACTGACAAGTGACCATTTTTTTGTGTTTTAAGGGTGGACATGCCCTAGCTGTGCAAATCCCTGTTGAAAAAGATCCTAGGAGTTCTAGCAATTAATGCCCTATTAACGTCAGACATAAACACGTACGTATGTACACTAAAATCACTCTTTGGGCATTCCTTAGTTTTAGATAAAAAGAGGTTAACAGATGAACTTTCTGGTTCTGTTTTCCGGTCGTTCCGGGCGATAATCGTGCCGTGTATGGACACTTTATCGCCTGAAACGGCCGCTTGCCCGGTTAGTTGGTCAACAATCCCTGGCCGAACGGCCTTTTCGGCCAATAAATTGGGCAAAACGGCCGTTCGCTTCGCAAGGTCGCACGTGTGTATAAACCTTTAGTACTAGCGGTATGACTGTTTCAAAAGAGGGGTACGTTTTTTAGTTCAGTTCAGTGTTACTAGTATTATTACATATAAGGGCACACAAAATCTCCCCATTCTTGAAAGAATTTCCAGCTGTATGCATTTTTAATTTACTTCTTATATTACAACAACAAATCAAAATTATAAAATAATTTGTAAAAGCACACAGTCCAGTTACTTGCCCTTAACTATTGCTAGGTAAGGCAGGAAGCACAGAAAGTGTGCCTGAATTTGTTTGAAGGGGAGCAAAATGTAGCAAAATTTTAAAGGAAATACTGCAGGCTTTCATTTAACCCTCACTTGTTTTGAGACCACAATAAGAGTTATAAAAGTATAGTATAGTATAGTATAAAAAGGAATTTTCAGGGACCAATAGGATTGGATTCTAAATACTACAGAAGATCATCCAAAAGATTTATTCTATATGACTAAACGCTCTTAAAACTGATTCTTTTGTCAAGTTTAATTCTTTTAAGCACAAGAACAATATTCCTTATAGAGGAGTCTAATTTTAACTCCAATGCTAGGTTTTCAATAACCCTTAGATTGTTTTTTATACTGGAATACATAACACAATCATTACAAATGCTCCAAGCACTATGCTGCTAGACACAATACGTCTTCACCATCGCCACCCAATTTTCTGAACAAATACCAATTATCTCTTTGCTTAGCTCTTCGTGTGATACTTAACTTACTGAACAGCCAGTATGTTATAGCTTACCATAGTTGTAATAAACACAAGACTAAATAGAATGACAGCCCAGAGAGTGTTTTTGGGGGGAGGAAATTTGTATTTTTTTTTCTCTCTTAACAATATTAATATAATATACAATTCTAGAGATACATTTTGCACTCTGTGTCTTCTTTCTTAGAAAAATGATTTTAATCCTCTTTTCTTTTTTTTTTGGGCTGAAAATAGGTGTCAATCTGGTGGCTATTTAATAGAAAAAATAAAAATGTGTCAGTGTACAGAAAATAGTTGACACTGTCATTCTGCAAATCTAGGTAATTTTTTTCTCAAATTACATGCACAGCATTCTTTGTATACCACATCATTTACATGCAGAGAAATGTGAGACCTGCCTTAAACAAAATGTAGTATATCTAAACTCCTGACTAATGGTTTTAAGAAAATAAAGAATCCACAAGATTACAGAATAGATCTTGGTATAGAAAATACTTTTAAAACAAAACAGAATATTGCAGCTCAGTGAACAATGTTTCATTACAAAGCAAACCATTTACAGACTGTAATCTTAGATTATATTTCACATCGTTTACTTAAATTCCCTACATTAAACCCTGCTAGACATGCCAGTGTACTATTTGCAGTGGATGTGGCAAATGTCAACTGAGGGAATCTGAAGATGGAGAAGGCAAGGTAAAATAATACTCTGAGGGCCATGAGTTCTCTTCTAAAAATATACAATCTGGAGACGGGGCTTGGTGCCGGAGTCATACACACTTACTGTCAACGCTAGCTTAACAAGTCACACTGTGGATCCAGCGTTTTGCATTAATCTTCTGGTTTGGGTTTGAGCCCAATCCTGCCTTAGGCCAGGTAATCGGTTGTGACAAACCTTCCAAGTGATCACACACAGAAAATAAATTATACTCCTTACAAGCTTCCAGAATTGCTATGAGTAACGCAAAGGGGTTTCCATAGGGCATTCCCTTCACGGCAATTAAGTAACTCTAAACCCAGGTCAAAAAGGACAACATTGCAACCTTTCTAATCAGATGCAAAATAATTGGATGAAAAAATATTTTTATCAAAAATGCATTATTCACTAAAAACTAAACTTTACTGAAAGCCTCCTTTACTTGTTATTTAGGATTAAAAATGCAGATTAATGATATTGCCAAAATCTAGATTGCTCAATGGACAAATAATTTTGTGGTGTGTACAAACCAAAAAAGACTTTCTTAATTGTTGTACTAACTTTATCTCTGGAAATCAGAGAGCCACCACTGTAGTTACATTACAATAGATGCTATCTTTAAATAACATTCTGAACAGAATAATAAGAAGGGAAATTGTTTATTAGCACTCAAATGCAAAAGACTGCAAGAAACAAAACAAATTTAAAAAATTCTTTTTTTTTTACATAGAACAATTTCAATGAATAGAAGAACTGTGGTCACCAAACATGTTACGCTGGGTACACACAGTACCAATCTTTAACCAATGACAGACAGAATCTCCCTAGCAATCACAACAGCTTCCCATACTACAGTAAAAAGAATTGACTGCAACCGAGTAAAATGTTCAGTCATGAATAAGCATTCTGTAGGCCAGCGAGGTAATGTTTGTGGGACTTGGGATGCTTGTTTTTCTGGTACACAGTGTGTACCCAGCTTTAGATGCAGTTTAGTCGCAGTTAAAGGGAATGTCCAACCCCAAAACTATAACTTAATATGTTATTCTAGCTTTAAAACAAGCCATCCCCTTTAAAATCCATTCAACCAATCACAGACGCAGCTTACGTTAGGAGAAAGCTACGTGGGAACGAAGGGCTCTAAGTATAGTTACGATTATTATTTTTTAAAAATAATATGCTGTTTATGTCTGAGCAGGGGACATCTGTCATATCCTTAAAGGATTTTACGCTAGGATGCAGGGGTACCAAGCATGGATCCGGATGGTGGGGGGGGCACAAAGGGAGGCTGAAGGCATGGAAAAGGCATGACTTGAGGTGACGTCAGAGAGCTTGGACTACAGTGAGCTGCTCCTGGTCTGCAAAAAGCATGTTGGAAAAGCGTATATATCTTCAAATTGGCTGAATGGATTTTAATGGGGGATGGCTTGTTTTAAAGCTAGAACCGTGGCCAATAACATATACAATTATAGTTTTGGGGGTGGAATTGCCCTTTAAGTACTTCTCTAAGTGCAAGTACTGTTCCATAGTTTGTAAAAAGATGCCTTGAAATCATAAATCTGACACAGTCTTTACAAAGTCTTAAGGTGCCCATACCTACGACCAATCCGCGACATTCAATCAATATTCCGGGAACCACCTTTCCTGTTCTTCTTTTACTACTGACATATGATTGCGAGGTCTCGTTTGGCCCCATTCATATGTCGAAAAAGAAGAAACAAAAATATTGGAATATTGATTGAATGTCACGGATCAGTCGTAGGTGCCCGTACTAATGTATGGGCAACTTAAGTAGTGTATGGGCACCTCAAGACTGTGGCGAAGACTGAGGGTAAGTACTAATGTATGGGCACCTAAAAGCTTCATACATTCGTACACAAGTATGATATTAGCAGCGACCACGACTCACGTGCGCTCAATGAACAGCTGTTTTGGACGATAATTGCATGTGTGTGTGCATTTGGTTGGGGGTCATTCTTTGATCAGCAATGGCAGATTGACTAGTGGTGGATAGGCACAAGTGAGTGTTTTAAGAATTTTAATGTATGGAAGTGTCATTTTAAATAGATTTTTTACAGAGATCTTGATCTTAACCTATTTATTTTTTACTTTTTGTTTTAACCCTTCCCCTACCCATACTCAAGCGCAGACAAGATACTTTTAAAGATTAGATAGATATCTCTATCTAATGTCTGCCTAGTGTATGGCCAGCTTAAGGCATGTAAATAAGTGGTTATTAAGGATTGTTTTTCTCTGATTAAAAATGTTAAAGTAAAGGTGTGGGACCTCATGACATGCAAAATACTTTCAATCAATCTGGTCTTCCTTGTCACAGAGAGAAAGCAATAAGAAAGAGTCATTACAATTTTCACCACTATAACTTTTGACTGTCTGCACTTGGATAAGTGAATCAGGACTCACAAGCAAATACCAGGTTTTCATTTCTTGACCTCAAATTGTTTGGATACCATAGTTCTCCTTAATGTTGCTGGCCCATACCCAAAAGACATTCATGGCCATGGAGGTTGCTCTAACTATAGTTATTGCACTGTACCTAATTCTTATAAAATGTATAAGAAATGTGCAGGAACTGTTGCATATAGCATTAAAATACTATACAGCCAAAGATCAAAAAGGGCTTTATTATTATTGTGCTTCACCACCACAACCTTGGGAAGTTAGAGAGGATAATGTATGAGTTAATCAGTGCAGGTTAAGAAATGATTATTCTATCAAGCACAGGCTATTTCATATTTAAATGTAAAAAATACAGTTTATAAAATGTTAAATTCAGAAATGGACTTTTCCAATAATACAACAGTTATATATAAGAAATTATGTTTCAATATTATTTAAACAATACTTTGAGATAGATTTTTTTTTTAATCTTAATGACATGAATGTTTGGTAATACCATGACTTTATAAATATACCCACAAAAATGTGGCAATGCTTTGCATGTTCTAAGTGGCACACATTTCTATTTTTCTTTGTAATGAACATTAAATGTATATCTTAAAAAACATGATTTGAAATAACTTCAGAAAAGCTAAGGGAATGTTTCAATATTGTCAGTATTTTCATCAACAAGTGTTTGAAGTTTAGATATAATACTGTGAAGGTCAAAGGGTAGAGGCATAGATGGGTCCCCATCTTTCCAGTATGGGTAGCAACGTGGTTTCTGGTCTGGTGGTAAAGACTTTGCCAATTTGCTCATGCACCTGTAAAGAGAAGGGGGAAAAAAGATCAAAATTACTTTGTAACAAATTTAGAAGCCATCTTATGTTTCTCTAATTCTATAACAATCAAGACTTATATATATATATTCTTCTTACAAAGACTGATTTAGGTCTTAAGTAGTAATTTTTTGGATAAGAAGTTATTTTGTTAGTTTTTGGAATTTTAGATTATAGGATGATCCCTCTTTATAGTATTATATTGGTTTTAAACCATCCAAAATTATTTCCCTACTATAATGCCAATTTAAGCCAATTTAAGCAGTGGTGAAGTGTGCAATGAGGAACATTTTTTAGTACTACACATTTTGTGGACAATATCATAAAGGATGCCATGTACCGTTTATAATATTAGATTAAAGGTCATGTCTCAGTACAGGTCACTGTTGCTCAGTTTCCATGAGGCATCCAGAAGCATAACAGGCATACAGTAATGAATTCATAGGACAAAGGGGGATATATCAATATATTTTAAAAAGACCACTCTTTACAAAAGATGTTATGAGCGTGGAGTTGTCCTTTAAAACAAAAAATGGTAACTTGTCAGTTGTCTGCCCACAACCCCAACTAATATTTTTACCAGTTTATTACATGCATTTGTAACCAGATATTAAATATGTTTTATTAATTTCCGTCAAAGGTATCTGCCTCTTCCCTCAGCTCAAATTGCTTTTCAGAGGAGGCAGCAGGTAAAACAGCAGCTAATCCTTGTCTGTGATGTCAGTTGTCACATCCTAAATTAACTGCATGGAGGGAGGAGTCTGCTTACTATGCAAGAATGGGGACAATTATCCTTAAATATCTGGTTAGTAATACATCTAATAATATGCTGAATATATCAGGTGTGGTTGAGGGCAAGAAACTGACAATTGACCATTTTTTTTGTTTTAAGGCTGGACATGCCCTTTAATGTGGGTTTTCACCCACCCCCATTTCCATGAGCATGTACAGTGTGAGATACGTAAAGGTATACATGTTGCAAATTATTTTAGATTGATTACAGTAAATAGTAAAAAAGTAACATTCCTTTCTCATACTTAAAAGAGAACTACTATTATTTCAATATTTTAAAGGGCAACTATACTGTAAAAATGAAAAGTAGCTGGGACAGTGAGTTAGGATTGATTATTCACACCTCCCAATATTGTTTTATTGAAGAACTGATAAGATAACTGTCTGTACATGAAAGCCTTCTGATCTAAATCACAAATTTCACTTGCCTAATCTGAACTTTCAAATGATTGGTTATTGATTACTAGTTGCGTGACTTGCTGTAACAGGTTCCTATAGTAGCTTTGGACTGGGCATGTATGAAGAACAGACACTAAATTAAGTGAGACACAGATTACTGCTTTTATGTCAAGGTGCTCCCTATACTGTGTTGTTCCAAGGGTTTAGTTGTTCTTCAATGTGAAATCTTTCCACCTCAGAACACCCATGCGTAGTAAGATACTATTTCAGTAGTTTGCATTTGCTTACATGTAAGAAGATTCTGTAGCTTCATTATAAGGAAGGTAGATATGGTAATCTGCCGCCAAGACCCTACATGCTGAACTGTGTGTTGCCTGCCTGATGCTAGGGTTCGGCATGTGGTGGATCGTGTAGACAGATTATTGGGTGGGGCTGGATGTGACCCGGCGGTCTAGGTTCACATTGGTGCCAATGACAAAGTTAGAGGAGGAGGTGAGGTCCTTGAACATGATTTCTGAGAGCTAGGGGCCAAGTTAAAAGCAACCTCCAGGGTAGTATTTTCAGAAATACTACCGCAGCCACATGCTAAGCCAGGGAGACAGGGGGAGCTTAGGAGCATTAATGCATGGCTAAGAGGGTGGTGTAAGGAAGAAGGGTTTAGGTTTATAGAGAACTGGGCAGACTTTGCTGTCGGCTACAGGCTCTTTAGTAGGAATGGGTTGCACCTCACCAATGGCGGTGCATTTTTTTTAGGGGAGAAGATGGCTAGAGGGTTGGAGGAGATTTTAAACTAGGTTGGAGGGGAGGGTATTTTCAGTCTCACTAGGATAGATAGCCCAGGAGGAAAGCAGGGTGTAGATAGGCCAGTGGCGGAAACCCGGGGGGTGGGTTAGAATGTACACTGGGATAATGTATGATCAGGTAAAGGTACTGAACAGAAGTGGACTGTGTTCAACAGGATTTTAAGCCAGTTCACATCTAAATTTATACCCTTGGGAAATAAAAAAAAATTCTGATGTAAAGAGGCAAATGGAAAGGAAGAACAAGGTATTTAAAACCTTTAAGTCAGAGGGAACGGAAAGGGCCTTTAGGGATTATAAAAACATAAAGTATAGTAGCAATAATGGTATAAAAGATTCAAGTGCACTTTGGTTAACTGAAAGAAAAGAACTAAAGAACTAAATAAGGTTAATATTAATAAATCTCCTGGACTGGATAAAATACATCCTCGGGTACTTAGGGAGCCATGTTCAGTTTTATCTAGGCCATTGTTTCTTATTTTTGCAGATTCCTTCATGTCCGGTGGTGTGCCTCTGGATTGGAAAAAGGCTGATGTTATTCCAATATTTAAAAAGGGTAGTCATTCACAGCCGGGTAATTACAGGCCTGTAAGTTTAACTTCAGTGGTGGGGAAGATCCTGGAAAGTTTAATAAGGGAACATGTTCTAGAGTATGTTTCAAGGACTGACATCATAAGTAGTAACCAGCATGGATTTAGGAGGAATAGATCTTGTCAAACTAACTTGCTTGGCTTTTATGAGGAAGTAAGAAGAAATTTAGACTCTGGCATAGCAGTAGATGTAGTTTACTTGGATTTTGCAAAGGCTTTTGATACAGTCCCCCATAGGCGACTAATGTATAAGCTGAGGTCTGTTGGTCTGGGGAGTTACATTTGTACATGGATAGAAAATTGGTTAATGAATAGGATGCAGAGAGTAGACTGCGCGGCTTTGGGTGAATGTAACCCTCATAACCGTATGGCTCATGAGTAGGCTAAATAGGTTGGACCAAATAGAATTATTTCTTTTTTTCAACCCCCAATACTATGCTATAGAAAACAATGCACTTAGGGCTGCTTTCAGCATATTACAGTGATGTGAAAAACTATTTGCCCCCTTCCTGATTTCTTATTCTTTTGCATGTTTGTCACACTTAAATGTTTCTGCTCATCAAAAACCGTTAACTATTAGTCAAAGATAACATAATTGAACACAAAATGCAGTTTTAAATGATGGTTTTTATTATTTAGTGAGAAAAAAAACTCCAAATCTACATGGCCCTGTGTGAAAAAGAAATTGCCCCCTGAATCTAATAACTAGTTGGGCCACCCTTAGCAGCAATAACTGCAATCAAGCGTTTGCGATAACTTGCAACGAGTCTTTTACAGCGCTCTGGAGGAATCTTTGCAGAATTGTTGTAATTCAGCTTTATTTGAGGGTTTTCTAGCATGAACCGCCTTTTTAAGGTCATGCCACAACATCTCAATAGGATTCAGGTCAGGACTTTGACTAGGCCACTCCTAAGTCTTCATTTTGTTTTTCTTCAGCCATTCATATGTGGATTTGCTGGTATGTTTTGGGTCATTGTCCTGCTGCAACACCCAAGATCGCTTCAGCTTTAGTTGACGAACAGATGGCCGGACATTCTCCTTCAGGATTTTTTGGTAGACAGTAGAATTCATGGTTCCATCTATCACAGCAAGCCTTCCAGGTCCTGAAGCAGCAAAACAACCCCAGACCATCACACTACCACCACATTTTACTGTTAGTATGATGTTCTTTTGCTGAAATGCTGTGTTACTTCTATGCCAGATGTAACGGGACACGCACCTTCCAAAAAGTTCAACTTTTGTCTCGTCGGTCCACAAGGTATTTTCCCAAAAGTCTTGGCAATCATTGAGATTTTTTTTAGCAAAATTGAGACGAGCCTTAATGTTCTTTTTGCTTAAAAGTGGTTCGCGCCTTGGATATCTGCCATGCAGGCCGTTTTTGCCCAGTCTCTTTCTTATGGTGGAGTCGTGAACAATGACCTTAATTGTGAGGCCTGCAGTTCTTTAGATGTTGTCCTGGGGTCTTTTGTGGCCTCTCGGATGAGTTTTCTCTGCGCTCTTGGGGTAATTTTGGTCGGCCGGCCACTCCTGGGAAGGTTCATCACTGTTCCATGTTTTTGCCATTTGTGGATAATGGCTCTCACTGTGGTTCGCTGGAGTCCCAAAGCTTTAGAAATGGCTTTATAACCTTTACCAGACTGATAGATCTCAATTACTTTTGTTCTCATTTGTTCCTGAATTTCTTTGGATCTTGGCATGATGTCTAGCTTTTGAGGTGCTTTTGGTCTACTTCTCTGTGTCAGATAGCTCCTATTTAAGTGTATCTGTTGTATTCAATTAGATCAACTGGACTTGAAATGTAGTTTTTGAAGACTTTCAGTTGATCTAGTTGAATACAACAGATATACCATGACCTGGATGAATGAGAACCTTCACAAGCATATCTCTTAGGGAATCTACATATCCTTTATAGCGACCCAGACCAGGAAATCCCTAGTATATTTGTTTTTTGAACTAGTACTAGCACTGAATATCCTTAGAGACTTCTAAATTAGGTCCTCTACCTGCATATTTTCATATTTTGTTTACTAGGTCTATTCTAAGTGGGGGAGATTTATCAATATTTAATATCTCCACCCACTACTACTTTGATTGTATATTGGATGATTCCCACCTTTTCTCTGGTTTTTAAATGTGTTTTTTTCTACTATTTT